>JARFJB010001127.1:1347500-1455000 GCA_036346205.1 Vesta saturnalis | reverse complement strand
ATACGAATGTTTAAAAATTTTTGTACGCATGATAAATGGACATGCACTAAAATGTTTTTTTTACTCAAAAACGTACGTCGTACGATAAAAAGTCAAGAGAACTGTTTTTCTTCACAATTGAACAAATAATCAAAAATATTTTGTTAGAGAAATCAGCGGCATCCTATTTTTCTTGAAAAATAGCCTGTGACGTGCCAATACGCGCCAATGGTACGACTGAAACATCGTGTTGTATTGCAAAGTATGCGTCCCACAGCTATTGACACGCGTAAAATTTTATTATGATATCTCAAGCCGTTTTGTAAAAATCTAATTTTGACTGTTTTTTAAAGTAAACTTCAACACGCTGTAGATCGGTATCGAAGCGTTTGCGGACCTATGTTTATAAGAACTTTATTGTATAAAATGACCTGGCAATCACCCCTTTAATATTGCCGCATCTTTTTAAACATGTTATATATATATATATATATATATATATATATATATATATATATTTAAAAGACAATTTTTCTTTAAAACTTGTGTAAATAAACGTAAAATTAATTCAACGTTTCGGGAACGTCCTTTGTTCCTTTGTCAAGAATTTATTTTAAGTTTTAAAAAAATTGTCTTATTTAAACATGAATACTTGTGGAAATCTAAATAGAAACAAATATATATATATATATATATATATATATATATATATATATATATATATAAGCAAACCTTAGATTGTGGTTGTATAATAATTGTGGTAACCAAATGTGGGTCTAGAGCCTTCCACATTTAGCTGTATAAGTATTCGTTTGAACATTTTGAACGAGAAATTTGAATGACGAATTTTTCATAAGGGTCTATGATGAAATACCTTGGCCGTCATAGATGAAAGTAGTTTATATATGGCAAATCCGTAAAATATTTCAAAAATTAGATAATTTGCAATTAACCGAAAATCATTATAACTTTCCCAATAAGTAGACATATAAGGCCGATCCTGGACCAGTTCAAGGTCACCCATGTAAATCTTATGGATTTATTTCAAGGTCAAGTGAGTTTTCTCGTTATGCCAGAACGCGCTCCACGTCTCAAGCATGCTTGTGGTGGGGATTTAAATTTTGAGTCACGCCCTCTGGTGGTGAAATCGGAAGCTTTTGGAGCTCTTTCAAGGTCGAACTTTAAGCGGGAGATTTAAAATGTATTGGTCAAGGTCAAAGCTAAAAAGTTGCAAGGTAATCATAAATCAAAATAGTTTTGAAGGTCAAAGGTTATTGACTTACGGTGGTTTCTTAGAAATATAAAAGGTCAAGGTGAAAAGCTAAAAATAGAAGTTGCAAGGTAATCATTCTTAGAAATCTGAAAGTTTTTGAGGAGGTTAGCAGTTTTGAAAGGATGCATGTTTATAATAAAAAGGCTTCTCCGTGATTGCATGATTCAGTAAACTTTTCATTGCTAGAAATGGTGAAAGTAATAAGATTGATAAGGAGAGAAAGAAAGAAAGAATTATTAATTGATGAGAGAAAGAAAAGGCTCGAGGTGTTAATCAAGGAAAAAAAATTGAGGGTAGATTTAGAGCTGTATGAGCTAAAAGAAAATGATGCAACTTCGAGTGAATGTGCCATGAAAAGGTGCTTTAGTAAATAAGTAATTACATGTATGTTATATTGCATAGGAAAAGGCACTTCATTTGAAAAAATAAAGTGTGTGTGTAGGCATAGAAGAAAGAAAAAGTGAAATTTCTGTTTGGTTTTAATTGAATTATATAGATATATATATATTAAACGAGTTTCTTATCATGACTTAAATTATACAAATTATGTAGGAAGAAATGACACATAAAGTTATATATATTTATATTTATTTATAAATCACTAATCCTTTACCCAAAAATTCCAATTTTTGGCATGTATACTAAACAAGTAAGAGCGCAATAGGTAGCAGTCCAAAATTTCAAAACTAAAAAATGTGAAAAAAATTTTCAATGATTAATGATAAAGTTTGTAGTTTTGATATGTAATTGAACGTTGTTAATCGCTTAATAAATCACAACTCGATAATCCTTTACCCAAAATTCTGAATTTTCGTATATATACCCAATAAGTAAGAGCGCCAATTATAGCAGTTTCCAAAATTTGAAAACACAAAAAAAATGTGATAAAAAAATGTGATGAACAATTCATGTTAGCAATTAAAGTACTACTGAAATTGCTTAATAAATCACAACTCGATAATCCTTTACCCAAAAATTCTGAATTTTCGTATATATACCCAATAAGTAAGAGCGCCAATTATAGCAGTTTCAAAATTTGAAAACACAAAAAAAATGTGATAAAAAAATGTGATGGAACAATTCATGTTAGCAATGAAAGTACTACTGAAATTGTTAATAAATCACAACTCGATAATCCTTTACCCAAAAATTCTGAATTTCCGTATATATATCCAATAAGTAAGAGCGCCAAAGATAGAACTAAAAAATTAGGAAAAAATTGAAGGTCCTCTTTACTATTAGAATGCATTTTTCCCCAAATAAATCAAGCACCAATATGAAATATGATAAAAGAAAATAATAGTGTAACTAATTTGTAAACTATTTGTAATACGGTTTTTTTCTAAAATAGATTTTAACGATTTTACAAGAAATAAAGTAATAATAACGCTCACAATGAATCTTTAGACATCTTACATATATATACATAATTACAATTCAACTTAAATGGATTGTACTCGTAATGAGTAAAAAGCATGCAATTGCAAAAATGCATCCATGTAGTATTATAAGTATGGTTTGTAATATGATATTCAAGTACTGTACTAGAATGGAATGCATAATTGCAATTATTGTTGTGTAAACGATAGACATGTACTTGAACTACGAAAGTGATGTATGTTTGAAAGTGTGTGATGTAAGAAAAGATGTATGTACATATCTATGGAAAGAGATAAAAACGAGTCGACGAGGACGTCCTCCGGGGCAGGGTGTAGGAATGTGGGAAGGGGTTAAAAGTCCTAGAAAAATGCGCTCTTAAAATTTAAATTTTCGTCTAATTCCGAGAAAAAAATTTTTTTCAACGCAGTTGTGTTGTAGAAGTGGTAATCTATCATTTGATGTAATAATTTTTCCAAAATATGAAAAATTACACTTAAATTGCCCAATTCCATTTTGAAACAACAAAAGCACTTAAAACACACCTTTTGTACTTACGTAAGCTCAGAAGAAACATATGCATGCCATTTATCCATTTAATGTATCTAAATGCTTTAAATTACCAAATTCAATTTAAACAACACTTAAAACATGACTTGTAATTTTCGGTGCAGCGTTAATAATCATTGTAGGATAATGAACGCAGTTTTTGCTGTGAAAGCATTTAGCGAACATTCTATTTCTATGTCATCAATTTACATTACAACTTTTAAACAGGATTTGTAAAAATATATATGAATGCAATTGTGTCATTTGTGTTGATAAATACATGCTGTAAAGTTTTCAGATTTACATGCATTTGAGAACTGTTTAACTTTTATTTAACGCAAGCTTTTTTAACTGTATTATATTTTCACACTTTCTTTATATGCTTTATATGCTTTATATATGCTTTATATATGATATTTTGCAATAACCTTCTTAGTGTATTTTTAAGTTATTTTTCCTATAATTACAAAATTAATTGAAATTAACATTTTGTATTCAGCACTTACTCAAGGATTCAATTATTTCCTTAACTTATTATAAGTTAAAATTTGTAACGCAGCATGCAATTAAAATTTGCAAAAGGACTGCTTTACTTTGATGCAGAAATTTATGCATGAGTAAGTCAGACTTCCAGATGTTTTTAATTTCACTTTTCTAGCGCAACTTGGACTATCACTCAAATTTTTAGCTGTAGTAAAATTTTTGGATAATGGAATAATTCATGAAAAATAATAAAAATATAAAAACAATTTACATTTATTTTGTATAATGAAAAGATACAATAAATTCCACAAAAACATCACACATCCATCCCTTCCAACGTAAGCAATATATTTTCAGTCTTTAGTATATTTTGCCGCACACACTCTAAATATTGATTAGCCTCCTTCAGTTCTTTATCCAGTTTTTCCGCTGCTCCACCCCACCACCTCACTATTCAAATAGTCATTGTGAAGCTTTCGCAACCACTAAAGGCTTGAAGGGTCGGTGGATCTGCTCATAATCCTGCTGTGTAGATGCCCTTCTATAAGAGTCAAATTTTTCCTCCATATTGCAGGTTTCGCAACGGTGGTGGTTGTGGGGTGTTGCTATAACCGTGGTTGCTGGTGTTATGCTGAAAAATGAATAATTTTATTTGTACTAAAATTCTCTATGAATTAATGAAAGGAAACTATAATATTAATTAATTAAAATTGTACATACCTCTCGAAATATTTCGAAAATTCATCCTCTACATCACTATCCCTGATGGAGATGATGGGGATGCTCTCTTCGAAGGGTGCTGGTTGCGTCATGTTATTTATGATGGGATGGTCTTGAAGGGTGCTAGTTGTGCGGTGTTATTTGATGGGCGCACCAAAACATCATGTAAAATACAAGGTTTTGCCTGTCTTTTAGTGAAAGTTTAGATCGTTTACTGGATGAAGCCATTACTAATGGTGAATAATTAATGAGTATTCAATTAAAACTTTAACGTTATATACACATAGATCTGTTAACGTTAACAAAATTGATAACAAGTGGAAGTGGTTAGTACAATGACCTGAGCAAGCAAAGGTGATGCAGCATGAGTCATGAGAACAGTATTGATGTCAAGGTTAATATATGTTCCCAGTAAACGCTACAAATGCAATCTATGCACACTGAAGCTCTTGCAACAAGTTATAAGCAGTTTTGACCTTGAATGCTAGGTTTATATTACTATATAAGGAGATAAAGAGCAGTTTTGTACCAGTCAGTATATTGCACTCACGACTAGAATTGCAATTGTATACCTAAAGTACTTCTATAGTTACTTAAATTTTTAATTTTACATATCAAATAAATATAATATTTGTTTCCATTACTATATAATCGTGTGCTTCATATTTTCTTGCAGTGTTGGATACAGTTTTGAAGGTAACTATGAGTAACGGTATACCCAACAGTAGTGATATTGTTAATTTAACAAGAAATATTATTCCATTGTTGAAAACCCAAAATGAATTTGTAAAGGCACATCCGTATAATTAACACTAATATTAAGCTATTGCGAGATATAATTCAAAATAAAATTTATTTAGAGATATGCGAAAATTTGCTTAAACTCGAAAGTAATTTATCATTGCTAAAGTGTTATCTTATAAGAGTTAAACAGTTAAAGAGCGCTTCAGAGAAAACAGGTAGTGGAAATGTTACTAAAAGCGTACACGCAAATTAAGTTGGTACTCTAGATTCATGTTTCAATGGTAGGTTACTTACTGGAATTATAGTCAATATAGCAAACATCAAGGACCCTCTTATTTTTTACAAAATGCATACAATAGTTTTGCGCGAAAGGTTAAAGTAATGCTAAGACAAACGATGCTAAAGGTCAATGTCATTTTAGTCTGCAATTTCATGCAACCTCAAAATCATGTTATTGAGTTGAAGACATTTGCCATAAAAATTATGTCATCGATATTACCACCAATTTGCGTGAGTGGTATAACAATAACGTTTATTACAAATTACAAAAAATTAGAGGAGTTTTCCGAAAGGGATTCTGGTTGGGCATTACATGAAGTTTTACATTTAAAGGTGAATATTAATAGCTATACTCCATTTAGAGGTGGCCTTTCGACTTACGTTAAAGTTCCTTACTTCATAGCAGTAAAGCATGCGGTAGTGAATGTTAAGAACGATGACGAGTACTGCTTCCTGTGGGCCGTTGTTTCGGCATTATACCCAGTGCAACTTCATTCAGATAGAGTTTACAGTTATCCTCATTTTAGAGATGTTTTGAATTATGGTTCAATTTCCTTCCCATTAAAATAGATGATGTAAAAAAATTTGAAAAATTAAACAACCTCTCCATTAATTTGTTTTGTATTCAGGGAAAGGTGTATTACCTAGTATTATGTAAATCAAGAAAATAGTGTCAGGAACCTATAAATCTTTTAGTACTTTCGCTAATTATCATTCTGCGGGTTCTACTGCTGATGCTATTAATACAAAAATTATACTGTTTATCATTTCGTGGATTAAAAATATGTCAGCTCTTTTTCTAAACAACTATCAAGTAGGGGGCACAAGAAGTTTATTTGTTATCAATGCTTGAATCATTTTCTTCAGATCACCTTCTACAAAAACATGTCACTCTCTGCCATCAACTTAATCAATGTTCAGTCAGGATGCCTACCGAAGCGGAGATGTTCCTGCAGTTCAAAAATTTCGCATTTCAGGAAAAGGCACCGTTTGTAATTTATGCGGATTTAGAAAGTATTTTAGAAAAGTGTACAAATTTAACATCACTTGGGGTAATACTCTATTTCATTCCAAACATATACCCTTTAGCATTGCTTACTACTTAAAGTGTTCATACAATGATTCTTTATCTCGATTTAGGCTTTATAGAGGAAATGATTGCATTCAATGGTTTGTTAAAGAGCTTCAAAGTATTGCACATTGGAGCACCGAAATCATTAATAAAATAATTCCTATGGGTACTTTAACTCCCAATCAGGTTGAACACTTTGAAAGCACGATCTGTCACATTTGCGAAAACCATTTACAGATAATGATATAAAGGTCAGAGACCATAACCATTTCACCGGAGCATTTCGAGGAGCATCACATCAGAATTGTAACCTAAACTATAAAGACTCTCACATCTACCGGTTGTGTTTCATAATTTGTCAGGTTATGATAGCCATTTCGTCATTAGAGAATTGGCTACTATTCCGGTACGATTTCACTCCTACCCATAAACAAAGAAAGATATATCTCTTTCACAAAAGTAATAGAAGGTAGTAAAATTAAGTTTAGATTTATTGACTCTTTCAGATTTATGAGTAGTAGTATTGAAAAGTTATCAAACTATTTGGAAAATAGTAAAAAGTTATTACCCGAGCTAAATGTAACAATGAAGAAGAATTTTCTTTACTAGTTCGCAAAGGTGTGTTTCCTTATGAGTATATTGATACTGGGAGAAATTAAACGAGACCACGCTCCCTCCTAAAGAAGCATTTTTCAGTCATCTTAATAATGAGGGAATCAGTGATGAGAGTTTTGAGCATGCGGTTAACGTTTGGAACAAATTTAGTATTAAATCGTTAGGGGAATACTCGATTTGTATCTAAAACAGACGTTCTACTTTTAGCGGATATTTTCGAGAACTTTCGGCAAACTTGTATAAGTACTTACGAGCTTGATCCTCTGCACTATTATACAGCTCCCGGTTTAGCATTCGATGCTATGCTTAAAATTACACAAGTAAAGTTAGAATTATTTACAGACATTGATATGCTAATGTTTATTGAGAGAGGGATTAGAGGTGGTGTAGCTCAATGTTCAAATCGGTATGCTAAAGCTAACAATAAGTACATGGGGGAAAAATTTGATCCTACCTCTGAAAGTGTGTATTTAATGTACTACGACGTGAATAATTTATATGGAGCCGCCATGTCAGAATTTCTACCATTTGGCGATTTTTCTTTTGTTGATGAAGCTAATTTTGAAAGTTTAGATTTAATAAACCATCCTGATGATTCGGAAATTGGTTATATAGTCGAGTGTGATTTAGACTATCCTATAGAATTACATGAGAGTCATAGTGATCTACCGCTAGCACCCGAACATATGGTTCCACCCGCGTCTGATTCCAAAATGAAAAATTACTGCTTACCTTGTATCCAAAACGTAATTATGTAATTCATTACAGAAATTTAAAGTATATTTAAAATATGGATTGAAGTTGGTAAAAGTACACCGTATATTACGTTTTAAACAGTCTCCGTGGTTAAAAAATATATAGATTTAAATACAGCCATGCGTCAGCAATCTCAAAATGAATTCGATAAAATTTCTATAAATTAATGATTAATAGTGTTTTGGAAGCTGATGGAAAATGTACGTAAACATAAGGACATACGGCTTAGTAACGAAATGGGAGGGTCGCTATGGTGCTCGTGCTTACATATCAAAACCAAATTTTCATAGTTGTACAATATTTGACAATGATATGCTTATCATTCAAATGAATAAGCTTGAAGTATATTTCAATAAACCTATATATGCGGGATTCAGTGTTTTAGACGTTTCAAAACTTTTTATATAATTTTCATTACGGCTACACGCTACCCAAGTTCCATAATAATGCTAAGCTCTTGTACACGGATACGGATAGTCTCATATACGCCTTTTCGGTTCCGATATCTATCAATGTATTAAAGAGGACATTGATAAATTCGATACATCTGATTATAGTCCCGACAACATCTTTGGACTCCCATTAGTAAACAAAAAGGTCCCGGCTTAATGAAAGATGAAAACCATGGCGAAATTATGGTTGAATTTGTAGGACTTCGTGCAAAATGTATGCTTACACGGTTGATGAAAAGGTTGTAAAAAATCAAAGGGTTCTACGCAAGCAAGCGTGAGGCAGATCACGATTAATGATTATAAACAGGTCCTGTTTGAGAGTAGCGTAATAAGGCGCTATCAACATCTCATAAGGTCAAAGAAACATGATGTGTTTACCATTAAACAAAATAAAGTCATACTCAATCCTTATGACGATAAACGCTTAGTAAATTTTGATTTCACTGATACTAGACCATGGGGTATAACTTTCAGTAAACAATGAGCAGTCTTCAAGTCAACTTGCAGGAAGAGCTGCAGTGTAGTAGTGATCAAATATACAAAAGTACCTGAAGCGTTCTTTGACCTCTCCTGAAAACTATACATTTATACTGAATATATTACAAAATATTGTTATTCCTGATGAGTGTTTTACTGGTGTGCTATAAACTCAAAGTGTGCAAATGAAATTATTATTAGGACATTATTTGATAAAAAATTAAATTAGACGATACCATTAAAAGTTTTATGAAATTGTACCGATAAAGGCTACAATTCATTAACTTTTGATAAAGTAGATAGGATCTTAGACGATATGAGTGTACTTGGTGACATACCGCTTAAAATGTATCTATATGATTTATTAAGGGTTCATGATTCAACAAATGTTAAATCTACGTTAGAAAATATTGCTTACAAGGACACTGTATTTATTATAACTGAATGTATTGAGAAATCGACATATTATGCTAACTACAAGTGCCTCGATATTTTGATTGAAATATTATTAGAACAAAATATCAACTATAAGTTTCAACTGTGGAAAACGATGAGCACCACAAAATTTATTACTGGATACTAGACAACATCAATAAAGGTGAAACAAATTCAAATTCCTGTTTGGGATGGAGGTGTGGGCCAGATTCGGGTATATGGCCATCCAGTAATTTAAGTGATTATATAAGTACTTTAGGTTCACTTTATAAGATAATGAAATTTTAAAAATAAATGTAATATTTAAAAATAAAATACTATTATTTTTGTGTGTGTTTTATTTCATCTAAGAGCTACATCCTTTTCTACAAACTATATATATAACTAATATAAGTAATTTGTTTCACAAAGTACAGGTTAAATGTTATAAAACAATATCATCCTTATTGATCCATGATCTTTCATCCAATCCCCACCATTTTACGAATAACTTATTATTCTTGGAGCGAAGCACTTTTTCTACTAGATATACATCGGGATACTTTGTTTTTGTAATTCATGTTCATAAAACCCTCCCAGTACAGGATTTCCTTCATGTCTTCAAGCATGTACGTAGTGGGGTTAGTAATGCAAACTTTCACAATCTTAAATAGTTCACTAGACCAATTGGGTGTGTATCCTTTGGCGAAAATATTTTAAATTTACTGATTCGTACTATGTCACCCACAGAATATCGATTCCCATCGAATATTTTTATGTTAGTGTAAGCCTCTAGCTTTGTATGATTACCAACATCTTTGGGCTTCATTCTAATAGTTCTATGCTTACGATTGTTATAATCCATCGTTATGGTATCAATTGTATCAATCCATTTATATTTACCTTGCAGGCTGAATGACTTATATAGAGCACCTTTAATGGTTCTGATAACACGTTCAGCAATTGCAGCCTTCTTTGTGCTATAGGTAGAGTAATGATTGACTCCATAACGATGCATTAGTTTAGTAAAATGCGCATTGTAGAATTCTTTTCCTGCATCTGTCTGCAAATTGGTAGGTTTCCGACCTTTTTCAAAGATTGTTTGCACGGCCTTGGTAACTTCTTGACCTGTTTTCGTTTTTTAATCCTTTAGTCCATAAGTATTTCGAAAACAGTCGATGACCACTAATATATACTTATAACCCTTATTTTGTTTGGCATATGTGTTAAATTCAGCTAAATCTGCTTGCCAAAGATCATCAAAACCTCTAATTATTGTTCGCCTTCGTTTAAAATTTTTCGTGCAGGTTTGTGCAATTCGTTGACGAGTTGTAATTTGGACATGGTGCTAATTTATTCACAATTTCTTTAAGTTGATGTAGTTTTCCTCCAGCGCTAGATAAGCGTTGGCGTTTCCTTTGAAAGTGTTCCGAACTGCTTGTAAACAGAAATCAAGGTATCCTTTATTTATAGCATCACCATCTTCTTCAGGGTCACCAACTGTGTCAAACGATTTCCATCCAAATCGAACCTTGTTGATACATAATATTGCCTAGTGATGACATCTTGAGGATCTATGGGATTGGCCACATTGCTGAGTCTCTTATTCTCAATATCAAATTGATTAGCATCAATCTGTTTAAACTGAGGGGCTAGTTTCTTTAATTGATACTGGACATATGAACGTCCAAATTTGTCAAGGGGCATTTTAGTTGTGACATGTCGACATCAATGCATTCTCATTTATATTGTTTAAAAAGCGGTTGTTCGGTTTTTCAATGTATCCATCTTCATATAGTTCTTCTACAATTGATATTATGTCATTTACAACACCTGTGTTTCCTGCCAATTTTTCTGCCCACAATACTTCCAGATCACGAATTAGTTCATGTATATCATTCCAATATTTATATTCAATGGGTCTGTTTGTTAATTCCTTAAAATATAGCTCCACCTCCTCCCTTGGTTGTGGTGGGTGATGATGACAGCAAGGGTTTGATTATTTGTGTATACTTTTGCTGCGGCTTCCTCGAATCTGTGCACTTATGTCATAATCTCGCCTTACTACATTCGTAGCCTCTAAAATAGTTCTATATTTTTCTATCTGTTGACTTTACTAGACTTAAGTCGGGTTCATTCATAATAAGCAGATCATATAATCCTGGAGTCCCTTTATACGTGACACCTTTAATAATTATATCGTCTCCTTTAATTGTGATGGGTGTATTACCAATTGTCCATTTATCAGTTTTGGTATCATAGTGGACTCCATACGTATGATCAATATCACCTTCAGCATTCTTCAAAATACGTTCAACATATATACGCGGCAATTCATTGTACTGCTCGAGAAATTCTTCCGAGATGGGTTCATTATGGGAATCATCTACGATACTAGACAGTTCTTCTTCTTCCT
This sequence comes from Vesta saturnalis, assembly GCA_036346205.1. Lineage (NCBI taxonomy): Eukaryota > Metazoa > Arthropoda > Insecta > Coleoptera > Lampyridae > Vesta > Vesta saturnalis. Next base: position 1,443,394 of record JARFJB010001127.1, on the reverse strand, counting down.
CCCCAGTATTAATCTCCCCATGACTGATGTTTCCAAGAAAGATGGAAGACTTGAGGAGGATTTCTTCGAAAAACGGAAGCTGAGCTAGTGGACTAGTAGCACCCTTTACTTGAATCACCTAATGGAGTGAGACGGGGTCCATTGAACTTGAGCTAGCGGACTAGTGGGGATAGTGGCGTGCTTTCTTGGAAATATCAATACGGGTGGTTTTTTAGGTTTAACATCAATGACCTCCTCCTCCTTTTTAGGTGTTTTTTTATCGATTTTATTTACTATTTCAGTTAGAGGTTCTATTAAAGGCTTATAAGTACTTTCGAATGTTCTTTCATTATCAATGCGAGCAGTCTTAATACTGTTATACTTCTGCCGTATTATTTTACGAGCCTGAATAATTTTTTTCTTTAATATCCTCTCCTTGTTGTCCATTGCGACAAACAGGTACCGGTTCACCTTGAACAGGTAGCTGTTTACACTAAACAGATAGCTGCTAATACCTAAACAGATCAGTTACTACTAAACTGCTGAATGCGGTTTAAGGTATTATATATATATATCGCCTTATATACCAAAACGGATTTAATGAACAGGTACCCGTTTACCATGAACAGGTAGCTGTTGCGACAAACAGGTACCAATACTCATTAATTATTCACCATTAGTAATGGCTTCATCCAGTAAACGATCTAAACTTTCACTAAAAAGACAGGCAAAACCTTGTATTTTACATGATGTTTTGGTGCGCCCATCAAATAACACCGCACAACTAGCACCCTTCAAAGAGACCATCCCATCATAAATAACATGACGCAACCAGCACCCTTCGAAGAGAGCATCCCCATCATCTCCATCAGGGATAGTGATGTAGAGGATGAATTTTCGAAGTATTTCGAGAGGTATGTACAATTTTAATTAATTAATATTATAGTTTCCTTTCATTAATTCATAGAGAATTTTTAGTACAAATAAAATTATTCATTTTTTCAGCATAACACCAGCAACCACGGTTATAGCAACACCCCACAACCACCACCGTTGCGAAACCTGCAATATGGAGGAAAAATTTGACTCTTATAGAAGGGCATCTCACACAGCAGGATTATGAGCACGATCCACCGACCCTTCAAGCCTTTAGAAACAAGTATTCGGTGGTTGCGAAAGCTTCACAATGACTATTTGAATAGTGAGGTGGTGGAGCGAGCGGAAAAACTGGATAAAGAACTGAAGGAGGCTAATCAATATTTAGAGTGTGTGCGGCAAAATATACTAAAGACTGAAAATATATTGCTTACGTTGGAAGGATGGATGTGTGATGTTTTTGTGGAATTTATTGTATCTTTTCATTATACAAAATAAATGTAAATTGTTTTTATATTTTTATTATTTTCATGAATTATTCCCATTATCCAAAAATTTTACTACAGCTAAAAATTTGAGTGATAGTCCGTTGCGCTAGAAAAGTGAAATTAAAACATCTGAAGTCTGACTTACTCATGCATAAATTTCTGCATCAAAGTAAAGCAGTCCTTTTGCAAATTTTAATTGCATGCTGCGTTACAAATTTTTAACTTATAATAAGTTAAGGAAATAATTGAATCCTTGAGTAAGTGCTGAATACAAAATGTTAATTTCAATTAATTTTGTAATTATAGGAAATAATAACTTAAAAATACACTAAGAAGGTTATTGCAAAATATCATATATAAAGCATATATAAAGCATATAAAGCATATAAAGAAAGTGTGAAAATATAATACAGTTAAAAGAAAGCTTGCGTTAAATAAAAGTTAAAACAGTTCTCAAATGCATGTAAATCTGAAAACTTTACAGCATGTATTTATGCAACACAAATGACACAATTGCATTCATATATATTTTACAAATCCTGTTTAAAAGTTGTAATGTAAATTGATGACATAGAAATAGAATGTTCGCTAAATGCTTTCACAGCAAAAACTGCGTTCATTATCCTACAATGATTATTAACGCTGCACCGAAAATTACAAGTCATGTTTTAAGTGTTGTTTTAAAATTGAATTTGGTAATTTAAAGAGCATTTAGATACATTAAATGGATAAATGGCATGCATATGTTTCTTCTGAGCTTACGTAAGTACAAAAGGTGTGTTTTAAGTGCTTTTGTTGTTTCAAAATGGAATTGGGCAATTTAAGTGTAATTTTTCATATTTTGGAAAAATTATTACATCAAATGATAGATTACCACTTCTACAACACAACTGCGTTGAAAAAAATTTTTTTCTCGGAATTAGACGAAAATTTAAATTTTTAAGAGCGCATTTTTCTAGGACTTTACTAACCCCTTCCCCACATCCTCCTACACCCTGCCCCGGAGGACGTCCTCGTCGACTCGTTTTTATCTCTTTCCATAGATATGTACATACATCTTTTCTTACATCACACACTTTCAAACATACATCACTTTCGTAGTTCAAGTACATGTCTATCGTTTACACAACAATAATTGCAATTATGCATTCCATTCTAGTACAGTACTTGAATATCATATTACAAACCATACTTATAATACTACATGGATGCATTTTTGCAATTGCATGCTTTTACTCATTACGAGTACAATCCATTTAAGTTGAATTGTAATTATGATATATATGTAAGATGTCTAAAGATTCATTGTGAGCGTTATTATTACTTTATTTCTTGTAAAATCGTTAAAATCTATTTTAGAAAAAACCGTATTACAAATAGTTTACAAATTAGTTACACTATTATTTTCTTTTATCATATTTCATATTGGTGCTTGATTTATTTGGGGAAAATGCATTCTAATAGTAAAAGAGGACCTTCAATTTTTTCCTAATTTTTTAGTTCTATCTTTGGCGCTCTTACTTATTGGATATATATACGGAAATTCAGAATTTTGGGTAAAGGATTATCGAGTTGTGATTTATTAAGCAATTTCAGTAGTACTTTCATTGCTAACATGAATTGTTCCATCACATTTTTTTATCACATTTTTTTTGTGTTTTCAAATTTTGGAAACTGCTATAATTGGCGCTCTTACTTATTGGGTATATATACGAAAATTCAGAATTTTTGGGTAAAGGATTATCGAGTTGTGATTTATTAAGCAATTTCAGTAGTACTTTAATTGCTAACATGAATTGTTTCATCACATTTTTTTTATCACATTTTTTTTGTGTTTTCAAATTTTGGAAACTGCTATAATTGGCGCTCTTACTTATTGGGTATATATACGAAAATTCAGAATTTTTGGGTAAAGGATTATCGAGTTGTGATTTATTAAGCGATTAACAACGTTCAATTACATATCAAAACTACAAACTTTATCATTAATCATTGAAAATTTTTTTTTCACATTTTTTTAGTTTTGAGAATTTTTGGACTGCTACCTATTGCGCTCTTACTTGTTTAGTATACATGCCAAAATTGGAATTTTTGGGTAAAGGATTAGTGATTTATAAATAAATATAAATATATATAAGCTTTATGTGTCATTTCTTCCTACATAATTTGTATAATTTAAGTCATGATAAGAAACTCGTTTAATATATATATATATCTATATAATTCAATTAAAACCAAACAGAAATTTCACTTTTTTTCTTTCTTCTATGCCTACACACACACACTTTATTTTTTTCAAATGAAGTGCCTTTTCCTTATGCAATATAACATACATGTAATTACTTATTTACTAAAGCACCTTTTCATGGCACATTCACTCGAAGTTGCATCATTTTCTTTTTTAGCTCATACAGCTCTAAATCTACCCTCAATTTTTTTATTTCCTTGATTAACACCTCGAGCCTTTTCTTTCTCTCATCAATACTTAATAATTCTTTCTTTCTTTCTCTCCTTATCAATCTTATTACTTTCACCATTTCTAGCAATGAAAAGTTTACTGAATCATGCAATCACGGAGAAGCCTTTTTATTATAAACATGCATCCTTTCAAAACTGCTAACCTCCTCAAAAACTTTCAGATTTCTAAGAATGATTACCTTGCAACTTCTATTTTAGCTTTTCACCTTGACCTTTTTATATTTCTAAGAAACCACCGTAAGTCAATAACCTTTGACCTTCAAAACTATTTTTGATTTATGATTACCTTGCAACTTTTAGCTTTGACCTTGACCAACTACATTTTAAATCTCCGCTTAAAGTTCGACCTTGAAAGAGCTCCAAAAGCTTGATTTCACCACCAGAGGGCGAGTGACTCCAAAATTTAAATCCCCACCACAAGCATGCTTGAGACGTGGAGCGCGTTCTGGCATAACGAGAAAACTCACTTGACCTTGAAATAAATCCCCATAAGATTTACATGGGTGACCTTGAACTGGTCCAGGATCGGCCTTATATGTCTACTCACATATGATAGAAAGAACAAAAGCAGCCATCTCTAATTGAATCTTCTTCCGCGAAGAAAATAAAGGGATGGAGATAATATAATTCTTATTTCGACTCAAACCATCAACACTTAGTTGTAAAATAAAGCGACAACAGCGTCTGTACCATGGTATTAAACTACGATTCACTTGATCCACTGCATGCCGACATATGATGGTTTAAACCAAAAAAAAAACGGTGCAATTATATTATATATTATATGACTAGCGTTCTGAGGGGAAGATATTACCCCAGCGTACGTCTAAATAGCAGCACATGATGTGCGTGTGCGCAGTGACCATGCCGTGATAAGTGTCTAACTGTAACAGAGATCGAATCCATTACCTCCCAAATGCTACAAACATTGTATTACCACAGATCTAATTAGCCCCCGTGATATGAGTGAACCTGACGATCGACAAATGCCGTGAAAAGAAGTGGTGATAGTACTCTTTCGTGGATATAAATCCTTAATAAATGCGTGGAAATTACATCGTTATTTACTTTACATATGGCTTCAGCACGATGGCGCACAGCCGGATTTTGGTAGATTCGTTACAGCTTTTCTGAAAACTTTACGCCTCTGTACTATTATATTTGCGGTTATATCAAAAACTTATTCTACACAGACATTTGAAACTAGAGATAAGCTAATTAATGAAATATATTCAAAAAGCTACAGCTGTTGTAAGCAGGGCAATAATGTGCGTAGTAGCAGGCCTGGTCCATTTTCAATAATTTGCGCAATGGATTTTGTATAAAACGTAATTTAAACAAAATTTTGGTTTCCTCTGATAAATTGTTCTATTTAAATATCCAGTTGCCGACATATGTGTGTAGGGTATTTTCGACTTAAATAACCCAAGAAATACGGTTATAAGCTATGAATTATAGTGTGGATATAAACCAATCCTTATTTTTTGCATTTATTTTTCAAAAAATTAAACTAAAGGAGTTAACAGTATTAATATTTCTGAACATGAAATCATCTGACCAATTATGGGTGCACTAACACCACCGTCACTTTAGGAGAGTATAAACCAATCCTCATTGTTTTTGTTTTTAATTTATTTTCAAATAAGTGGACCGATTGAGCTAACATTTGGTCAAGATTAGTATTTATAGACAAAAATCATCCCAAACATTTTGGAAACGCTGCAACCATCTTATAAAGGTGCCCCCATACAAATCAACCATAATTCCTATTTTGCAATATTAAGATCAACCAAAATTTGTTGTCTCTTTCTCTCTCAGTAATTGTTCAAACTTTTAACCACTTTAGATCAGGTCCCATTACAAAATTATATTTACATCTCAAAACGGTTTCACCCCGTATTTGTTTTCGTCGAGGTTGACGGTCAACATATTTTGTTGGTCTTTCTTATTAGATCAATTTTTTCCGCATTCTTCATCCGGATATAAGAGCCCCAAAAATAGCCCCTGACAAAACCACCCACATCAGAGTAGCCCCAAGTAGTAAACTCAAAAAAATTTGCATAAAACTCTGTAACAATTAAATATGAAATTTCATATTTTGATTTTGTGATTGGGTTTAAACACATTTTTCAAATTATCTTCCTTTGGGCTGTTTCGCTGTGTGTTTTGTAGGACTCTTCTGTGGGCGTTCTATCGTCGCGGGTTATTTTGATGGGTCACGCTCTTCATCATCGCAATCTTTGTGGTTTTATTACCGTCATAACCAGGGCCGGGCGCAGGAGTGTAGGGGGCTGGGGCAAAGAAAAAAGTGGAGGCCCTTTCAATTAATAAATGTGTATTGATAATTTTATTTTTACACTTTGAAAACAAATTTCCATTATTCGAACACATATTTGTTTATCATTTTTTGAACATCACTATTACAGTTGATACTTTAGTATATTTAAGTGAATGACTCTATACTGAGTAATGACAAATGTACAAGACGTTTTTGTGTCACCGTCGTACGCAGCCTATACTTAATAATTTTCATTCTGGAAAATGAACGTTCTCCGCTGCAATTAGCCACCATCAATACCAAGTACAATGTAATCTCAATGTTAGGAAATGCAGCAAATAAGTTGTTATCTATCAGAATCCTGTAGAAGAACATATCTTTTGATTCACTGTCGACGTTGTAGTTCTTCTTGAAAGCATCTATCAAATTGTACCAGCTCATTTTCAAGACTCGTCTCCAGATCGCCGTTGTAAATCTCCATTAAGTTAAGGGCAGCCTTGTGTAGCTCCGATATACTCAAATCCTCTAAATGATTTAAAAAGCCAAATCGCTTGCAGACAACGTCATAGGTTCGAATTCTATAGTTCAGAGATGGTGAAAGCTGATCAACCACAGGAATAAAACTTCCTACTCGAAATTGTTCTTTCGGTGACAACTGGGCGTCTGAGGACTTCGCATAATCTAATGGATTGAGCCTAATGTTTCTCAATCTCGGGCGTGTTTCTATATATTCATCTGTACCTGATATTTTCCGCGCTGCTTCTTCGTAGTTGTCAAACTTTTTTCTTTTGGACACGACGAGTAGTCTGAGCGATTTTAGCGCCAACACTGCAGAAAAAAAACCATTTATGGATCTTGCAACAGCTTGTTAGTAGCATTGAATCGCTCTAGGATGTCGTTCTAAAATTCAGCGTTCAGTGCGATTTCGAGACCTCCCATCTTGTTTGATTTTGACGACGCCTTTCTGGTCTTGGTCATGAGATATGTTCTTTGGCCAACGAGGTTCACTCAGTATTTTGGGAACGTAAAATATTGTATTATTCTCCGATAATTTCTTGACCAAAATTGCAAATCGCACAGATGATTTTTCTCCAAAATTAGAGCTTGCAGTCCATTGGACTGGCCAGTCAAGTTTGTCGCGTTGTCATACAATTGACCACGGCAATCACAAATATCAATTTTATGAGTATTTAAAAATGTAACGAGCGTGTTTGCTATAACATCGCCAGTGTGACCACAAGTTGAAATAAAAGTAAGGAATTTTTCCTTGGGAGCACATCCTTCCATATATCGTACCACCACTGTCAGTTGATCAATGTGTGCTTTATCAAGTGTAAAATCAACTGATAGTGAATAATATTTCGATTTTTTAGTTCTTGCTACAATCTCATTGAGGATTCTTTCTCCAATCAAAGCAATTAGCTCCACGCAGATTGTAGATGAAAGATAATTGACGTGGCCACTTCCTTTATTTGCCTTATCTTTCAAATGAGTTGAGAGAAATGGATCGTACTCTTCCAACAATTCCAAAATACCTACAAAATTACCATTTCTCGGTGAACCAATGAATTCGTCAACACCTCCTGCTAGAAATGTTATTGTACTAACGACTTGCAATACAACTTTTCGCCAATACTGCGGTTGCTCTCCTAAACTCTGATCGATGGGTCCCTGAGTCACACCAAGTTCTGCCAAAGTCGTGATGGCTACAAGGCGATTTATTGAATTTTCATGTTTAGGAATACGTTCAGATGCATGTTTCCAGTTATTAAATCAAACTCCACTGAGTTGTATTGTCTGAAGTGCTACTATCTTACAAGCACAACAGTAAATTTTCCCGTTCATTGGAGAAAAGCAAAGCCAAAAACCATTTGAGGTCTCATTATTCATATTTTTGGGGAGAAACAGATGCTTCGAGCATTTTCGACTGGAACTAGAATCAGTTTTCTTCTGAAATTCTTCAAAAATTTGTTCGTAACAATTCTGAATACTACTGGAACCTTTATTTGCCCAAAAAGCAATAATGTCGTGCGTGGGTATATCTGACCAGATACCAATATTATTACCTAAACCATCCATTTTCGTTGCTGGGGGAATGTCATGTTCTTCAATTATCACGTCTGGTTCTACTACCGATTCCGCAACTTCAGTATTTGTCCTATTGCCATCTTCTTCCAATAACTGGATCATTAGCGACATGTCGTTCTTCAAGGGGTTTCTTCGTAATAAAATTTGATGTGAGTTTGGGGTTTTTTCTTTTCTCGTTCTACAGCTTTCTATCTCTTCTCTACGCCGCTTGCGAAAACTCGAGGAGTTTTGTGCTGATCGCTCGAGTCACCCATCACTCATGCAATCACTTTGAAAAAGCGAAAAAAAAACATGCAGGTTGCATCGAGCACAAATGAAATAGAGATATGTTCACCAATGAAAATCAACAGGGAATGAGAGAATATTGATTTGGAAACTTGAATTCCTTAAAATAAAAGATATCGTTGTAAAGAACCAGCGTTCTGTACGTATGTGTTTTAGAATAAATTAGGTGCGGACCATCCTGTATGTAAGATTTCATAAGTTTACGCGATATTGCACAAGAAATAATTTATTCATCACCACTGACGTGTATTTCTAAGAAACCGTAAGTTTCTGCACGTCAGAACGATTTTAACCAATCGCATAACGGCATCCCCCGCACGGTAGCCGCGAAACCGCCCACAGATGCACCTTTATAAACTCGCGACGCGCATAATAAAGAAGAAGATGAATCTCCGTAGATTCAAGTTAAGCCGATATCCAGCAGCCGCCACCGTACCGTTGACCGTTCCAGAAACCAGTAGCCGCAGCCGCTCCGTTTGCTTAGTGTAAGCACCGACCTGTTGTTCACCGACGAAGAGTCCTTCGCGATCGGGCAACCTAAAGTTCAATTCTGTACTGCTATTGATAGACACGTAAGTTGTAAAGTTATACATTCTGACAATTTACACTCAAACACTACAGACCGTAAATAATTCCGGGCTGAGCTCCAGGAGTTATACTACACTAACACCTAGAGTAGCACGAAGGGTAGATCCGTCGTCACTCGCCACCACAAAGTATACCTAGAGTAGCACGCAGGTAACCCCGACGTAATACCAGTACACTAGCACCTGGAGTGCCACGAAGGGTAGATCCGTCGTCACTCGCCACTACAAAGTATACCTAGAGGAACGCAGGGTAGCCCCGACGTATCTCATCAACACTTGAGGGTGAAGGGTTGTTACAGGGCTGTAAAGACCTACGACCTTTCTCTTAGTATATACAGTAAAGACAGGCCGTCGCCTACGTCTTCTGGACATTACTGAAATCCCGCTCGAAACTCACACACTACCTACATCCAGTACCTAATAACCGTACACAGTGTCTGTGAATCGCAGAGGAGTACCTCCATAACCTGTTGTATAAATTAGTAGTCCACCTAACCATCGTAAATACCTGGTGCGAGAACGTTTGTAAATATATTAGATAGTACGTGAATTATTCTATCTTTACGTAAACCTATTAGAGTAGTTTTAATATTAAGTATTTTGTTCCCTTGATTAATTATAAATAATTAAACTTAGTATAGAGATCGGTAATTAATTTAGTTAGATAAATTATCTAATTGCCTACATTAAACCGGTTATAATTAGAGAAAGACCGTCGAGAGCTCGCGTTTGCAGACGCGCATTCGCGTGTATTATTTCCCGAGGAGTAGGACATCCTTGCTTCAGCGCTTCAGAGTTACTGACATATAAACACGATATCGATTTTCTCAAACGATTCGAGTTCATTGCGCTGGCGCTCCGATCAAACACTGCATCAGGCATAACGCTCGCGCTACTGTACATGCAGGACCGTAACCTAAACTTTGCCTCTTAGGTAAGGAATAGATTAAACAAAACTCTCTTTTGTTCACAGAAGCGACGTCGCACCCAGTGACGCCACGACCCGGACCGAGAAGTTCACCTACATATTGTGTTCATTACCTTCTGATTTTTTTATTTATTGTAAATATCTGATTAATATACATTTTAAAAATGCTTTACGGTTTTTATTTAAGGTTACAGTGTTAAGCCCATCCAGTAATTACTACGAACCACACCCCGTTTATAAAATAAACCCGATTGAGCAAAGCCGAGGCAAGATAAAACCGCGCTGGGTTACCAAACCAGAAGGGCGCAATATTAAGTAGCACATAAAGATAAGGGCATTATATCGTATATTTAGTCTTAAATTACATATTTAATGAGAGATACTTTTGTTAGCAATTTTAATAAATAATTTATCGTAGTTCACATCGCCTCTTACTATACTCAACTGAAATGAGTGATTTTCTTTGGCTTCAAGAATACACTATCGTGATTAATGATACATAAGCAGAGAGTGCGTTTTGAGATGAAAAAATAAGTGAAGGTGAAGATTCAACAACTTATAGCAAAAAATATCTTGAAACTCACAAAATTAAACACACGTGATGTCAGTAGTAACACACACAATCGGGTGTAGCACGATGCAAGAGCAACTAAAATATACTGGCCGCCATAAATAAATGAACACCCAGTAAACGCACATGTATTTTAATGAAATTTTCAGAAAACGTGTATTTTATGCCTATTAAGAAATGATGAAAAATTCAGCAAGATACAATAAATATTAATCAAGTAACCATCGACAATGTAACAAAAACTCTTTCTTTTCATTTTTTAGTTACTCAAGTGTCAATGTTAAGCATATTTATAAGCTTAATAAGTAAACACATTAAAGTTGAAATAATGCCTCCTGTACCACATCGTGCAAATTTCCATCAGTTAGCCGAGTTTGAACGCGGCAGTATAATCGGTCTACGAGAAGCCGGCTTATCAATTCGTGATGTTGCCGCTCGCGTGGGACGCAGTGTCGTCACAATTTCCTTATGTTGACGAAGATGGTCATAAAATAATGAAGTACGAGGACCTTTGCGTTCCGGACGTCCCAGATGCACCTCTGATCGTGAAGATCGTGCTCTTCGGCTTGTAGCTCTTCGGGATCGTTTTTCATCAACAAGAGAAGTTGGTGGTAGGTGGAGAGGATTAACTGGCTATCAAATCTCCTTACGATCGACGTATCGAAGCATTCTATCTTTTGGTCTCAGATCATATCGACCATTGCTTTGTTTACCGCTAACTCCATGCCATCGTAGTGTACGGCGGCAATGGTGTAACGGGAGGTTGCATTGGAATGTGGAATGGAATCATGTCATCGTTAGTGACGAATCTCCATTTTGTTTATGGGCTCATGATGGTCGCAGATTGGTTAGAAGACGTCCTGCGCAAAGACGCAATTTTCAGTTTTCTGTACGACACACTGTTCTCACTGAAGGTGTGATGGTGTGGGGGTTCTGTCTCCAATGAAGAAAATCTCGTCTAGTAGTTATTGAGGGAACATTAATTGTAAATCGGTACATTAACAACGTCCTTAAACCAATATTACTGCCATATCTGCAAAAAATCCATTTTTTCAGCAAGATAATGCGTGGCAGCATACCGCAAGGGTTGCTATGGAGTTTCTAAATACTGCTAATGTTGATCTGCTTCCATGGCCTTCTTGTTCGCCATACTTATCACCAATCGAACATTTGTGGGACATGGTAGGACGGAGAATAAATGATCTACAGCCACTTCCCAAACGACGGATTTTAGAAGCGTGGGATAGTATACCTCAGGTTAGCATAGATTCACTAAATTCTACTATGCCTAATTGGCTAGCTGAATGTGTGAGAAACAGAGGAGGATCGTCGTGTTATTAGTGTCAACAATATTTGTATCTTGCTAAAATTGTCATCGTTTATTAATAGGAATAACATATACGTTACTTAAGTTTATTGTTATAAAATTTTTGAATCCAAGGATAATGGAGGCCCTCAATATGTGGGGCCAAATGGAATCTGGTGTATTTTAGTGTATTGTATGTTTGAATAAGTTATATCAAAAAGTATGATACATAAATGAAGAAAACGGTTGATAAACATTTTAACCAGGTCATTTGTATAAATAATATTTATTATCAGTTATGTGCTGGCCGCATTAGATTTTTTATTTTATCGTTTCTAATTAACATTTTGATGTTAACTTTTTTAACTTATTACATTATAACGAGCCTACAGTCACAACTATTGAAACGTTTAAATTTAAATTCATTACAAAAAAGAAAAATATCTAATTGCTAAGCCGAATAGATCATTTCTTTATTAGTTTGAATGTTGACACTTCTTAAAACTATTATAGAGAATGCTTAATTCTTTTTCAATCATTAAATAAGGTTAAATGGTTAATTATATTTCAAAATATGCAATAAATTTAAACTAGTTATATTTAAAAAAGTTAGTGTTTAAGTTTAAGGCTCAAATGTTTAAGGTTGCATAAATTACGCCAGGTGTAATAAAAGTATCAAATAATGGCTTTAACTTTGTTATATTTTGCAAAGTTACACAGAAATGTTCATTAGAAAAGTTTCACCATTATTATACACAGTGAGAATACATACTTAAATGGTGTATTTTTATATTTATGTTTTATATAAATCTATACGTTTCGATTGCATTAACAGTTATCGTCCTCAGTAAGTGGTAATTGCTTTAAAAATTGTTTAAGATGTTAGAGCCAATTTATGAAGTATGATAAAGATAAAAACGCAAACATAATCCTGCTATTAATACAACAGTTTGATAAACGTATAAAGCCAACTATAAAATATAATTTTACTAAAGCATAACTAGATCCTTAACAAAGTTAAAAATCATTAAACTGCTTTGAAGATGACAAATCAGAATAACCTTTAACGATCGAAGGCTAACAGTGAAAAAGTCATAATCAAGGAGCAAATTTAACAGAATTCAATCAAATTATGATGTCAGTGTAAAGTTGTAAAAAACTTTTTGAAATTGATAAAAGCATTTACAAATAGAAACTTGACACACCAATTAAATATTTAGTCAAATCTAACAAAGAAATAGTTGTTTGTTAATAATTGTAATTGTTATTGCACAGTAAAAAAACAATGTAGTACGTTTAATATGATTTGTAATTTTAATTTTAATTTCAACTACATACGAGGAATAATTGAAAAACTCTTAGTCTATTATAGAAGCAAACAAAATTTGAAAGTCAAAGTATTTAATTACTCAACACACTCTCCTCTTAATTGGATATATTTATTACAACGACCGTGCAACGCCTCTAGATATTTGCAACAAAAAATTATCTTGCTCTGCAAACCAAGCCAAGCTTCTATCACCCCTTCGCTGGAAGGAAATTTACGACCTTTAGACTTTTTTTCAGTTGAAGAAAGACATGATACTCGGACGGAGCCAGATCTGGTGAATACGGGGAGTGTTCGAATAATTCGAACTCGAAATCACGAATTGTTTGCATGGAAACATGAGGTTTGTTTGCAGGGGCATTGTCCCTTCCCGATCGGTTTTCATCTTCAGTAGAAAATGTATCTCTTTTGAAGCTTGCAATCCAATTTTTCACGGTCGCATACGAAAGACATTGATCGTTAAGGGTATAAGGATGTCTTCGTAGATCTGCTTATCTTTTAACCCCTTCCAATACAGATACTTGATAATGGCTCGATTCTCCATTGTCACAATTTCGGTTGACATCCTTTTTTTGAAATTTTATTGCGCAACTGTGGTTTGACTTTTTGACGTGAAATTTTACACTCACACTTCTAATAAGTTACTCTTTGTTGCTAAGGTAACGCAATATTTTCTTTATCCACGAAACCGGTCTAGGCTAACTAATATCAGTACATCCTCGTATCTTAAATTATTATAGTGCTGTGTTAACTCAACATATAATTGGTGTAGGAAAAAGCCCAGCAAAAAACTTAGACATGTCAAAAACTGAAATTGAAATTAAGAGGTACCGTTGTGTCTTTTTTTATTATAAGATGTCGAATAAACGGAGATTTTCTTGTTGCCAATTGAAGTTATTGGGATGTTTACACATTTCAATACTCACGTTGTAAACGAACATAATAATGAGTTTGTCTTGACAACATTTCCATATTATTGAATTGAATGTTATGATTTAAAGCATGTTCAGCTACCGCAGATTTCTCTGGTGGAACTAATGTACAAGGCAGTTTAATAATATCTAATTTATTAAGAATCTGGTTATTCTTTACTAAAATTGTATTCCGTAGTTGGCTTTATAAAACTGTTATATTAATAGCAGGCTTATGTTTGCATTTTCATATTTTTCATATTTCATAGATTTGTTCTAACATCTTAAGCAATTCTTAAAAATATTACCATTTGCTGAAAACGATAATTATAATTGTTATCGAAACGTATAGATACTATATAAAATATAAATATAAAAATACAACATTTAAAAACCCAAAAGTTAAGTATTGTAATTAATAAAAGTTGTTGGGTTCATTACCATGCATGTTTTTAGTTTTTTAGTTTGTTGGTGTCTTTTTCCGTTTTGCTGCTATGGCAACCAACTTGTTTTTTTTAATGGTACCCATACTTTTTGTTTTTCATTTTAAAGAAAGCACATTTTTCTCTATTCATTCATCAAATTTTGGAAAAAAAATGTATTACAACTCGGTGACAACTAAATAATTAATTTCACAACACTAAAATTTGGAAAAATTTAAATATTGAAAAAGTAACAAATCTAAAGTAAAACAGCAATACTAAATCAAATGTTCAAAATAAGCTTCGTTGACTGCCAAGCAATAACCTAATCGGAATTTAAATTTTACTGTAGTAGTACTGCGTAACACCTTGTAAAGGGACGCCGTCAGATATCCCGATTTTTTATTATTTTTAATTAGTTCCCAAAGTTTATTAGCAAGACGCCGTCCTTTATAAAAATTTTCCTATCATGATTAATTATTTGCTAAGTAAAATACCAGTACTGATTCACGGAATTTAGTAAGATAACGTGACGCGCTAAATGCACAGGTGCAAGCCATTATAAAAATTCGTAGAAGTTCTAGTAAAAGTTAAACAGATTTCATAACGTTGCATAAAATTGCACAATAATTAATCATGCATCCTCCCTCCAGACGTAAAATCCCAAAAACGTTTAAAAGTTTGTATACGTCAGAGCATCTTCCACCAATACGGGCTTACGGAAGCTCACCAAAAAAGTTTCGTAACCACCCTCGCGAATTCTATATAAAAACGCGGCACGCGCTGCTGAAGAGGAGTCTTAAAGAAAGAGTCTTAAAGAAAAATCTTGAAGTCAGAAGTCTTAAGTCGTACAGAAGAAGAAGAAAGAAATCCTTTTTCAATCTCACTCGTTACCAGAAGCTCTCTATGAGAAACACGCTACCAGAAGAATTCGAATCGAAACCGTGTGCTATATCGTCGCGTTCGCGCCGGCTGCTACCTGTTGTAAACCATCCGCTTGTAACCGCCGTCCGAGTAGAAATCGCGACTCCGCGACTTGATAGCATCACCGAAGCTAAAAGGTTAGAGTTGCAGAGATCTAACGGTGAAAGTACGTAAGTTGAGATACCTGGTGATAGGGATATGCAGGGTTGTAAGCCCGACGTACTCTTCTGTTACTAGACGTACTCTTCTGTTACTAGACGTACACACCTACACTGTAGAGTTTGAAGGGTAGTTGCCCGACATTCCATTTGACCGAACGAGATCCTATTGTTTAGTTTAACGGGTGGTTTGCCCAGGTTACTAACAAAGGAGATCCACCATACACACCTACACTGTGGAGTTTGAAGGGTAGTTGCCCGACATTCCATTTGACCGACGGAGATCCTATTGTTTGGTATAACGGGTGGTTTGCCCAGATTACTAACGAAGGAAATCCACCTACACAAATTTACACGAACACTACAACACAACACACCTCGACAAACGTACCAGCGACCGCCAGATACCTGTAATTAAAACCTCGTCGGAAGATTAAGCTGAACACCTCGTTAACGCCGTTAATCCAGTAATATAGAAACGTAACCGTAAACACTAGACGTGTCCGTCAGTATTAAATAACCACCTGTAAAGTAAACAAACCACCACCGCCGCCACCGTAAAAACGTAAGTTGCACCTTTGACAAGTACTAAGATTGTTACCCGTAAACCAGAAACTATCTGATAGTTTCCTGTGTTAAATAAGTCAAATCGTGATTGTTAGACGCGAAAAAAAAAATTTTATTTTAAAATAGAAAACGAAGGTTTTATATTTTAAAAACGGCCAACATAACAAAAAGCTTTTATTTTTGTTTAAATAAAAACCGGTATACTAAAATTAATCTCGTAAGAGGAGACAAATAATACGCCGCTACCGTACACCAGCTACCTAAATAAACAAAAAGCTCTCATTTAACTAAAGATCGTACATTAACTGGAATATAAATGTGAATGAGTTTATTTTCATAAGAAAAGCAGGTATAAAATTATACACTTATAACCGACCGCTTTAAAATATTGATTATTTCTTTAAAGGCAGAGTATTGAACTCAGTGTCTTATCGCGCACGTGTTTAGACCGCGTTATCTGGCTACCTGCTTCTGTATTTTATACAGGGACGTATTCAGGTAAAATTATTTATTTATTTCGGAAATTAACCAGTATAAATTGAAACAGTTCAAGGACGAAAACTAAAAGTCAAAACCCCAAACCTTCTATTAATGTTACATTACAGAAACTCCAGAGGACCACCTAACCATTAGTACCTGGACGAAGGATGTCTACTTAAAGATACCGAAGAGGAGGTGGCGTTACCGTTACAATTTGGCACCGAGAGCATGGGTCACAGTTCCGTACATTTACCTGTATCTATATCTTAGTTAAATAATTTAAATAACCATATAATATAGAAGTGTAATATAAATAGGAAATAAAGTTATATATATATATATATATATATATATATATATATATATATATGAACCTATATATGAACCTTTGTAATCTATTTGTTCAACGTGTTAAGAGCCTGAATAACGAACCCCGATCCTTATTTTGCAAGTACAAAATTCCGACTGAGCTAGAAAAGGGAAAAGTGAGAATTATTCATTAGTAGTAATACACTCAACAGTCAAACCGCTAAGTCATAAGCGCGTTATAACCTCTACAGGTACCCTGCGCATTTTGACAGATATTCGCACCTTCAAGTCTTCCAAATTACGTGATCTTTGCTTGAACACATAATTTTTTACAAGACCCATCAAGAAAAATAGAAGGACGTCAAATCCAAAGATCTCGGAAGTCACTCAACAGATCCTCTTCATCCGATTCACCAGTTTCGAGAAACTTTATTTACTTTCTAACATGTATCCCAAAGTGTGGAGAGCTCCACCCTGTTGGAAGAAAATTCTATTGTCATTGTCAATACACCCATTTTCACCCGGGAGTAATGCGGTAATAATATGGATGACATGAGTTTGAAGCAGTTGAAGCTATCGATCAGCAGTAAGGGTTTTGCCCACTACCCACGATTATGTCGATTTAATCTGACGCTTCATTAGAGAATACAATATTTGAAACAAAATTCTTATCTATATCATTTGCTCACAGAAATCTATCCGTCTATAAAAATTATCATCATTCAATTAATTGAAGCTTATAAAGATGTTTTTTTTTCTTTTTTTAAAATTCTAGGCACAGAAGTATGGCTTCTAATTTTTCTGCTACTTCCTCGTTGAACTTGTTGCGTTTCTTCAATTAACAACAGAATATCTAAAGCTTCTCTTGTTGCCAATTTGGCCTGCTAGTTCTTTTCACGTCTTCAACGCTACCAGTTTCTCGAAATTTTTTAGTTAGTTGAGAAATTGTTCCTTGAGACACTGGAATATCTGGATAAATTCCGTTGAATACATTACACTTTGAGTTCTCTTCCTATCTCCGTACCCATAAATCAATAATATTTCAATAAGTTGTCTCTCACTCAAATGTGCCATGTCTTCAAAATTAATAATTAGCAAGAACGTTGAACACAATCTTTAAACCAACAGTAATTACTTCTTGTTCGTTTGTATAAATTTAATTGTCAAATTTCCATCACATTCTATACCATGTTTAATAACTCCATGCCTTTTTCCATAGCATCCTTAATTAGAGGTGACGACTGTCCGTAATAAATATTTTTTCTTTCTTATGTTTTTTTCAAAAATTGCAAAACGTTATGACTGAATAGAGGTAAATGTGTTTGTTTTAAAATGGCAATACAGTAACATTTAAAAAAAGTCCAGACATGTATGGTAATGAACCAAACAACTTTTATATTGACATTTTTTTGTAACTTTGCAAATAACAAAGTTTAAGCCACTATTTGAAACTTTTGTTCCACTCTGTATATGATATATTATTATAAGTCAATATCACTGAAACAATAAAATTAAAAGATCAATATCTGAAGTAGACTAAAACTAATTAATCAAAGTTATGAAACAGATTTAAGTTTCTATCTTGAAATAAATGTAATATATCATTACAAACTTTCTCCCGCTTGAAAACAAATAATTTTCTAATGAATGTTGAATGTAATATTATATTTATTTATACATACTTATGTTTCTTATATATTATTAACAGCATATAATCATGGCTGTTAGTCACGCGGATGATGTTTATGACACGAGCCGTGGGCGAGTGTCATAAACATCCAAGTGAATAACAGCCATTATATGCGATTAGAATACTACACTTTGTCCACAAATGACTAACATTGAATTAATAATATTGAAACAAAATATTGAATTTCTCTCTAACTAGTAAGAAAAATTATTTGTTAACATTAATATTAATGTTTCTATTTACACAGTGTGTTAAGTTAAACGTAGGAATCGAACTTAAATCTACATTAATATTTTGGTTATTTGTAGATAATATAGTCTCATTATGTTCACATGTTTGATAAGAAGGATTTTGTTGTATTGCGTTTGAGACTTGATGTTTACGGCATGCTCTGTTTCTTATAGTACACACAGAATCGTATTGAAATGATATGAATTCATTATTCATTAGTGTATAATGGATATTATTATTATTAAGGAAATGCATTTATAATGATCATGTTATACAGTAGTCCTGGACAAAGTAATTTTCATAGCTAATATTATACAGTTTTATAGCTTTGCGTATATCAGACACAATAATACACTTTAAACATTAATCATGTATACAAGCTTACGATATAACAATTTCTTATCCTATAATTAATACATTTCAATCTAAATTCCACTTTACCGGTGGTCGATAAATAAGTCAGATTTATTATTCGTTGGGATGCTGTGATTAAGAAATACACGTATAATAAATACAGTACTGCCCAAAGGCATCCAACCGAAAAAATTATAATTTTGAATTTGTTCCTAATACTTCAAATGTTATAAAATGTTTCCATTTATAGACTACAGGCCCATGGCAAAAATTACCCTGTATATATAATGTTACTAAACATTATCGTGGTACCTTAAGCCGTTTATTATAAAATATTAATAAAACAAAAATATGAAATTTTACGATACGATATTTATACGATTTTTCCAATGCTCCTGGATTAAGATGAGGAGTAATATTTTCAAATATTATTGTTATTTTACGTGTAATTAATATAAATAAACAAAAAAAATGGATGCCGTACATTTTAATTCACCTGACAAAAACTTCGATAACGTTTGAGGTATCCCTTACGGTCATTAATAACTGTACGGCATTCCAAAAATTTTGATTATAATATTGAATATTAATTAAAAATAACAACAATGCCGTTCATTTCAAATGAAACATTACGTACAATACACCCAACAAATGAATACTATTATTTCCAGCATTCAAGCTTTTGCAAGATTTTTCGATAAAATACATTAATTTAAATTATTATATTTTTGTTCATATGAAATATTTGTACAGGGTGGTTCATTTTCGATGGTTTCGTATGGAAAGTACCCTTTCTATTACAGATAGGCAAAAAGTAGATAATATGGGGTCCTTGTGCTCGATTTTGGTGTTAATTAAGATCCAATAGTCATAATCGAGATATCTCTGACGGTTGTTGCTCAATTAGTCAAAATTGAAAAAATTGCGATTTTGAAAAACTTGAAGAACTTTTTTATTTCTAAATGTAGGTATCGACAAACTGTAAAAACATTTTTAAGGCACTTTTTTAAGTAGAATCCGTTAATGCATTCACATTTTTAATACCTCCTTAATTTAAAAAGATATGACATAAAGTTGTATTTTTTATATGGAAATAATTTTTAAATGAAATTTTTTTCGTGCTTTTTAAAAATATATAACAGCTCTATGCTATTTTAATAATTAATTGATTTTTTTAAGTTTTTCTTATTTACGTTTTATATTAAGAATACATAGTAGGCATAGGAGGCTGAGATTTATTTATGTAAAAACAAATGATACCTGTATGTCAAACAATAAATTAAAAATTAGAAGTGTGCAACAAAGTGATCTTGGAATTTAGTTATTAATTGGTATATTTATTAAAGATAATAGTTGGCTTAGAAAACCAGATATGAAATTGAATGAAGATATTCTACTCAAAAAAGAAATTTCACTTCCAGTAAAATATTTTAGAGACATTTTGTAATTCAAATAAGTTTAATTGTAATGTTGTCCTTGTGGAATGGTAACAACTTATAAAATCTAAAGATTGAATATAAAATTATCTAAAAACCTCAAATGCAAATTGAAATGAAATGAAAATAAACAATATAACATCTTCAGAAATTATGAAAAGCTAACAGTAAATAAATTTTTCTACGTATGTAAACATCTAACTCTATAACCGAACAAAAATGTCAATATAAAAAACACACTAAAACTACAAATATTTTTCAAACTGTGCGCCCTCTTTTCGGATGATATATATATATATATATATATATATATATATATATATATATATATATATATACAACGTGTCCCAGATAACATTTCCAGCATGGGGATCTCGCTTATTATAAAAGATACAGATTTGGTTAAACTAGATGAATTACTCCTAAGGATTAGTGAAATTATAGGACACTCTCCAATTTCCAAATTTCCATGTATTTTAAGACTTATGGCAAGAAAAAGAAAAATGTCAAATTTCTTTTTCTTGTAATATCTTTTTTGTTATATTAGACATATAAATTTTATTTGCACTTTTTTAAGATATTTTTTATGCAGAATTTAAATATCAATTTGAATTTTTTTTGCTCTTTCTATTTTTTAGTTTCAACCCCTAAATTATTTTTTTCTAATGGAACGACAAGTCGGCTTTGAAATAATTGATCGTGTTTTTTTATCCTCTTTACAATGATATAGCACATGTACTATCTATTTTTAAAAAAATGTATTTTATTAAAGACTCTAACAATAAGTAGGCCGTGAAACATGAGAAAACGACAAATAATAGATAACGACAAAAGTTAAGCAGGTAATACTATTGGAGATAATTATCCAATTATAAAAGATGTTCAAACAATTGACCATTCCGTTCTAAACATAATTGTGCCCTGCGTAGTGTCGACGTAATTGCTCTGCGTAGTGTCGACGTAGTTGCTCTGCGTAGTTTTTGGCGTTTAATGCTACCAAATTCTGCAAGAACAGCTTCACGAAGATCTTCGGCATTCTCAAATGTTTGCACGTACACTCGATTTTTTACGTAGCCCCAAAGGAAAAAGTCCAAGGGCGCTAAGTCTGGAGATCTGAGTGGCCATAAAACCGGCCCTCAGTAACCAATCCATGAATTTGGAAACCGATTATTAAGATATTCGCTGATGATGTTTGAATTGTGGGGTGGGGTGCCATCTTGTTGGAAGCAGATATTAATATTCTCAATCAGTGGTAAATCATCAAGTTTATTTTCTAAATCAGTTTGTATTAAATTCAAATACCTTTCACTATTTAATGTTTCGTTAAAAAATATGGGCCCAATAAGTTTAGCGCCTAAAATGCCACACCAGACGTTAAAACCAAATCTCACTTGATGTCGACTTTCCTTAACAACGTGAGGATTTTCACGGTCCCAAAAGTGAACATTGTGCCGATTGAGAAGGTCGTTATTTGTAAATCTGCTTTCGTCAGACCACAAAATCGTAGCTGGAAAATTATCGTTATTCTCACATTGATTAACATACCATTGGCAAAATTGTAATCTTCTCCCCTGATCTCCATCTCTAAGTCCCTGCAGAATGGTGTACTTATATGGATGATACCTGTGACGTTTTAAAATTCTTTGTGATGTAGTTTTCGAAATACCAGTGTTATGTTCAATTTCTCTAACAGATGTTGAAGGATTTTCAATAACTGATTGTAATACATTTAGTTCTGCATCTTCATTCCGTAATTTCGGATTTCTAGTAGGTTTTGAAAATGAACCATATTCTTTTAAATTAATTACCAAATTTCTGTACGTACGAGCACTGGGCTGCCTTCTTTCAGTATTAGTAAATAAAGCCATGTTTGACACAAAAATATTCTGGGACGAATAATTTTTAAGTGACATTAAATTCGATTGTGTTTTTATGTTTCACGGCCTGCTTATTGTTAAAGTCTTTAATAAAATACATTTTTTTTTTATTTTCTTTGTTGTTTTTAAAAATAGATAGTACATGTGCTATATCATTGTAAAGAGGATAAAAAAACACGATCAATTATTTCAAAGCCGACTTGTCGTTCCATAAGAAAAATTTAATTTAGGGGTTGAAACTAAAAAATAGAAAGTGCAAATAAAAACCTAAATTGATATTTAAATTCTGCATAAAAAATATCTTAAGAAAGTGCAAATAAAATTTATATGTCTAATATAACAAAAAAGAAATTTGACATTTTTCTTTTTCTTGCCATAAGTCTTAAAATACATGGAAAGTCCTATAATTTCATTAATCCTTAGGAGTAATTCATCTAATTTAATCAAATCTGTATCTTTTATAATAAGCGAGATCCCCATGCTGGAAATGTTATCTGGGACACGTTGTATATATATATATATATATATATATATATATATATAGTATGGTGTTAATTGTGTAAAAGCCACACGAACACTTTCTTTTAACTCATTCACAGTATTATTAGTTCTTTTGTATACAGGGTGTTTAAAAAAGATGCGGCAATATTAAAGGGGGTGATTGCCCATGTCAGTTTATACAATAAAGTTCCTATAAACATAGGTCCGCAAACGCTTCCTTACCGATCTACAGCGTGTTGAAATTTAATTTAAAGAACAGTCAAAATTAGACTTTTACAAAACGGCTTGAGATATCATAATGAAATTTTACGCGCGTCAATAGCTGTGAGAGACGCATACTTTGCAATACAACACTATGTTTCAGTCGTACCATTGGCGCGTGTATTGGCACGTCACAGGCTATTTTTCAAGAAAAAAGTAGGATGCCGCTGATTTCTCTAAAAGTAAAAAATATTTTTTACTTCTTTGTTCAATTGTGAAGAAAAAAGCTCTCTTGACTTTTTATCGTACGACGTACCGTTTTTGAGTAACAAAAACATTTTAGTGCATGTCCATTTATCATGCGTACAAAAATATTTTTAAACATTCCTGTATTATTCACTGACATATCACTGACATATTGAATGAGTCTCGTGATTAACAATTTTGTATGTGTCGAATTTGTTGAAGCTCCTTATAGATCGCTGTACGAATGCCGAGATGACCGACATGCACTACATTTATGGACTTGCTGATGGGAATGCATTAGAAGCTAGGCGGTTGTATACTGAAAGATTTCCGGGCCGTATTGCTCCTGATAAAAAAACTTTCGAATGTATTCATCGGCGTCTTTATGAAACAGGCACATTAAGACGAAATGGATGAGCAGGAAGGCCAAGGACAGCAAGAACGGTAGAGGTGGAAGAGGATGTGCTGGACATGATTGAAGAAGATCGAGGTACTTCTACTCGAAAAATTGATGACGCTTTGGATGTAAGTAATGGAACTATTTGGCACATTCTTAAGGAAAATTTGTTGTATAAATTCCATATACAACGCGTTCACGCACTTCTTCCTGCTGATTTTCCTCCTCGCATTGCATTCTGTCAATGGCTTTTGCACAAAATGGTTCAAATCCCTCAACTCCTGATGTTGATTTTGTTCACCGATGAAGCGAGTTTTTCAAGAAATGCAATACGGCATTTCCATAATAACCATGTATGGTGTGAAGAAAATCAAAATGAAATTGTTGAAGATCGTTTTCAACATCAATTTTCTTTGAACGTTTGGATTGGGATTGTGGGTGACTGCCTAATTGGACCGGTATTTCTACCCGGGAGACTTACCGGAGAGGTGTATCGCAACTTTTTGGAAAACACGCTCCCTGGATTTCTGGAGGACATACCATTAGCAATTAGAGATGCAATGTGGTATATGCACGATGGCGCACCAGCCCACTTTAGTCCAGTAGCTCGTGATTTCTTAACACAAGCTTACGGAAATCGTTGGATTGGCCGGGGTGGACCTCACTTATGGCCTGCACGATTCCCGGATTTAAATCCCATTGATTTTTTCCTGTGGGGCCATTTGAAGTCCTTGGTGTACGCTACTCCATTGGAAAACGTAGAAGACTTAAGAAATCGAATCACTGCTGGGTGCAACTCAATTAAAACAGATCCTGGTGTTTTTGAGAGAGTTTGCCAGTCAATGAGGAGAAGATTGGATTCTTGCATCCGAGCTCGAGGTGGTCACTTTGAACAGTTTTTGTAATTTTTGGTTGGTAAAATTTTTGGTTTGGTGAAATATTTGTTTTTACCCTTGAATGAAGCCCTTGATTTTTAAAACTTTTTTTCTGTAATAAATGGACATGCACTAAAATGTTTTTTTTACTCAAAAACGGTACGTCGTACGATAAAAAGTCAAGAGAGCTTTTTTCTTCACAATTGAACAAAGAATTACAAAATATTTTTTATGTTTAGAGAAATCAGCGGCATCCTACTTTTTTCTTGAAAAATAACCTGTGGCGTGCCAATACGCGCGCCAATGGTACGACTGAAACATCGTGTTGTATTGCAAAGTATGCGTCTCCCACAACTATTGACACGCGTAATATTTCATTTCAAGCCGTTTTGGAAAAATCTAATTTTGACTGTTTTTTTAAATTAAAGTTCAACACGCTGTAGATCGATAACGAAGCGTTTGCGGACCTATGTTTATAGGAACTTTATTGTATAAAATGACCTGAGCAATCACCCCCTTTAATATTGCCGAATCTTTTTTAAACACCTTGTATAATGTTTTTCAAAAAATCTCATAAAAAGAAATCTAGAGGCGAAATATCGGGTGAACGAGCAGGCCACAAAATTGGTGCTGTCGTTTCCATCCAGCTATTAGGAAAAAGTAAATTTAAGTAGTCACTAACTACACGGGAATTATGTGCGGGAGCTCCGTCTTGCTGAAATGTGACATTGCAATATTGTGCTAAAGGAAGACTCTCTAGAAATCCCTCCAAATGAATTCGTACAATATCGAGATATTTCATTGAGTTTAATTTTCCTTCGTACATGCGATAATAAAAACATTCGTTTTTAATGCAGCACCACACATTTATTCCAAATTTCCCTTGCCTCCTGCGGACAACACTGACATGAGCGTTAGTATCTGCCCAGTAAGGTTAATTGTGATTATTAAAAATACCATCACTACTGATATGCTCCTCGTCTGAGCATGCAATAGAGTTTGAAAAATTAAGTATATTTTGGTACTGACTTATATACTTACCAGTTAGAAAACTCAGTACGCCGCCTTCTGTCGTCTATAGTCAAAAAATGTTCTTTCCGAAATCTATAGCAATGGTATTGGTGTTTCTTTAAAATTCGAAGGGCTTTGCTTCGAGACACGCCTAGATTAACCGTTTGTCTAGATTAAGTTGTTGGCTCTGCTTCGACTTCTCCTAAGACGACCATTGAATTTTCTTCAGAATTTCGTTTAAAGTAAGTTTTTGGCCTGGGATTTTTAAAAGAACCGAATCCGATTAAATTCTTCTGTAACCTGAAATTAGTTAAGATATTGTTTTGAGCTAGCAAAAAATTTAATTTCTATTAACTGTACTGTTCAAAAATATTTTTATTTGGCTACTGCCTTTCTGGAAAATTTTGTAAATGTAATTCCGATGTCATATTCTTATCACCTTCGGATAATATAAAACACTTTAACATGCAACATTTTTCTGAATTTGTATAATTAGGCATGTTAATAACTAAATTCCAAGATCACTTTGCTGCACACTTCTAATTTTTAATTTATTATTTGACATACAGATATCATTTGTTTTTACTTAAATAAATCTCAGCCTCCTATGCCTACTGTGTATTCTTAATATAAAACGTAAATAAGAAAAACTTAAAAATCAATTAATTATTAAAATAGCGTAGAAGTGTTATATATTTTTGAAAAGCAAATAAAAATGTCATTTAAAAATGTCATAGCCAACTATGGTTTCCATATAAAAAAAATACAACTTTATGTCATATCTTTTTAAATTAAGGAGGTATTAAAAATGTGAATGCACTAACGGATTCTACTTAAAAAAGTGCCTTAAGAAGGATTTTACAGTTTGTCGATACATTTAGAAATAAAAAAGTTACTCAAGTTTTTCAAAATCGCCATTTTTTCAATTTTGGCTAATTGCGCAATAACGGTCAGAGAGATCTTAATTATGACTATTGGATCTTGATTAACACCAAAATCGAACACAAGGACCCCATATTAAAGTTTTTCAAAATCGCCATTTTTTCAATTTTGGCTAATTGCGCAATAACGGTCAGAGATATCTTGATTATGACTGTTGAATCTTAATTAACGCCAAAATCGAGCACAAGGACCCCATATTACTTTTTGTCCATCGGTAATGGAAAGGGTACTTCCCATAAGAAAACATCGAAAATGAACCACCCTGAACAATATACCAATTGTTTTTTCAAACAAAGTCTGAAACGTTCTTTTTTTATTTTCAGTCGTTTTTTGTATGAAGTTTGTATTATTAATTTTATGTTTTTTTTTGTGGGAAACTTACAAAATGAGAAACAAACACACTTTTTAGAAACGTTTTTTAGTTGCCAGAAAAAGAGAGTAAAGTAAAGTTTAAATCATCTTCTTTCTTATAATCTAAACAGTATTACCAATAAACTAAAAAGAAAAACAAGAACTAATTTCCCGCAAAATTTTCCCTTCTTTTTATTACAGACAAACAGAATTGAACAATGAACGAACTCTAGTTAAGTGAAAAATACTTAAACATTATATTTTCTACATACTTTGGAAGTCCCAACTTATTGTTCAGTCTCACTAGTCTTCGTCTTGGAAGTGGCTTGATCATAATGTCAGTTATCTGGTCTTCAGTAGGAATATACTTGACTTGAAGAGCTCCTTCCAACACCTTTTTTCTTAAAAAAAACTTTTTCTTGATGTGTTTTGTCCGATAATGATTCTCCGAGTTACGACAAAGACGAATCGTTGCCTGGTTGTCTATTTGAAGAGTAAGAACTTGCTTTGGACAGTCCATCTCTTCAAACAGTCTAGACAGCCACATAACTTTTTTGGCTCTCTCGTTTGCCGCGATTAGTTCCGCCTCAGTTGTTGACGTAGCAATCAATTGTTGTCTTTGACTGAGCCATGAAACGACTCCTCCAGAATATGTCACTACAACACCTGAAGTAGAGCGATCAGTCTTGTTGCAGCCTCCAAAGTCTGCATCACTGTAGCAGTCTTACTTGCGACTGCTGTCTACACTGAATCGTGTTCCTAAGCTACAAGTACCTACTATGTAACGAAATACTCTCTTCAATTCCGCCACATCTTGTGTACTTGAGTAGTCGAGAGTTGTTGACTAACACTGTACGCTACGTCTGGTCTCGTACCTACCATTAGGTACATTAAAGCTCCTACAGCTTCTTGGTATGGAAAATTGTGATTTTTTACTTCCTGTTTTTTGTGTCCTCAATAGAATCTCCCAATTTTATCATACGAGTCGATACAGGTTTACATCAACTGGAATTAAACCGCTCTAATAGCTTTATTGCATATGCTTGCTGACAAATTTCAATTGAACCAGCTTTGAAACGTTCGATTTCGAATCCCAGAAAATAAGATCCTGGTTTAACGGTGATCTTAAACTCTTTCTTTAACTTTTCTATAAAGAACTCACCTTCTTCTTGGATACTTGCCATTACTAGGCCATCATCAACAAACAATGCTACCATTAGCTTCTAATTTATTATGACTTTCTTTTTATATGAAGACAAGGGTCAGCTTTACTTGTTCGAAACCCTGCTTCCTTAAGACAAGTACTGAATCTTTTATTCCAGTACCTTGGAGCTAGTTTAAGTCCATATAAGCTTCGTAATAATTCACAGACATTTTTGATTCGATTGGTATAACCCTCTGGCTGTTCCATGTAAGTATCTTTATCTAACTGTCCATAGAAAAATTCGGTTGAAACATCGAACTGAATCAAATGCATATACAATATGGTGAATCACGGCGTGAGCGTCAAATTCATCAAATTACAGAGTTTGAGAAAAATTCAATTTAAAAATAGAAAAGTGTTCAAATAAATACAAAATATTGTATTTATTTGTGTTTTTCATTAATAACGTCATTGCTAATTAGGAAGTATACTGTAAAGAACAGTATATACAACAAAGCTCATTATTTTTAGATTCAAAATACCTTTTTACCTTCCAATTTACACATACATATGTAGGTATGGAAGGTTATGCAATCGACTTTTCTTCACTATCGCTAAATCGACTTATTAACTCATTTTACAACTTTTGGCCAAGTCTCGTCAAGATCGGCCATGATGCCTGGATGCGTCGTGCGTGCGAGCGTGCGTGCGTGCGTGCGTGCGTGCGTGCGTGTGTGTGTGTGTGTTTATTATTATTATTAGTATTATTATTATTTATTAAAACAGTCTTTACAAATTTTCCATTAAAAGTATTTACATAATGTTAAAAGCTTTGTTCGTTTTTCAAAAATAGTAATGTGTGTGTGTGTGTGTGTGTGTGCGCGCGTGCGTGCGTGCGTGCGTGTGAGTGCGTGCGTGCGTGCGTGCGTGCGTGCGCGTGCGTGCGTGCGTGCGTGCGTGCGTGTGTGTGTGTGTCCTTGTGCGTAGGCGCGTGGGCGTGCGGGTGCGTGTGCGTGTGCGTATAAAAATACCCAGACATATAACTTAAACATATCGATTAATTATGTTGTATGCAATTTTTTGATGCGACGCATAATAAAAATTCCTAAGGTACAATTTAAGTGTTAGTTCAAATTTTTCCAATATCTGAATAACGATTCATTTGATTAGAAAAAGTGAAGACATATTTTTTAAAGAAAATTTAATTTTACGTAATTTTTCTTTATAAACTATCTTAATATAATGCAAGGTAAATTCAAAAAATAATTAAATATGAATGAAAATGGTTAAAATGTATCATTGATATTTTATAGAAGCGGGTGGCTTTGGAATTTTTTTTATTTATGTCTATCTGGAATGAAGTTTTAAACGTCATTCTGACATAGATAACTGTTTTTGTTTTTACAATGTTGCCTGTTTTCGTTATGAACGTATGAAAGAGGTTGCATAGTTATGCTAACATACTTATAATTAAAATTATTTCACTCCTTTTTTAAGTTAGCATCTAGATGTCTATTAATATCTGTCTGTCCAGAAGTTTTAAACGCCTGTGTGACATAGATTATTGTTTTTGCTTTTAAAATGTTGCATATTTACATGATTGCTTATTATAAAAGTACATAAAGATATAATTATTCTAAAAAAAATATTATTAAAATTATTTCATTTCTTTTAATTACCATTTTGTAGGTTGTAGGTCGTGTGGTGTTCCACACCAGATATTTTATATTTATTAACTATCAGAAGTGTATGGTATTTACCTTTATTGACGATTGTCTAATGTATTAACAACATATGTTAATGCCGTACAAATAAAAGGCGCTCGTTTGGGAGGGAAGTAATTTTCCCCAGATACCTACGTGTTCCATAAAAAATGTACGGTATGCTGAAAAATGTTAACTATTCGTGAAGTACTTTCAAGATCATTAAATTTAATGTTGTTTCAAATCATCATCTCGTATACTAATCAGGGATAAGGGTTGCGACCCCCGCCTAATTTACACAAATGCAGTATAGTAATGAATTACCTATATTGTTTCTACAATTATCGGCGAATTAAAAATTTGTACTGACTTCCGGTACCACTACTTTTGTACGGCACTAGGTTTTTCCTCATTTTTTTTTAATGATCTATCAACTAGAACAAAGCCGTACAAAAATAATTAGTCGTAATTCCTCATTTGCCCCATATACTTACCTGTATATAATAATTTTTATTATAATTTTTGCCATGACCCTGTAGTGTATTAGTGGAATCCCTAAATTATTACTTAATTGTATGAAATATGGCCTAATGAGGTTAGCTTTACATCATTTAAGTGTAAGGCAAATACTAAGAACTCAAATTGTCAATGTCTGAGCTTTGTGCAATGATGGTTGAGCTCTGTTATTACGATTAAGAAAAGAACGTCTGTAAAGGTGGCGGTATCTGTGTAGCCCATTACAAAACATGTATAATTTAGTGCCGACTTGTGTGCTATTTTATTAAAAAAATTATAAACAAAAGTAAGTGGTACAACAAACCTAACTACGCCGTACCAAAGCAAACATTTTGAAATTCTAACACCAAATAGGGGAAGTGTGCCTGCAATGACACACCAAGGTAAAATGACATACCGCAATTATTTTGAATTTGGCGCGTTTTAGTGGCCTCCGCTACATATCATCCGAGTTTGAGTTGGCACCACTGCATTTCTACTTAATTGCATCATTTATACTCGATCGGTTTTGTTGTAGTGAAAGTTTTATGAAAATGTAAGGACCTATACAGTGTCATATTTTCAATAAGGTTCAAACCAAATTATTTTAAAATGCTAAGAACAAATCGTGACGTAACTATTCATAGTATTAAAGGGGTTATTATCCTTTGTTTTGCTGATAGATTTACGCAGGCCTGTTTGTAAATTAAGGTAAGGTTTTTATAATTTTGCAGTTCGGGGTAAAACGACACACCAGCTGTAAGCGCAAAATGTTATATGTCATTTTACCCTTACAAAACAGTAAACGCAGTTTGATATTTTTTCCTTACAGATGGTTGGAGCTTATGTAAGAAAAAGTAACCGTCAAGGTTGGAGTGAAGAAGCAATGAACGGTGCTATTGATGTTGTCAGGTTGGTCAGGAGCATCCTAATTGTACGGTGTTCCTCAAGCAACGCTTCGGAGAAGGGCACAAAATAAAAATTTAATTGCTACTGGCACCAAGAAATGGATAGGTTGTTTTCAATAAAATTTCAACGCAGACTTGGAGAGGGAGATTGTGGATCACATTAAACTCCTCGAGTGTCGATTATTTGGATTGACTTCTTCCGACTTCCGTAAATTAGCCTATGACTTGCCTCACAAAAATGGTATAGAGCACCACTTTATCACAAATCTCAAGATGGCTGGCTGGGACTAGATGGCTGGTTTTCGAAAAAGAAACCCTGACTTTGTCTTAAGAAAACCTAAACCTGCATAGAAAGCGCGCGCCATGGGTTTCAATAGGCCTCAAGTATCGAAATTCTTCGCAACATATCAAGAAATTTTGGAGAAACAACATTTCACTGACAAGAATTTACAGTGTGGATGAAAGCGCTCTTTTCACTGCACAGAAACCACCGAAAGTTTTGCTCAAACTGGAAAAAAACAGGTTGAAGCTCTTACTAGTGCCGAGCGCGGAATTCATGTCACCATGGTATGTTGTACGTGTACTACAGGTCACTTCATACCCCCTGCCTTGATTTTTACAAGGAAGAGGTGGAAGCGCGAGTTAATAGTTGACGTACCGTTGGGAACCCTTGGTTTATTTCACGGATGGATGAACAGCGGATTGTTTCTTAGATGCACCTTAAAAAATTCGCCAATCCAACAACATCTGAGAAAGTCTTCTTGATTGTTGATGGACATTTAAACCATAAACGTTATAAGGTTCTAATTTTTGTCAAAAACTGCGGGATTGGTATATTAAGTATAAAAGCGCACTGCACCCACAGGATGCAGCCCCTGGATGTTACATTTGATGGACCTATGAAGACCTACTACAACCAAGAAATTTCTGTATGACTTAAGGAACATTCCGATAGAGGTTTATCACAATATCAGATAGCCCGATTATTTGGACAAGCTTATTCCAAAACTGCGCAGACAGCAATCGCCGAAAGTGGTTTCCTAATAACTGGAATCTGGCCAGTCAACCCTGACATTTTCTCAAATCATTTATTTTTTCCGTCTGAGACCACAAATATAAGATATGAAGACATCAATGATGCCAATTCCAATGAAGATATTGATAAATGATAATATACCTCGATGTACTAACGAAATTGAAGGTTCTGAATCTCCTGAAGAGCAAAGGCCGATGCAAACATCTGACAAATCACGTCACGAAAAAGAGAATATTATGTTTGAAGAAGAGGCAGATAAACCTTCATGTTCCATGGCAAAAAATGACAATAAACTGTACAAATTTTCTGTAGGCCACATTTCTCCCGTCACGCAAGCAATTTCTACTACTTCACGCAAAGGCTACTGTTTCCCAAGAGCTAACAGCTACTCCAAACATGAATGATTTAAAGGCTCAGCAGAAAAAGTCAGAAAGACAGAGGCAAGGAGTTACGACGCAGGGCAAAAGAAACCAAGGAGAGGTTAGTTCTTCCAGGACCTTCGGTTGAACCGTACCTAAGCAGATTTCATGTAAAGCAAAGCTTCATGTTCCAGTACCCATCGACTAATTTTGAACTGTTTATACTGCATAATGTAACTTTCTTTACTAACATTTTTCCTTACAGTATTATGTGTTGGTATGATGTGGGGTTTTAAAATATATAAATTTTGAATAATATATGATAGCTTTTCGTTAGCATTAATTTCTTCTTCTTCATTCTTCTATAATAGGCTATTTTAGCCTGTTCCTTCTTCGGGTTGGCCTCACTGTTCCGGGTGTACGTTGTTTAATCATCTCTTCCTTGGTATCCCGATACTTCTTCTGCCTGCTGGTGATTTATCTCTAGCAATCTTCACTATTATGCTTTCCGCCTTTCGATTTATGTGTTCATTCCATTACCTCTTTGTTTTGTGTATCCAATCGTTAATGTCTTCTATTCCACACCATCTTCCTCTATCCAGTAAAGTTTGCCCGACATTCTTCTTAGTATTTTCATATCTGTAGTTTCGAGAATTCTATGTGTGTTAGATGTAGTGCATCGTGTTTCCGCCGTGTACGTCATGATTGGCCTGACAATGGATTTGTAGATTCTGGCCTTTGTTTGCATTTGGAGTTTATTGCGCCATATCGCATTATTTAATCATCCTGCTATCTTATTGGCTTTGTTTGCTTGTCGCTTAACTTCTTCTTCGTTGTTTCCAGATGTTGATAGTTCTATCCCTAGATAGTTGAATTTCATTTCTTGACTGATTATTTTCCCTTCCACCTATAATTTACATCTAATTGGCTCAATTGAAGTCGTCATACATTTGGTTTTCTCGGCCGATATCTTCACGTTGAACTGTTTAACAGTGTAATTAAATGTATTCAGCAGTCGTTGTAGGTCATCCTCATTTTCTGTTATTAAAACTGCGTTGTCTGCGTAGCAAAGAATCTTGATTTCTGAGTGTCTCATTTTATAACCTCTCTCTTTGCGTCCCTTCTGTATAATTTCATCCATTATTATGTTGAATAATAGTGGACTCAAGGAGTCTCCTTGACGTATTCCCCTATTCATCGGAATTGCTGCCGTTAATTTATCCTTTAATAGAGGTTGTGTCTGATCGTCTTTATAGATGTTTTCGATCGCCTTAACGATACTTAATGGTAACAGTCTATAATACGGATAGTGTGTAACGTCTTTAAGTCGGATTCGGTCAAATGCTTTATGTAAATCTACAAAACATATACATGCCGGCCTATTATACTCCAATGAATTTTACACGATTTGTCGGATGATAAACACAGGATTAGTACACGGTCTTCCAGATCTAAAGCCCTGTTGTTCTTCTGATAGGTTAATGATGCCATTGATTTTATTAGTTATAACTTTTGTTGTTAGCTTGAATACTGTGTCTAGTAAGTGAATGCCTCTGTAATTGGCCGGTTCTTGTTTGTCTCCTTTTTTGGAAAGTAGTAGGCTAGTGCTTGTTCTCCATCTATTTAGTATTGAGTTGATATAATTTTCCTTATCAGTAGTGTTATTTACTTGGTTAGGCTGGGTATTTTCCAATTTTAAACTTTGAGAGCTTCTTCCACCTCGCCGTAGCTTATATGTATTTCGTTGCCTACTACTATATCAGGAGTTTGGTTTTCTTCATCAGCTTCGTGTTCTTGAAATAGTTCGCTTAGGTATTTAATCCAAGTATTTTCATCTTTGTTATATTCTATTAGTTCTGCTACTTCTTCACGTTGGTTTCTAATTAACCTCTACATTTGTTTTTGCATCCCGTAAAAATCACTTTCTATGTTCTTTGAGAAAATCTCCCATTGTTCTTTTTTTAATCTGTTTATTAACGTTTTAGTTTCATTTCCCATTGTTTTATATTCTTCATATGCTTTTTGTGTGTTTCTCTTTTACTTCTCTTCGAAACCATGGGGTTTTGTTTTTGTTCTTTATTCTTGAGACTTTCCTTTTTCCAATTACTTCATTTGCTTCATTAGCTATAGAATTTTCGTCAATATGTATTTTGAGTTTATTTTGGTAGAGGATTTTGGTTGATTCATTCAACAACGATTCAATATTGAATTTTTCTTCTCTTGTTTTTTTGTTTGCTTTTTATTGACAGTTATGTTTAATCTTACTTTTGTCATCAATAGCCTGTAGTCTGTACCTATATTGGCGGAGTTCAAGGTCTTTACATCTAATATCTTCATTGCTTGTGTTTGACGGTTGGTAACTACACAGTCAATCATGAACCTTTGCCCTCTGGAGTTTTCGAATGTGAATTTGTAACGGTCTGGATGATTAAAATATGTATTGTCGATTCTTAACTCATTAAGTGAACAAAGATTAGTCATAAGATCACCATTTTCGTTTAGCATACCTTCATTAAATCTTTGCTTTTGCCGAATCTTACATTAAAGTCTCTAACAATTAATTTTCATGTTGTGTGTTTATGTGATCTAGAGTGGTAAAACCTCATAGAAATTCAATTTTTCAGGTCTAGGTTTACAGTCTTCGGGCGCATACACTTGTATTATATGCACAAAAGCTTCGTCTGTTTTGATTTTTATATGACGAATTCTTTCCGATAGTTACACGCATTCCTTTATCATATTTATGTATTTGTTACTTATTAATGTGCCTACACCAGCTTTGGCTCTGTATATTAACATATATTCACCATAGCCTTTTTGGACCTTTCCCTTCTTTTTTGTTTCGTGTGTTTTTTTTTAAGTTCTTCTATTATTTCTTGGCCTGGATTTTTCCAGGACCTTATATTTCATGTTACCATCCGTGTTATGTGTTCTTTTTTCCAACTCGTTTTTCTTTTTATCGCATATGGGTCGTTGTCGTTGAATCCGTTCTATTCAGAGGATCATTTACGGTTCTGTGAGCATATTATCTTTTTTACGGAGGGTAGGTTGTTAGCCTGTCCCACCAACCTTCGTCCTTTACCTGGCTTGGGACCGGCAGTGGTGACTTTTGGGGTACTCAACCCACCCATTAATCACCCCAGGCGAAGTTAGCATTAATTTAAGTTGCGGAAATGGTAAAACGTACTGTATATTTATGTTATCACGACGTCATTGAGCCGAAATCCTAAAATCGATTATATATTTTGATGGTCCAGAACGTCGAACGTGACCAAACACAGATAAGGACTAAAACGCCCAATGAGATTTAGGATATTTTACCAAATGTCCAAAACGCCTACACTACATTTTAAAAGTTCAGAACGACGAACGTGACCAAATCACCGGCCATCATTTCGCCGACTGCCCCGATTCTGCAGAATTTCAATGTTGGAACATTAATCTAAACATGTACAAAACCTAGACTACCATAACGCCGAATGCGCCCATTTTGTCGAATTTCAATGTTGGACCAGTACTCCGAACGGAACAAAAACGCCGACTACTATTCCGCCGAATACGTTCGTTCTGTCGAACTTCAATGTTGGACCATTACGCCGACAATATCCAAAGCACTGAATAACCAAGCGCCGATTGACCAGAGCGCCGAACGACCAAAGCGACGAATGACTAAAGTGTCGAATAGCCATAATTCCAATACTTGATGTACGACCAAATGCTGTCGCCAGCTGATGGTAACTGATAAATGTTAATGAAGTTCAAAATAAATTTACTGAAATGAAATGTCTAGAATTATGCTTCAGGTAGGTGTATTGCAATAAACTATGTACATGCATTTGGTACAACATATTTTACTTTATTATGTGCAAGTGTTTCACTGCATAATGTTATTAATCATATAATTCTGTAAGTAAGTAACACATTAACCAAGGATAATAGGAAATATTCAACATCATCTTTAACATTCCACCTGAAGGAAAAGTTATTGCCATTGGTTAAAACCGTTACAATCGAGTTCGGGCTGGTAATATCTGCTTTGAGGTTCCGTGTGGTTTTTGCAAAATCTATGCGTGTGCGTTGCTCATGTGCGCGTGCAAGTGTAGAAATTTCTCAAATCTAGAAACTGTTTGTAATAGAAGGCACCCATTGTAAGCCAGATTTAATGGCAATTTAATTGATTTGCAGTTGCCTCTTAATCACCTTTTTAATTACACTGAATTTTTCTACTTAACTGGTGACCTTGTTCTTAAGCGCCTTTTCAACCTCTACGATCCGTTTTTAGTTCGATTCTCTATTTTTACTGTTTTCTTTTTAGACTAGATTTGTTTGTATGCCATTATCTTATTTCCGTGTGCTTGTTTGCCTTAACGTTCGAAATTGCCTACTTTGCGGCGGATTTTTTATCCCCTTCTTATTCTACCCCTTGGTTCGGCCTGTATTGTTGCATACCAGTACATTTTTTTCTTGGCTGATATTTTTTGGCGTTTTTTGGAATATATTGTAAAATAGATCTTTAGCTACTGATACTTAATTTAATTTTTTTCCGGAAAAACGAAAAATAAAAATAAATTTTAAAAAAACAACCACCAAACAACAAAGAAGTGTACCCAGGTAATCTCTACCGGGAAGGACACAATAACAAAAATGATCGTTGTTTATGAGAGCATTTACAATTTATTTTTATCGCATTACACTTTTGACAATTAGACGGGATAGATGTTTAAAAATAAAATTCCTGGTGGTGTCTGGTGGCGGATCAGGAGGTATTAAACTTTACTTGTAGTGGTGGCTAAAATTTTGATCTCCTAAAATTGGTAATAAACTTCTAATTTTGGGGACTTATAGAAAACTAGTTTCAATTATTGGACTTTAAATATCCCTCCGGGAAGCATGATTGAATTCTTTATTAAGTATTCTGGATACGAACCGCTGGAGATTCGTATAAAAGGGCGGTAACTCCGGGTATAATCATTTATCTGGACACGAAAATATAATTTTCGTGTTTAACGACTGAACTATGGGATTTATTTACGAGAGTCCCAGCTCGCTTGTGTATATGTTAGACACGTGCCCGCGGAAGATGTTAATTAATCAAGAGGGAATACACCTTTTGGTTTATAAAGATGCTAGACTGAAGAGGCATATACTTTTCAGACAAGCGAGGTAGGATAACATCTACCTAAAGTGTATCAAACATTAATACTATTAATAGCAGACTTATATTTGCGTTTTCAATTTTTCAAATTTCACAAAATTGTTTGAATATCTTAAACAATTTTGAAAGATAGTATTACTGCTGACGAACATGACTGTAAGTGTTATCGAAACGTATAGATTTGTATAACTTAAATACAAAAATACACCATAAAAAACCCAAAAACATAAGTATTTTAATATGTATAATAATGGTGAAAGTTTACATTTTCATAACTGAGAGTCTAAATTTGATATTGGGGATGGTTTAAGTAAATTGTAAATGCGGGTTAGAAATCAACATTTGTGATGTGTAAAACGGCGTTTATGTTTATATAGATGGCGTGTAATACCTTGTTTTGAGATCAAACGGTATTTTCATATCTCGTTAAATGTTGGAACATGAGATATTGTTTGTGGGAAACGTTTTACATTCTTCTGTCCAGCGACAACATAGTCAAGTCGTAGTTATAGCCTTGCCTTTGTTGTATTATCTTGTATTATAGTAACGAAACAAACAGTTTACCTTTACACTATTGAAGTGTCGATAATAAAATACGTTTCGTTTCTTACCGTGCATTACTGTGAAGAAGAGAATGTGATTTTCAATTTGTATATAATTTGGTATTGTATGCAGGTATTTAGTTACGAACCATAAAGTTAATTCGTACAATTGTTAAGTTTTTTTGTAAAATCAGTGTAAAGACAACTTTATTCATATTCAGTTAATTTAAATTCAATATACACAGACGATCAATTATTGCGTTGTTCGACTACGTTTATGCATGAATTTGAACAGATTCTATTGCGATTGATTCAATATATGTATTCCTTTTTTGTTTTGTCCATGCATCAAGTCTCCACGTGGGCGAAAATTTAGTAAACAATCAACAATGCCAATCATATCATCAACGAGAGGGATACTTTACGGTTGGTGCGGTTCTTTACACATATTTCAACTTAATAAGCATGCTTGCAAGATGGCGTATTGGCAATTAAATTACTACCGCATTACTACCCTTTTTTATGAAGAAACAATTCTGTTCAATTTCAATATATCACGATAATTGAATAGTAACTTCTTGAAAGGCAATGATCGATTTTCAATAAGTTACCCCACCTTGTTGAATTGCTTCTTGCGAGCCTACATTTAAATATCTACTTACGCTTGAATAGAATCCTTTAAATAATCACTTAATTAAAGAACTTACCGTTAAGGTACGAGGTTTAAATTCAAGACGATGGCGATTATTTATCGATGTAAGTTGTTTACACGCCCGTTTCGCTGGTTAAAACCAGAACGATATGGTTATTTATCGATATGTTTGTTTACACGTCCACTTCGTGCATTAAAATGAAAAGGAGATGATAATTTATGGATCTAAGTTTGTTTACGACCACTTTAAGTTTGTGAAAAACTTACATTAAAAGCAACACAAAAAAAAGCACAAATTGCTTTCTAGTTTTTACTAAAACGGAAACGATAATATATTTATGGCCACAACGGTTCACAATTATGGTTTGTAACAACGCTATGAAACGATCGTCTTTTGATTTTGCCGTATATATCAATGTGAATAATTACCAACTGGCTACATTTCGCCCAATTTCGAGTGTACATAAATAATGATTTGTCACAGTTTTTTCGAATAATAATTCACAAGTCACATGGAAAAACACCTGTTTTTCTACCACAACATGCGTTTTCTTTTCTTTTGGACCCTTAATTACATACGTTTAAATGTTAGTTAGATAACGTACATAAAAAAAACATTCCGAAAAACATTACCAAATTACGACTTATTGACAAAAAATTAAAACCTATTAATTATCTTTTCTTTTGCGGTAACGCGCTAAATAATTAATTTTGCGTTGTGACGTCATTTTTGAGTACATAAACTTAATTTGTTAATAGTCCAGTCAAGTTTAATGCACGTGCAGATACAAAAATTAATAAGAGGTTGTGTATGGCGGTTTATCTACGTCTCAGTTTGTCTGAACCTTTGTACATATTTCGTCCATATTTTAGACCTGCTTATCTAGAAGTTGAACAAAAAAAAGAATGCTTGCCAAAATAATTTGTAACCTTACACGATTCTTGTTGTCAATAGAATCCATTATGGGTAGGTATTATCAATAGTGGCCCTCTTTCACTATAATACAATGAATTAGAATAACGGGATATGCTGTAGTTAATCACATTAAGGGTTCGTAACAGGTATTTAAACAAGTATAATGCTTCGGTAGGTTGAAAATGATGTAAGGTACTATATACGTACAGTCCACCTAACTGTGTAATGATAACTTATTCTATAATAGCAATTATTTAAAATAGGTCGTCCTTGCGTGGAATTTCGAAATTAGGATTTAGGCGTTACAGTCCAGGTTTCCGCAGTATAAAACTGTACTTAAGCAAATAAATTCAAAACCCTCACACGTGTGTAAAATGGTGTTTTTGAAAAGCACATGAATATGTTTACAGTAGGTAGTTTTGTGGACACGAATCTGTTGCTGTTATCGCTTCCCCAATTGTAACCAGTGTGAAAACATTATTAATGAACAAATAGATATAATCCTTGCATGTTTTTCTAATTTATAATATTTGCCATTGTTTCATCTAATTTAAGAATCAAGAGACACTAATAATAGTTTACTGCGTTTACATGTGTAGGTAGCGGTCCGCGAAAATTTTATCATTACAATAAACATTTGTCAAATCGCCATTGTTACCGCGATAGAAAAGATAATTGGTGGATTTTTAATATCTTGATAATACGTCGTAATTTGCTAATGTTTTCGGAATATTTTATTTATATATTTTTATGTAAGGAATGTGGGATTGTATGTAACTGATATTTGGTTAAGGGTTGAAAAACACATGTTGAGGTTGAAGTAGCAGGTAAACGCTTAAAAACTGCTTTACTGAAGGGGCGTAATGAATCATTTGAAATTCTTATACGCACATTCTTGATGTAAAAATGTCACTAGCTAGTAATTAATTACTAACGGTACACACTGCAATCAAAGACGTCTTTGCTGAGTACTTGGAGACTCGAGACCTAAATGTAGGGTCTGTTACGGACAAATGCATATTTTAAAATTAAGATGTCGTGCAATAATTAATATGAAACTGTTCCAACGTAAATGAATATTTCTTGCTTTTTCTTCACATTTCAAAGACGGGGGTTGATTTTCGGGAGTAGACATGGTGAGTGGAAACCAGAGGGGAAGGCAGTTGCAGTTAGAGTGTCAATCGAGCCAGATCGATTTTTGGTTAACTAAATACCTTCATTGTAAACAGTTTGTCTTTAAAATATTTCTTGCGTGACATTTTCTTTTGAATTCGCCAACGCTAAGCTGTCTTTTCTTTCGGGGGTTAGTTGTAATGTGTTTTTCAAATACTAATCTATAAATAAGTCACCCTTTTTGAAGTTAAACCGCGTTTGTTAACGATTTGTGTCTGTGATCAGTTAAAGAAATATATATTCAAGTGTAAGCAGGTATTTTTATATAAATGAAAGCTCACAACAAATCATTTTACAAGCCTATGTAACCTATTAAAAATCGAACATTGCCTTGCAAAGGTATCTTATTCGCAAGCGAACTCTGCTAAAATAAAAGACAGTACAGGGCTCCCTCACTTTGTGTGAATTAGCATTGTTGTTTGTTGCTTATATTTATATTTGTGTAGGGGTGGGCTGGTGAACGGGGTACATGATACCGCTGGTTATTAATTGTAACAGGCAACCGCCAAGTGGGTACACACTCCCAGGACCAGGTAACCATTAAACACCTCGAATTTTATTTTAATTGTCTTTATTGTTGTATGGATGAATGTGTAACCTGTGAAAGGGACGCTGTATTTTTCTAACGCACTCAAACTTATATATCGGTCACGATGTTAGGATGTATTTATAACTTACCCTTGTTTTAATCAGTGTTTTTTGTGTCAGTAGAATTGTTTGCCTGCGAACTAATTTTTCTTTATATATATATATATATATATATATATATATATATATATATATATATATAACACACACACACAGGGTGTCCCATGACGTTTTGACAGTCCAATATCTCCAAAATGTTTCAAATGACAAGTATGAAATTTGGCATTTATAAACTTTCGAAACTGATCCTTATATCTACCATAAAAAGACTTCCGGTTTTTCTCTCATTTCCGGGCACGTGACTCCAACATAGTTTTTTTTTTACTGGGACAACCGGTATAACATTACATTTTTTGGTAGACCTTTCAAAAACAAATTCAACCGTAACATACTTGTCACGGTACTTGTATGCAAGAACTATAATATGGACAATTAAATGGGCAGGTGTTTAGTATAATGTAATGTACTATCCGAAGAACGGGGTGGCCACAGAATTGCACCATTTCGACCATTCCATTTTCCAGGAAATATATTATCAAAATATTCTCTAACTTGGCCAAAACAGTGAGGAGATGCTCTATCTTGCTGCCACCACATTGTTTGACTTCCATTTAAGGGAATACCTTCAAGTAATTCTGGGAGAACATTTTGAAGAAAATCCATATCTTTTTCCTGTTAACGTTCTTTCATAAAAATAGGGACCAATGAACCTACCATTAAATAAACCATACCAAACATTGACGTCCCATATTGTCTGGAAACTGGTTTCTGGGACCCATTTTGGTTTTTCCTGTGACCAGTATTATATTGGAGTGCAATAACTTACTTTAACAAATTTAATAAAAAATTAATGACTCGTATCATTATTATTATTTAACAAAAGAATCATGACAAGTGTGGTATGGTTGAATTTGCTTTTGAAAGGTCTACCAAAAAATGTAATGTTATACCGATTGTCCCATTTAAAAAAATTATATTGAAGTCACGTGACCGGAAATGAGAGGAAAACCGGAAATATTTTTATGGTGGATGTAAGCAATATTTTCGACAGTTTAAAACTGCCAAATGTCATACTTGCCATTTGAACAGTTTTTGAGATATTAGACTGTCAAAACGTTGTGGGACACCCTATATATATATATATATATATATATATATATATATATCATAGTAAGTTTCCGTATGTATTTTGTGCTTTAGTTGTCACTAAACAATGGTGTACGTGTAAATTCCTTGTCATTTTCTTTTGTCCTTGCCATGTGTTTTAATGAGTTTTTTTTGTCAGTTTGCCTGCGAACTAATTTCTCTTTATCTGTAATTTATTGTAATTTTACTTATGGCTTTTGTGCTTTAGTAGTCAGTAAACAATTGTGTACGTGTATATTCCTTCTCTATTTCCTTGCATTTACCTTATCACCTGTGCAATTTTACTGTTGTATTTTATACGTACCGTAATTTGATTTATGTGCTTATTTACTTAAAGACCGACATAATTTTTCAAATTTGACAAAATTGTTTACTTTATTATTATATATATATTATTATTTTGTCAAATTTGAAAAATTAAAACATGTTTTAATTTTTCAAATTTGACAAAATTGTTTACTACATCTTTAACAATTTTTAACAAACATTACTACTGACGAAGATAACTGTAAGTGTGTTATCGAAATGTTTAGATTGTATAATTTAAAGTACACCATTAAAAAATCCCAGTATTTTATTATGAGTGTTAATGGTGAAAGTTTACATTTTCATAAACTGTTTTTAATTCATTTTCTCTTAATGCTTTAATTTTGTACGCACTTTAACCTGATTTAATTGTGTTTTGTTATATATTTAACCCTTTCATTGTTTTTTTGTGTTATTTGATTTATTAATGTACTCGTGCAATTACTTATTTATGAATAAATTGGGTTTTATGGGGGGTTCTTTCCCACAATAGTGCATTAACGGGCTGAACCACCATTGTGCAAAGCTCGTTAATTTTAATTTGAGTAGTTTTATAGTTTATCTGCCCCACCTGATGCAACACTTACCTCATCCAGCCTATCTAATTCAGATAGCACAATGTACGTAAATACAGAGTGGATACTATATACTTAAACTGGGGGCATCAGTCTTCGCGCCGGACCTTTCTATGTTTACCCGAAAAGGGTAACCATCTCTGATAGGCCCACAAGTTTTCGCCGGAGCGAGTACCACTGCTACCTTGCGGATTACAGATAGCGCCTTCTCCGTATTGAGACCTCTGAGAAGTCAGTACGGAGTCGAACCGTAAAGTGGGTTGGGTATCGACAACGGCGGACGCCTCTTTCGATGCTTCC
The DNA here is from genome assembly GCA_036346205.1 of Vesta saturnalis. NCBI lineage: Eukaryota > Metazoa > Arthropoda > Insecta > Coleoptera > Lampyridae > Vesta > Vesta saturnalis. The sequence goes on along the minus strand of JARFJB010001127.1, from coordinate 1,399,262 downwards.
GCGTTCTCAAGTTTGCCTGCCGTGGCACGGACGTAATTGGCGTCAGCTCGAGTTGAAGAAGGCGCTGCAGCCGGCGGTGTCCTCTTCTGTTGCTGTGGAGCTTCCGTATTCTTCCGTTGTGGAAGTCGAGGAAACTTCGGGCAGCCCCAGTAGGTAGCGGAGTGGTCCCCACCACAGTTAACCCAATTGGTCCGGTCGAGACGGGGTTTCATGCATTGATTGGAGTGGTGTTCTCCGGCATACTTCAAACGTGCCGCCGTGCTGCAGCAACCCATTGAGTGGCCTGACAACCGTAACAACGCCTGATGTCAGTTTCCCGCCGCAAGTCTTCTACAGTCACTCGGAGGCGTGCGACGTACTCAACCTCCCGGATATTCTGATGATAGCTTTACCATCACAAGGGGATCGGCGTCCTCACTGTTTCATCATGACAGAACAGAAAGTACTATGTTTTGTAGTTTTAGCTCTGAGATAAAATCGACCACGGAAAGCTTCACGGGCACGCCACGTATCTCTACCTTGACCAAACACCCGCTCCTTGCCTAATAAGTATGGTGCTCCGTACCACATCCATCCATATACCTCATCAGTCAGTCCCGGTCCTGGAGTGAGGCAGGCTGTATTCCTATCCCCTCGTTAATTTCCTTGGTTCTCATGAAGGCGATCCGTTGTTGGTCTAGTTCGCGGAAGAACGCGACCCAGTTCTCATTCTGATGAAACATTACCGGTGACATCCTCTGCCTGGCGCCCTCTCAGGTCTTTGTCTGTTACATTACTGCAGGGTTGTTCGTTCTTCGGCTTCTTCTTCTGTCTCTTGAAATCTTCGTCGGTGGATCCCTGGCAGGGGCCTACTCGCTGAATCGGTAAGGAGGCGGTGTTGGACGTCGAAGAAGCCGTTAATGGAACCTCCACTAATGAGGCAACGTCTGGCGGCAATGTCTTCTTCTATCCTCTCCTCTTTTGCTGTCTCACTTGTGCTGTTGGTGGCAGTTACTTGATGATAAATTAGCCATCCCGGTTCGTCAAAACTCGGGGCCTCTGGGGTACGTTCCGCGCGGGCGTGCCAGGCCAGGTCGTCGAACTCGTATACAATCTGCACAACATCGTGTATATGAGTGTGCATGAGAGCGTACGAGAGTGCGCGTGTGCGAGCAAGAGTGCGTGTGTGTGTCTGTGTGCGTGTGTATGTGTGAGCGTGTGTGCTTGTGTGCGTGTGTGCGTGTGTGCGTGTGTGCGTGTGTGCGTGTGTGCGTGTGTGTGTGTGTGCGTGTGCGTGTGTGCGTGTGTGCGTGTGTGAGTGTGTGCGTGTGTGAGGGTGTGCGTGTGTGCGTAAGTGCGCGTGTACGTGTGTTAGTGTGCGTGCGTGTGTGCGTGTGTGTGTGAGTATGTGTGCGTGTGTTCATGTGTGTGTGTGTGTGCGTGTGTATGTGTGAGCGTGTGTGCTTGTGTGCGTGTGTTCGTGTGTGCGTGTGTGCGTGTGTGCGTGTGTGGGTGTGTGCGTGTGTGCGTGCGTGCGTGTGTGCGTGAATGTGCGTGTGTGCGTGTGTGCGCGAGTGCGTAAGTGCGTGTGTGCGTGTGTTAGTGTGCGTGCGTGTGAGTGTGTGTGAGTGTGAGTGTGTGTGAGTGTGTGTCATTGTGTGTGCGTGTGTGCGTGTGTGTACGTGTGTGCGTGTGTGCGTGTATGGCTAAGTGCGCGTGTACGTGTGTTAGTGTGCGTGCGTGTGTGCGTGTGTGTGAGTGTGTTCATGTGTGTGTGTGTGCGTGTCTGCGTGTGTGCGTGTGTATGTGTGAGCGTGTGTGCTTGTGTGCGTGTGTTCGTGTGTGCGTGTGTGCGTGTGTGCGTGTGTGCGTGTGTGGGTGTGTGCGTGTGTGCGTGCGTGCGTGTGTGCGTGAATGTGCGTGTGTGCGTGTGTGCGCGAGTGCGTAAGTGCGTGTGTGCGTGTGTTAGTGTGCGTGCGTGTGTACGTGTGTGAGTGTGTGAGTGTGTGTGTGCGTGTGTGCGTGTGTGCGTGTGTGTGTGCGTGTATGCGTGTGTGCGTGTGTGTGTGTGCGTGTGTGCGTCTGTACGTGTGTGCGTTTGAGCGTGTTTGCGACTGTGCGTGTGTACGTGTGTGCGTGTTGGCGGGCGTGCGTGTGTGCGTGTGTACGTGTTCCCGTGTGAGCGTGTTTGCGTGTGTGCGTATGTGCGTGTGTGCGTGTGTGCGTGTGTGCGTGTGTGCGTGTGAGCGTGTGCGTGTGTGCGTGTGTGCGCGCGTGCGTGTGTGCGTGTGTGCATGTGAGCGTGTGTGCGTTTGTGCGTGTGTGCGTGTGTGCGTGTGTGCGTGTGTGCGTGTGTGCGTGTGTGCGTGTGTGGGTGTGTGCGTGTGTGCGTGCGTGCGTGCGTGTGTGCGTGTGTGCGTGTGTGCGTGTGCGTGTGTGCGTGTGAGCGTGTTTGCGACTGTGCGTGTGTACGTGTGTGCGTGTGTGCGTGTTGGCGGGCGTGCGTGTGTGCGTGTGTACGTGTGCCCGTGTGAGCGTGTTTGCGTGTGTGCGTGTGTGCGTGTGTGCGTGTGAGCGTGTGAGTTTGTGCGTGTGTGCGTGTTTGCGTGTGTGCGTATGTGCGTGTGTGCGTGTGTGCGTGTGTGCGTGTGTGCGTGTGAGCGTGTGCGTGTGTGCGTGTGTGCGCGCGTGCGTGTGTGTGTGTGTGTGTGTGTGCGTTTGTGTGTGTGTGTGTGTGTGTGCGTGTGTGCGTGTGGTGTGCGTGTGTGCGTGTGTGCGTGTGTGCGTGTGTCGTGTGCGTGTGCTGTGCGTGTGCGTGTTGCGTGTGTGCGTGTGTGCGTGTGTGTGTGCGTGTGTGCGTGTGTGCGTGTGTGCGTGTGCGTGTGTGCGTGTGTGCGTGTGTGTGTGTGCGTGTGTGCGTGTGTGCGTGTGTGCGTGTGTGTGTGAGCGTGTGTGCGTGTATGTGATGAAATTTGGCGTACTGCTATTATCGTAGATCCGTCTCAACTCTTGAGTTATGTAGGACCGCCGGAAGTACCTGTCAATCTATACAGGTTTCAATTTTTTTGAAACCAATATTTTCGATGCTTACGTACGTTAAATATAAGTGGACCTAATTGCCATACGATGTATAATATGTAATATTATACTTGTAACCCCCGACGATGAAATTACTTTTTTTTAATTGTTTTTAAATTTAAGTTCAATATGCATTTACACTTTAAAATGGCTTACTGATTCAAACTTTTGCATCTTGATGTCATTATAGCCATTAATCCACGGAACGTTTTACAAACATTTTTAGGTTGGAAAGCCTTGATCTGGAATTTATGTAGTTTTGGCAATTTCACGTATTTCAGGGTGCGTGCATGCAAGATTATCTTCCATTTTCGTAGTTTGTGATAGAATTTAATTAAAACTAATGGCGACTAGGTCAAATATTCAATTTGAAAACTAAAACATAACCAACCGCTACAAAGATCTCTAAATCAACTAAAGTAAACAATTTTGTTTAAAAAGGGCAAATTACAAAAAAACAGCATAAAAAACGTGTTTCATAAGACCTTGAACCGCTTATTCTTTAAAAAAACTCATGGCTAAGAAACTTGTTTTCTAATATACTATTTAACCTTTTGTTTTAAATTCAAGGCATTGTGCATTACCTAAAAAAGTGAAAATCCTTAACCAAATATCGTTTCATTGATTACTGAATGTAGTTCAAGGCAAAATGAGGCATGGATATTTACTGAAAGCGGGTTTTGTAATTAATTAGGTTTTAAGCAAGACACTAAAATATAATTTTCGTATATCGTATGATACAAGCCTAGATTTTATTTACGGAAATGCGATTATACGAAAATATAATTTTCGTATTTAAAAAGATGTTTCTAGAGAAAATGCAGTTTTGTTTGTCTTCAGTGTGTTTGCATATTTTATACGTGGTACATTACATCTTTCGGATAATTCCCAACTTTTCAGATGACGGCCTAAAGGTTAAGAGTGGATAATTTTTGGTGCACTAGTAGGTAAAGGTGTTACTTTAGGGGTAAGTGTACAGTGTATAAATGTGCTGACGAGATCAAATGATATTCTGCCAAAGCAGAAGTTATTCTGGCAGATATTTGCCTAGTATCTACGATCAATAATAGACAAGTATAAGGCCCGGAGTGGTATGTCTACTTGCTGTATAGTAATGTTATTGAGGTATTTGAACGGAAATCTGTGTACACGTCGTAGGATTCGGCGGCCCTAAGAGGCAATGAAGAAAAGGTGATTAGGTTTCATGTTTGCGTTCAAGGTTTGTCAGAAATCTATAAGGTGGTGAATGTAATTCTTGTATGCATGTTGTTGTGTTTTTGAGTGGTAACCACAAACTCGATCGCGGAGGACGCCCAATAGGTTTTCTCGGTTTCGTATCCTGTCTAATATTTGTATGTCGCGGAACCAGTAAAAGTTCTTGTGAAAACGATTCTTAGATATGTGGCTTCTTATTCAAGTATAAGTTTAGCGTGGGGGGAGAGGGAGAAATTACATTTGGTCAGATTGGGTAATTGGTGATTGTGATAGTGGTGATGTAGGAAAAGGATGGCTTGTGTAGGCTTGACGAACACTTTTCATCGGTTTTTTCAGTTAGAGAAGCGCCGGAGATTTTTGAAGTAATGCATTGTTACGAAATACTTCCCAGAAATCAGTGTCATCCGCAAAATACGCTACGAAAACTTCCGGTTATGCAACTGTCGCTATATCATATGCAAAAACGGGGTATAATATTAGAGGCTAAAGCAGAACCTTGCGATACGCTTGTTGTGGATTGAAATCGATCGGAAGAGATATTTACTACTATGTCTCGTACTGGTCGATTAGTCAAGTACAAAAGCAGAAATTTGGAGAAGTGGCCTGGGATGATTTTATCGAAGAGCCCGGCTTACTGAACCTTGTTAAATGTTTGTTTAAGGTTCAGAAAAAAGTCCAGATTGATTATGATTGAATGCTCGGTAAATCTATGTATGCAGCTTCAGCAAGAGATACATTTTCTGAGGTAGCTTAAGAGAGAGAAGTAGGTCTGTAGGAGTCAAGGTAAGGAAGTATCAGGCTGTAATGCATTCGTAATATTTTGCGCTTTATACAGTCTTGAACTGAGGCAGAATTGCGTCTTTTTTCTTTGAAGTGAACGTCTGTTTCAAGATCTTGCATGGTTAGAAGGGCGAGTGTGGGAATATGGTTAGAAATGTGTTTGGAGAACACATTCCGGTTGGCTTTGAAAGTCCTTTATTGCTTGGGCTGGAGGTGCTGGAAGAACTGGATAAAATAAAGTTTTAACCAGAAATTGTAAATTACCAGAAGTGATCGTATCGCTTATAAAGCATTTCTTATTGAAATAGTGAGCAATAGATTCTGAACGGATGATGTGATCAATTATTAGAGAACCGAGGTGTTCAAAAAATGTGGGTTCGGTGTTGGCGATTTGCAAAAGCTTCATTCCGTTTCTTTTGTAGGCTAACCAAATTGTATGCGTCAAACCTTAAAGTCACCCAAAATTACCAAAGAGTTGGATAGGCTGAATGCGTAATTTAGAATAATCATTTGAAAGTGTGGTCGGGTGAGGTGTAAAATAATAAAAAGGTAATGGGATAAGAAAGCACACCACCATAGCAGCGAAGATAATTGACAACGGGTGGATGGAAAACTATTTTTAACTATTAGGGCGGTAGTATGGCGTCCATTTTGTGTGCTGTTATGTAAGTAGGAGTGGATACTGAAAATCGCTGTGCGAGTTGTTTGCTATGCAATCAAACGTTTAGCGTGGGAAGAAGCAACGGGATGTAACTTCAAGGTTTCAATTGACCTTACTACGCTGGTCGGCTACAAATGGGACAGAGAATCGTAAGGGTTGCACACTAAACAGCGGTATGACCGACCTGAGTACAGGTACTACAATACTTGGGAATAGGTATAGTGAATTGTGAAAGTTTGTCTTCCGAACAAGCAGTAGCCATTTGCATTAAAGAAATCACGGGCAGATTTAAAGGTTGTGATAAGTCGGATTATGGATGTAAGGTAGGTGGTAACCATAAAGACAAATCGTATTGTTTTGTGCACAGAAGATAGTAATTGAATGGAGGCTCTTTTGAGACAATATATTCCTATTCATATAACGAATCACGCATTAAGAGCGAGGTTTCGGTGTGGTAGAGTAAGGGCGGGGATCGTGTAGCTGTAAGGGTTATAATGTAATAACGAAAATAGTGCCACAACTTAAGCTGAATACCATCAAATAAAGGATAGGTCTGTAACAGATAGGTGTGGTTGTGGTTGAACCTGACGTCCTTCTACCAAAGATTTAGAGAATTAAGTGAGCTGAGTAAGAAATTTTTGGGATTACAGGATATTTCGGATACAACATCTCGAGAAGGTGGTTGGTATAGAGACTTATGGGGCAGCTATCGTAGCAAAATAGATGGTCGCTGGATGGACTTGATTAATTCAGTGCGGTAGGTATGTGTATTGTCGGTCGCCGAAGTGGTAGAGGGTTGAGGAAATAACCTTAAGAGTGGCACGGTTGCGACGGTATTTAACCATAACGGTTGTTGTTAGTTATTAACGAGAATTGAGAAATTTATCTAGGTATTTGTATAACGGTACAACCTTACAACCCCGAGGAAAAAAGGTTTTTGAATCAAAGACCCAATGAGAATAGTGGTAGCCAATAAAACAACAAGAAACTCTTAAAAACTAGTTCTTTATTCTTGCTACTCTCGACGGCCATACTACATAATCGACGTTTTAATTGAACCTCTACTCTATGTAATTTATAGAAACACTTTTTCAACTTTTTAAAACAGAACCAAGCTGCACGTATGTATATACTTAAGCTTATTCTACACGATACTATTTTCGTACTAGATCTACCCAATTTTCTTGCTACACTACATTAAATACTAGATTATCCTGCTAGATTATAAACTAGAACCGGTCCTATTTTTTAGTTACATTTCGATACTATATTTACAAAGCGCGTGCGTGAACAGTGCAACCAATTTAACTCACCAAAAGCACATGGTAGTTCACCTCAATTTCACCAATGTGTTTGTAGCTTTGATTTGGAATTTTTCTGTAGTATTTATTGATATTTAAAATGATTTTCTTAATTCTTATTTCGTTTGTGTGCGTGCGTGTGCGGGGGCGAAGGAAGTACAAGACGTTTGTGATTGGTCTGTCACTAACTATTTTGATTGTTTGCGTAAAACAGCGGATTATTTAAATCCAGATTGAATAACATTTATTAATAGTAATAGGCAATTGTGATCCAATTTAAAAAATGTTTATTTGACATATGCTCTAATTTATAACTTCATTAAATCATCATGAGACTAAAAAAATGTTCTTTGAATTATAACAAAAATTAATTAGGTCTTTTGCTGGGTTTGGAAAAACATGTTTGCTTGCTGTCGAATTCCAACAACTTTCAACTGCACAATAAATAGCAACCATCTATAATAATAAAACATAGAATTTCTTGTTATTACTTCTACAAACGAACAAACCTTTAAATTCACACGATGCACTTTTGTAAGAAGAAGTCCGCGTTAAAGATGAATACTAAAAAACACTAACCTAACCACAAAACTAAAACACTCCGATACAATCGAGCAGCGAGCACAACGTCACCTAGAAAAAAGAAGAAACTAAAAATGAATATCAAGAATAGCATATTCAAGAAAAGTATCTATTTTTTTTTGTCTAGGGTCACAATTATGTGATGTTGGCATTTACAAATTATGAAGTTTGATACAAGTATCTGTATCAACAATTTCAGACTAATAATATGGAATCTAATATGGAAGCAAGTGCAGAAAGTAGTACGGCCCCTAGCATCGTGTAGAATAAGATTTAATCAATTACAGTAGCAACATTTTAAACATCCGCATACACAATTATGTCATAATTACTATTAAGCGGCATGTTATCATCTCCACAAGTATAAAATTCTAAAGTTGGATAAATATAATCTATTTTTTTTATTTGCCCCCTAGATTTGGGGTGTTTTATTATTACACCAAAAGTATGCTGGTATTAGATGGTCTCAATAACCTCAAATCTGATTTTATGTCAAAATTAATTTAACAGTTGCCACATTTAATAAAAATGGATAGTAACCACGGATATAAACTTAAATCACTGATATCAAATATTTTTTTCGTTTCAATTAAAGTTTTTGCACCAGGAACTTTATTAAACTGTGAAAGGTTTTTTTTATATAAATTATCTTATCTAATTTTTTAGGCATTTTGAAGTTTTTAAAGTGACAATATTAATCAATTGCAAACTTCAAACTGCTCTGTTCGTTGCACTGAAAACGGATATTTAAAAAAATCCTCATTTTTAATCTTAAAAAAGGCAACATATATCAATGATGAGAAAATAAATTAATCAAATTTGACGTTAGTGAAAAGTGTTATGTCACTTTGTAAAAATATAACTCCAAAATCTAGGAGGCAAATAAAAAAAAGCAGATTATACGATTAGCGTTAAATTTGGAAAGATTTGTAAATATATCATTAGTGTCGAATACAAATTGTTTTTTTAAGTGACAGTGGAACTCAATGAATAACTCTATTTTGCATGGAATGATCACAAGGCACCAGTTTTATTACAGGTCAGTATAACAGATACTTTGTAACCTTTTTTTCGTATTTATGTTATTTAAGTTTTAACTTTTTGTCAAAAATTAAATTAAATAATGTCTCTATCTTCCATGTTAGTCGCGATATGTACTGTCGCGCTAAATAAATACTGGTACAGCAACATTTGGACTTTGTGCATTTGGTTTGACGGCACAGAATCATTGAGATACCTCAATGCACAGAATCAGTTGCTTTAGCAGGCAATGGCCATGAAATATCAAAGTGACAGTTTCAAAGAGTCTAATCTATCAAATTTGCCAGTTTGACAAATACTTAACCCCTACTTGAAAATCGTGAGATGTCCGATTCACATACAACAAATGTGTCTACATCAAAATTTGAATTTTGGAAGTGTCTACAGTAACAAGCTGTACCAGAATTTTTTGAGCGCAATAATAAATATCAATTTTTTAAGGCCGTGTCTCCTATGACGCGAATAATTATCTATGGACACCATAATCCTTTGAGAAAGCTGGACAATCAAGTGGAGGCGGCGAAGTCTTAACCGAGGTTACCGTAGATTTGAAATAGTATCAAATCTTGCGTGGTAGCGAACACAGCGATTTTTAAAATATTACATGGTTTATAATAATATAGTTATTTATTATATAAGGGTCTTATTAGGCATATAAAACACGTAAGAAAATAAACGCGAGAGCGTTAACTCCAGTGTTTATTTTCTTAAGTGTTTTATATGCTAATAAGACCCGAATGTAATACAAAACTTTATCCACAACCGACAATAAATTAGAATGAAATGTACTTAATTATTCTAGTTAATTTAATTTTAATTCAATTTTCTTATTATTTGAATTTATGGGTGGTCATGGATTTATTGCTATAGTGACTGAATATGAAAACGCTACAGTGTTTTATGAATATAAAACCCTAGTGTTTTATGAATATAAAACACTAGGGTTTTATAGTGTTTATAATGCGTTTGTAAGCAGTTGAATTATGACATGATAATGTGTCGGTTGTGGATAAATTATATTAATCCATTTCGATTCAGAAATAATTAATCCAAGTTTAGTTAATGTGTTACTATAGTAATACATAGTTGAAAACTTTAAAGTTCAAGTCCCGGTTAAAGTAAAATTATGTAGGTGTGCAAATAGGTTTCGGCCGTTTGACAAAATTTGGCGCCACCAGCAAGTTATAGTTAAAATTGTCAGATGTAAAACGTCTTATGGTAACGTTGGACATCTGTAAACAAGATAATCTTAAAATACCACTGATTTTTATCAACATAATATAGTCTTTTGTGTGCGAAAATGTCGAGTTTTGAGCCGAATTATCGTCATTTAAGGGAATTGTAGATTTACTGAAATCTGCAGTTTAGACGCATCGGTTTCTGGTAGAATCGTATGGTGAGGTTGCCTTAAGTAAGACAAGTTGTCGTGAGTGCATTAAAAGTTTAAGAACGGTTAATTTTACATTGAAGGCAGAGAACGTAGCGGAAGGCCGAAAGTGTACGAAGACGCGGCATTGGAAGCACTATTGAACCAAGAATCGTGCCAAATGTAAGAAGAACTTGCACTTATATTAGAAGTGACTCAACAAGCAATTTCACATCGGTTAAAATTATTGGGAATAATTCAAAAAACAAGGAAATTGTGTTTCATATGAACTGACGCCGAGAAACGTTGAACACCGGTTTTTGGCATGAAATGCTGCTTGCGAGGCATAAATGGAAGGGTTCTCTGCACCGTATAGTTACTGGTGATAAAAAGTGGATCCATTGTGATAATTCAAAAAGGAAGAAATCTGGCCATGCGTCAACATCTACAGATAAACCAAACATTCATGTAAAAAAACTTTTGTGGGATAAGCTTGGTGTTAAAAAATATTTCACATTAAAATTTGTAATTTTCACGTTTTACTATGCTAATTTCATTAATATTTTGGGGACTCCTCTCCCTCATTGCACCTTTCTCAACTGCATGGGAATAGATGACCAAGAACAACTTATTTTTCTACGTATAATTTTTACCTTCCAACCTACAGATACATACATAGGTATAGAATATTATGCAATCGATCATCGTTTCACTATCGGTAGATCGACTTATTACCAACGTTTAACAAAGTTTCGCCAACCTCGGCTATGATGTGTGGGCCCGTGTGCCTGTGACTGCGCGCACGCATGGGCGTGTGTTTGTACATTTGTGTGCTTGTGTGTTTGTGTGTTTTTGTGCTTGTGTGTTTGAGGGTTTGTGTGTTTGTGTGTTTGTGTGTTTGTGTGTATGTCTGTTTGTGTGTTTGTGTGTTTGTGTGTTCGTGTGATTGCGTGTTTACGTGTTTGCGTGTTTGCGTGTTTGCGTGTTTGCGTGCTTGTGTGTTTGTGTGTTTGTGTGTTTGTGTGTTTGTGTTTGTGTGTTTGTGTGTTTGTGTGTTTGTGTGTTTGTGCGTTTGTGTGTGTGTGTTTGTGTTTGTGTGTTTGTGTGTTTTGTGTTTGTGTTTTGTGTGTTGTGTGTTTGTGTGTTTGTGTGTTTGTGTTTGTGTTTGTGTGTTTGTGTGTTTGTGCTTTGTGGTTGTTTGTGCGTTTGTGTGTTTGTGTGTTTATGTGTTGTCGTGTTTGTGTGTTGTGTGTTTGTGTGTTTGTTGTTGTGTGTTGTGTGTTTGTGTCGTTTGTGTGTTTGTGTGTTCGTGTGTTCTGTGTGTTGTGTGTGTTTGTGTGTTTGTGTGTTTGTGTGTTTTGTGTGTTTGTGTGTTTGTGTGTTCGTGTGTTCGTGTGTTCGTGTGTTTGTGTGTTTGTGCGTTTGTGCGTTTGTGCGTTTGTGCTTTTGTGCGTTTGTGCATTTGTGTGGTTGTACGTTTGTGGGTTTGTGTGTTTGTGTGTTGTGAGTTTGTGTGTTCGTGTGTTCGTGTGTTCGTGTGTTTGTGTGGTGTTTGTGTGTTTGTGTGTTGTGTGTTTGTGTGTTTGTGCATTTGTGGTTTGTGGTTTGTGTGTTTGTGTGTTTGTGTTTTATGTGTTGTTGTTTGTGTGTTTGTGTTGTGTGTTGTGTGGTTGTGTGTGTGTTGTGTTTGTGTGTTTGTGTGTTGTGTTGTGTGTTTGTGTGTTGTGTGTTGTGTGTTTGTGTGTTTGTGTGTTTGTGTGTTTGTGTGTTTGTGTTTGTGTGTTTTGTGTTTGTGTGTTGTGTGTTTGTGTGTTTGTGGTTTGTGGTTTGTGTTTGTGTGTTTGTTGTGTTTGTGTGTTGTGTTTGTGGGTTTGTGTGTTTGTGTGTTGTGATTTGTGTTTGTGTGTTGTGTGTTTGTGTGTTTGTGTTGTGTTTGTGTGTTTGTGTGTTTGTGTTTGTGCGTTTGTGCGTTTGTGGTTTGTGTTGTGTGTTTGGTTGTCGTTTGTGTGTTTGTGTGTTGTGGTTGTGTGGTTTGGGTTTGTGTGTTTGTGTGTTTGTGTTTGTGTGTTGTGTGTTTGTGTGTTTGTGTTGTGTGTTTGTGTGTTTGTGTGTTTGTGTGTTGTGTGTTTGTGTTTGTTTTGTGTGTTTGTGTGTTTGTGTGTTGTGTGTTGTGTGTTTTGTGTTTGTGTTTGTGGTTTGTGTTTTGTTGTTTGTGTGTTTGTGTTTTGTGTTTGTGTGTTTGTGTGTTGTGTGTTTGTGTGTTTGTGTTTGTGTGTTTGTGTGTTCGTGTGTTGTGTGTTGTGTGTTTGTGTGTTTGTGTGTTTGTGTGTTGTGTGTTTGTGTGTTTGTGTGTTTGTGGTGTTTGTGGTTTGTGGTTTTGTGTTTGTGTGTTTGTGTGTGTTGTGTTTGTGTGTTTGTGTGTTTGTGTGTGAGTTTGTGTGTTGTGTGTTGGTGTTGTTTTGTTGGTTTGTGTTGTGTGTTTGTGTGTTTGTGTGTTTGTGTTTGTGTGTTTGTGGTTTGTGTGTTGTGTGTTTGTGTTGTTGTTTGTGTGTTTGTGTGTGTTGTGTGTGTTGTGTGGTTTGTGTGTTTGTGTGTTGTGTGTGTTGTGTGTTTGTGTGTGTTTGTGTGTTTGTGTGTTTGTGTGTTTGTGTGTTTGTGTGTTTGTGTGTTGTGTGTTGTGTGTTGTGTGTTTGTGTGTTTGTGTGTTTGTGTGTTTCGTGTGTTGTGTTGTGTTTGTGCGTTTGTGCGTTTGTGTCGTTTGTGCTTTGTGGTTTGTGTTTGTGTGGTTGTGTTTGTGGTGTTTGTGTGTTTGTGTGTTGTGAGTTTGTGTGTTCGTGTGTTCGTGTGTTCGTGTGTTTGTGTGGTTTTGTGGTTGTGTTTGTGTGTTTGTGTGTTTGTGCATTTGTGCGTTTGTGCGTTTGTGCGTTTGTGTGTTTGTGTGTTTATGTGGTTGTCTGTTTGTGTGTTTGTGTTCGTGTGGTTGTGTGGTTGTGTGGTGGTGCGTTTGTGTGTTTGTGTGTTCGTGTGTTCGTGTGTTCGTGTTGTGTTCGTGTGTTTGTGTTGTGTTTGTGTGTTTGTGTGTTTTGTGTGTTTGTGTGTTGTGTGTTGTGTGTTCTGTGTTGTTTGTGTGTGTTGTGCGTGTTGTGCGTTTGTGCGTTTGTGCTTTTGTGCGTTTGTGCATTTGTGTGGTTGTACGTTTGTGGGTTTGTGTGTTTGTGTGTTGTGAGTTTGTGTGTTCGTGTGTTCGTGTGTTTGTGTGGTTTTGTGGTTGTGTTTGTGTGTTTGTGTGTTTGTGTTTGTGCTGTGTTGTGTGCTGTTTGTGCTTTGTCGTTGTGCGTTTGTGTGTTTGTGTGTTTATGTGGTTGTCTGTTTGTGTGTTTGTGTTCGTGTGGATGTGTGGTTGTGTGGTGGTGCGTTTGTGTGTTTGTTTGTTCGTGTGTTCGTGTGTTTGTGTGGTTTTGTGGTTGTGTGTTTGTGTGTTTGTGTGTTTGTGTGTTTGTGTGTTTGTGGTTTGTGGTTTGTGTTTGTGTGTTTTGTGTTTTGTTTTGTGTGTTTTGTGTTTGTGTGTTTGTGTGTTTGTGTGTTTGTGTGTTTGTGTGTTTGTGTGTTTGTGTGTTTGTCTGTTTATGTGTTTGTGTGTTTGCATGTTTGTGTGTTTGTGTGTTTGTGTGTTTTTGTGGCCGATCTTGGGGATACTTGGCCAAACGTTGAAGAATGAGCTAATAATTCGATTTAGCGACAGTGTATGAAAGGTAGATACCTACATGCGTTCATGTAGGTTAAATGGTAATAATATCCCTTACCAAAAATTTTTCGGTCACGGACCTACCTTCTCACCCGATTTAAAGTGAACTCATATGAACCACTTGCAACTACATCCATCACGAATATTTGCCACAGTATGTTGCCACACTTTTAATCAAAATAATTGTATAACATTCTTGTTCCAACACTGAAATACAAAAAAACAGAACAACTATTTTTTTTGTAAGTTTACCCACAATTAAAGGTATCTGTTCCTTTTTGTTTTTAATATGCTAAAACTTAAAATTTGATTTAATTTTATTAGGTACTGCAGTTTTAGTTCCTTTAAGATCTGACGATGCATTTGATTTACTCTTATTTCGTTTTCAGTCACTTCACGTTGTATTTATTTGCAAGACAATATTACTTAAACAGATGCCAACAATTACGTATTCAAATCACAAAAACTATTTTAAAATTCCATTTTTTTTATACAAAATTATGTGATCAGTTTGTAAAGTTTTTTTTTTTTTATAAAAACAAATTATATTAAATCGCATATTTCCTTATTGCTGATAGTTTACCTAACATAACTACTTTCACATTATTTTTTTATAAATAATTCTTAATGAGCAAATTGACTTAGTTCCTAATTAAACATTGAACTTTTATTTTCAAGTTTAATTCTTTTTTGCAACGTTTATAAAAATATAACAATAAACAAAATATTTTGCAAGCTGACAATGAAATAATTAAAATATTAATCTAGAACACCTTGGCATCAATTTACAAAATTTCTGCCTATCAATTATTGTTTTAAAGTCTCACCTTCGGGAAGCAAAACTTATTATTTGCAATATAGTTTCATGAAATTGTTTAATAAAGGGACTTTACACTTATTTAAGCAAAGTTCTTTTAACAAGTTGCGCTTGGAATATATAAATAAAGGAGTTGCTCAAGGTAAAGGTCTTGGGCCTGTATTGTTTCCACTTTTTTCGTATATAATTAAAACAACGTTATTAATTATTGTGTAATGAAATTATTAATTTCATCAATTTCTACAGTTTTGAGTATTTTGTAGAAATTCAAGGAAATTACCTTATTAAATGCACGTACGTGGTCACTTACAATCTGATAATCAATTTAAATAACTGCAAATGGTGTTATAACATTGAAAGGAGAAATGGTGTTACGTCCTACTGCATGATGTAAAGTATCTAAAATTATCTCAGATATTTATATTTTCTAAACAGTGCAAAAAAAATATTCTTACATAATGTCATTGCATTTTCATAGGTGTGAATGTTGATGTTATTACTAAAATGGTAAATCATTTTACATCACTTTATTATATATTCAATAATCAATGTTTAAGACAATTGTATTAGGTATTAAAATCTAAATGTGGTAGTTATAATTACGGTTCTGGACATTATTACATTCTGTAATTATATTTTCTACTGTTATTATGACGGAAATGGAAAAGCTGTTTTGTTACATAATTTTGATATGATCTACACTCATTTATTTATTTTTATGTAAATAACCAATTAATTAACTAATATTTCAATTAAATTTTTTATGATTTCCTGTCTTGTAAAGTACGAATATAACGAACCCACGTCTACATGATTTTTACTGTGATACTTTATTGACGAAAAAACGTATTGCCGTAAGTTAAGACATTCTATATAATTTGTCAGTGTTACTTATGGTTTAGCTAAGCGTAACAGGAGTTGGCATATTGTTTACGATTGTTAGATAATTTATAATAATATTGACATAAATAAAATTACAATGTTTGAAGTTATTTAAGTTAGTATTATTATTATGATCATTACTCTTCATAAGGTCAAGGTTTGATATTCTGGTTAAAACTACAAGGACAATGTACAGGGTTTTTAGTGAGAAAATCATACTGAACATGTATGGAAAATGTGTTCAGGAATTTACAGTATTTCTGCTAAAGTCGGCAGTAAAAAACAAAACGGTTATTTATTGTCAGTATTTCATACAAAAATGAATGTTGCCAGTTATTGAAATGTTAACTTTTACAAAATTTCGCAACAGAGTAAATCGTGGATTTACCTATTACACTATTCCAACAAAACGGCCACTCATACAAACCTACTCTAAAGGTTATTTAGTACTGAATATCAAACGGAGGTGTTTCCCAGTACAATACCCCAACGAGTGTGTGGATGTTGTCGATAGCCAGGTCTTCTTTAAATAATGTGATTTAAACTTGTGTATAATTAGGCACTGGTTATACGCCATTCTGTGCCGTTGTAACTAAAATTTTCGCCGCAATTTTCTATTGTTATTCAGTAATTAGGCGTGAATGAGGCGAAATTTCGCACTGTTAAATATAATTTTGCGCCCTTATAGAAAAAAAATTATTGTAAAGTTACAATAACACAGCTTACTTCACAGCCGTCAGTTTCGGCATAAATCAATTTTTACTTAATGCAGTAATTAGGCGCCAATTATACGCCGATTTTCGTCGCTAGAATAAAATTTCGCATCTCCACAGAAGATAAGTTAGTCCAAAAATTACATCCACAAGACTAACTTCCTGTCCTTATTTTATTATACGAGGTGGTACATAGGTAATGGTCCAAAGTGAAATGTAAGATTCCTGGCCGCAAAATATTACGATCTGACGCAACTTGGTTGAATAAAATATCGGTAATAAAAAAGACACAGGGTGTCAAAGTTCCAAAAAAGAAAATTTTTTTAAGTATCTACTAAAGGAAAAAAGGTATTTTTCTCACTCTTGGTATAATAAATAGAGATATAAAGTACACTGATTTTAGCTTGTTAATGCGTTTTTATTATGTACAGCGCGTTGAACGGAAGAGGTAGAGCAACCTTTTAATCCCTAATTTCTACGCCAATGGAGTACATTTTTTTTATTAAAATACGAAACCTTGTTGTTTTTCAGATAAAAAAAAAGCATACCTTGTCTAAATCGATAACTTTAAGACTTTCTAATATATTTGCATTTCAGGTATTTATTACCAACTGCTTAGGCAGGTTATTAAATTTGACACCCTGTATCTCGACAACGAAACACTATTGGACTTTATTTGAAAGTTTTGTGTTAAAATGATTAGATCTATCATATCCTGAAGCTACGTACATTCTTCCCGAAACTCTGATTTTCACATTTTGATGTTTCCCAAATACCACAGCATAATAATAACCTACCTAAGCAGTTGGTAATGCAAATATATTAGAAACTGTTAAAGTTATCGATTTAGGCAAAGTGGACCTTTTTACCTGAAAAACACAAACACAAACACGAATACGAACACGATCACGAGTACAAACACGAATACCAACACGAACACAGTCACGAACGCTAACACGAACTCGAACACGAATGCGAAAGCGAAATCGAAAGCGAAACGAAAGCGAAAGCGAAAGCGAAAGAAAAAGCGAAAGCGAAAGCGAAAGCGAAAGCGAAAGCGAAGGCGAAAGCGAAGGCGAAGGCGAAGGCGAAGGCGAAGGCGAAGGCGAAGGCGAAAGCGAAAGCGAAAGCGAAAGCGAAAGCGAAAGCGAAAGCGAAAGCGAAAGCGAAAGCGAAAGCGAAATCGAAAGAGAAAGTGAAAGCGAAAGCGACAGCACAATCACAAGCACAAGCACAACCAGAAGCGCAAGCACAAGCACAAACAAAAAATATTATGTTAATGTATTAATCCTTCTAAGATATAGTCATGGCGATTTAATTAATGAGGATAAATTCATTTTTAATTTCAATATTTTGTTCCTTTTAGCAACTCTGTCGAGTCAAGGGCAGTTGAAAAAATCGCTCGAGAAAGCTCTCGGAATTTTTTCTCTCCCTTGTTTCTTGATCGTGTTATTTTGTACTAAACATGCATTCACGCAATAAAAAATCACCACTTATGTATTTATCTCCGATAAAAAGTGTAAATGTTTAATTTTTAATCATAGAGGCCAGGTTCAAAGGTACATCCGTTGTAATGGGTTATGATTAGTGGCTGTAATGAGAAACCTGTGTTTTGATTATTTAGCAATAAAATGATTACTTTAACAGAAATTATTTCAAGTCATATACTTAACCGTTTAATGCATAATGTAATAAATAATAAAAAAAATGTATTTTTAAAAATACCACGTTTCAACAAAATAGGCAAAATTGTTGAAGACTTACAAATTAAATATTTACAAGAAAAGCAAATGTGCAGGAAAACGTTATTCGATTCTTATATGTACTTCTATTTAATTTATTTAGTTAGACCGGTATGTTTCGACAATCTCAAGAAATAATTTTCACCAAATACATTATTGTAATAATAAATGTATGGCAAAAATAAGTGGATATGCTTAAGACTAGACACCCTCGAAAAAGAAACAATCAGTACTTTTAATCTAAATGTGTGTAATTATACATACTTTCAAAGTAAATATCTGGTGTGGGACAACACACGACCTTTCAACCTTAAGCGGAAATTAAAAGAAATGAAATCATTTTAATAATAATTTTTTTAGCTATCGCGGTGGTGGAATGGTTCAAGTGCCTGCCTTTCACCCAAACGGCGCGAGTTCACATCTTACCGAGGTAGCCGTTTTTTTAAAACGGACAACAACCAAAGCACTCCGTCTTCTCGGATAATAAGTAAAACTGTAGGTCCCGTGGCAATACGATGTTTGACACGTTAAAGATCCCTTGCCAAAGGTGGAGTTCCTTTAGTAAGACAAAATTTTAGTGTCGCGTAGAGATTTCCGTTTGTGTCTAGATCTCGACCCACAAATACAAAACCAAAAATATTTTTTTTAGGTTAATTATCTAACCTCTTTCTTAATACGTTCACGAAAATAGGCAACATTTTAAAACAAAAACAATAATCTATGTCAAACAGACGTTTAAAACTTCATGTCAAATAGACGTTAATAAACATCTAGATGCTACACTTATAAAGAATTCCAAAGCCTCCAGCTTTTATAAAAATGTCGATAATACAGTTTAAGCATTTTTAATCCTATTTAATTAACACACACACACACGCACGCACGCACACACACGCACCCACCCACCCATTCACCCATTCACCCACTCACGCACTGAAATTTTTTCAATATCTGAGTAACGATTAACTTTATAGGAAAATGTGTGGACTTATTATGTAAGGATAATTCAATTTTACATAACATTTCGCAATAAAGTTTCTTAATACGAAACCAAATAAGCCTTAAAAATTAATTGAATAAAATTTAAAATCTTAAACTGTATTATCGATATTAAAAATTATTATTAATTTTATTAAATACATAAATAAAAAGTTTACCTCGAGTAGGATTCATACATACTAAAGCAACCTGACTAATATTAATTTATTATAAGTTTTGTTATGAACGAATAAGTTCAAAGGTGAATATGTAATTAAAAATTATTCTTAATTTAAGTAATTTGATTGTAATCTCATTACATTTAGAATTTACATCAGTTCTACATACATATAGACAAAATTTTCATCGATAGGGGCTTGAATCTCGATAGCGCAGTTGGTTAGCGTGGTACTGTAACAAAGTACAGGTCGTAGGTTCAAATCTTACTCGAGGTAAACTTTTTACTTATGTATTTAATAAAATTAATAATAATTTTTAATTACATATTCACCTTTGAACTTATTCGTTCATAAAAAAACTTATAATGTGTTATCGATAATTTTATAGAAGTTCAGAAATTTTTTCTTTCTATCTATATGTCCATTATCCTTTACTGACATGAAGGTTTAAACGTATGTGTTACATAAATTATTATTATATTTTCTACAACTTCGCTTATTTTCGTTATGAGCGGATTAAAAAACAAGTTGCACACTTATCCTATAAATGTTCCTACTTTGTAGATTGGAAGGTAGTACGTTGTTCCACACCATTTTAACACATTCATTGGTATTGTGGCGACAAAAAAAACATTGCAACTAAACGCTAGTTAACCTGAGTAGAATAGGGGCACCATTCGCCATTTTGTTTTTTGTGACGTCATCCTTGGGACACCTTAACTTTCACTTTTTATATATGCCCACTGGGGATCGTATTTTTTTCACCTGAGAATAAAAAGATTTTATTTAATCTCTGTTTATTATTATTATTAATATTTATTAGGGCCCGTTCTTATTTTTATCAAAGGAGATTGCATAATTGTTATCAAAATTATTATTACATTTTTTTTAATTCCCATCTACAGATTGTGACCTTTTACCTATACGAAAAACGTATTTATACATTGAGGGTTGTATGGTAATAAGGGGTCCTAGTCTTGTAAGGCTGTTATAGGAATCTGTTTGTGGGTTTCGCCCCTGTAATAATAATTGTATTCTAATAATGGGGAAGAATTAATAGATAAGACATGTAAACATGATGATGACAAGTATTTTTATAATAAAAAGATGTTATTTAATCTGTGTTTATTATTATTAATATTTATTACGGTTGTTTCGATTTTTATCAAGGATATAAAAACCTAGTCCTTAAACGATCATGTTCTATGCAATCTTTAAGACTGCATTTAAGCGCTAGCTCAAATTTTTTCATTATCTAAGGTTAGCATATTGTATTTATGACTATTAATTAATTTCTGAGGT
This sequence comes from Vesta saturnalis, assembly GCA_036346205.1. Taxonomy (NCBI): domain Eukaryota; kingdom Metazoa; phylum Arthropoda; class Insecta; order Coleoptera; family Lampyridae; genus Vesta; species Vesta saturnalis. The sequence goes on along the minus strand of JARFJB010001127.1, from coordinate 1,378,901 downwards.
TTAAATATCATTCTGATCTAGATAACTGTTTTACAATGTGTTTTCGTAATAGGGTTTAACATAAAGGAGACTGCATAATTGTTATTAAAATTATTATTACGTTTCTTTAAGACGTATTTTATTTTACAATATACTTATTTTGCCATGAGATAGTCACCTTCAACATTATACATAATTAAAAATGAGTAATTAAGTTGCCATGCTTTAAACGATTTTCCACCTTGAGAACGTTAAATTATATGTACAAGATTTATACAGAAATAAAATGAATTAATACGATACGATAAATGGTTACACATATGCATTATAGGCTATTTTACGCTTCATTGTGTACTTCCTTTGATAGTGGCACCAATTATCAATTACAAGGAAAATATTGAAGGTCGACTGCTAAATTATATGCTCAAGGTTTAAGTGGAAAATAAAGTTGCATTAATACGTTAGTTAATACACATGTATTATAGGCCGTTCTACGTTTCACAGTGTGCTCCTTTTAATAGTGTTATTATACAAATTCAAATTTCCCACCAAGGGACCAAGGGGCTAAGACCCAGGATCAAGCTGTGAAGCCCTATGTCTGTCTTATAAGTTAGCATTAGGTCCCTTATTACAATACAAATTCATATTTCCAGACATAACATGCTAAGACAATTTCAAATTCAAATTTTCCACCAATGGGGCCTCGACAAGGTGGCAGAGGCCCGAGAGCAAGTTGCGCAGCCCTACACCTGTCTTGCAAGTTAGCATTAGGCCCCTTATTATAATACAAATTCAAATTTTCCGCCAAGGGTACTACGACAATACACGAAGGTCCAGGAACAAGTTCCGATCACCACAAGAGGCAAAGACCCGAGAACAAGTTGCGACGCCTTGCACCTGTGTTACAATTTTGGTTATGTTCGGGGAGCGTTGGAGTGGGGGTCACCGAAACAGCCATAGCCGACAGCCTCGCGTCGCAAAATTTAACCTATATGAAAAAGTTTATCGCTTTTCCTAAAAACAACTTTGAATGCTTTCAGATGCGACTGTCTTCGTTTTAAGAACTCATATCCAAACCCCTCTTGCTTGCTAAACACATCTATAACCGCCCATTACTGTGATTACTTAAAGATCACATATCACAAAGATCAGTCCACCATAACTCAAGAAAATGTTATTCGCAATGTACCAGCCACGAGTAAAACTCTCGCTGTAGATTTATGCGTGTTGTACACTTGTTTGTTTTCTGTAGCAACACTCTAATATCTCTCCTGGGCGTACATTTTATAAATCTAAAATCCTTTTTTCGACAAGATGTATTTCAGCCGAGACAGAACCTGTTTGTAAAGCCGTCTTATGTGATAGCATGGCATGCCAGACCCTTATCGTTAAAAACTTAATTTGATTATAACCCTTTTTGGCAGAGATAATTCAGTTAAGATAGAGCTTATATGCTGTATAGAGGTAAAATCTAGCTTAATGAAGAAAATACAAGACATTTTTTCGGCGTACACACCGCTATATTTAAGACGCTGTTTTGTGTATTAGAAAACATGCTACTGATCCGGAATTGGATAATCTCAACAAAGATGTATGCGGTACAGCTGCAGGGGTGAAGAAGAATTGAGAGCCTATGTAGTATTTCAAGGTAGTGTGGAGAAACAAGCTAATTTTAAGAATAATCCCATATCTGTTTAAAAATAATAATAATGGCAAATAAAGATCGTATATTACCCGCTGCATGTATTTTTTAAGCCTAATTACAACCGAATGAGTATTATTATGGAGCAGTATCAGGGGTATTTTTACTTGTTAATAAGCTATTACAGTATAATCGCTCAAGATCAAAAGGGTGAGGTTGATGCTGGTATTGATGTTCTCTAAGAAGATCCAGATAAGTTAAATTACGCTGCCCTTAATTTTGAACATAAAGGGAAGTGCACCCATCCCAAAAGTTTTGACTGCCGAAAATATCTTCACACTAATATTTAACATAGGAGATTATGGATTACCTAGATTTAAGGATGTTTTCGATAATTTACTGTTAGTCGTAGCACCGTTTTGCGACCGTGATTTATATAAATAAAGAGTAGTTACTTTTAACAGGTATTATAAGCTTTATGGCTATGAATATATTTTACGGTTTTTAAAGAAAGTATGACATCCCATATCAATAATAAATTTTACGTAATTTAATCTAGGTGTTAAAAATAATGCAAGTGATTTTAACAAAGTGATCCCTAAACTAAAACACACAATGAAGCGTAAAACAAACAAACAATTGTAAATCATATGTGTAACCATTTAATGCATTTATTTTCTGCTTAGACCTTGTACACATAATTTTAACTATCAATCTTCAATATTTACTTTTAATTAATAACACTATTAAAAGGAGCACGCAGTGAAACGTAGAACAGCGTATAATGCATATGTGTATTAACTAACGTACTAATGCAGTTTTATTTTCCACTTAAACCTTGAGCATATAATTTAGCAGTCGACTTTCAGTATTTTACTTTTAATTGATAGTTGGTGCCACTATTAAAGGGAGTACACAATGAAGCGTAAAATAGCCTATAATGCATATGTGTAATCATTTATCGTACCATATTAATTCATTTTATTTCTGCTTAAACTTTGTACATATAATTTAACGTTCTCAAGGTGAAAAATCGTTTAAAGCATGGCAACTTAATTACTCATTTTTAATTATGTATAATGTTGAAGGTGACTATCTCATGGCAAAATAAGTATATTGTAAAATAAAATAGGTCTTAAAGAAATGTAATAATAATTTTAATAACAATTATGCAGTCTCCTTTATAATAAACACTATTACGAAAACACATTGTAAAACAATTATCTAGATCAGAATGATATTTAATCCTCAGATAGAAATTAATTAATAGTCTTAAAGATTGCATAGAATACAATCGTTGAAGTACTAGATTTTTATATCCTTGATAAAAATGAAAACAACCCTAATAAATATTAATAATAATAAAGACAGATTAAATAACATCTTTTTATTATGAAAACACTTGTCATCATCATATTTACATGTCTTATCTATTAATTCTTCCCCATTATTAGAATACAATTTTTATGACTAGGGCGAAGCCCGGGAACAGATTCCTATAACAGCCTTACAAGACTAGGACCCCTTATTAGGATACAACCCCCAAAGTATAAATAAATTTTTCGTATAGGTAAAAGGTCACAATATGTAGATAGGAATTAAAAGAAATATAATAATAATTTTAATAACAATTATGCAATCTCCTTTGATAAAAATCAGAACGGCCCTAATATATTAATAATAAACAGAGATTAAATAAAATCTTTTTATTCTCAGGTGAAAAAAATACGATCCCCACGTGGGCATATACAAAAAGTGAAAGTTAAGGTGTCCCAAGGGTGTCGTCACAAAAAACAAAATGGCGGATGGTGCTCCTATTCTACTAACTTGTATCTAACAACATACATTATAACAGGAGTTTTAACATCCTTCCATTGATTTTTTTACGATTTCATATAAAACCCACGCTTAATATGCTTCATCGATTTTATACATATCATCTGCTACATATGTATATGAAAATGAATTTGCGTCTGTTTGTAACCACTAACCGGTCACAACGTTCGACCGATAGACCTCATGGTTGCCACACAGGTTTGTTTTGGTCACGATTGAGTTTATGGATATTGACCATCCCAATAGCAGGTGTTATTGGTGAAATATTTGAAAAATCTCTATTTACGACCTTATATTCGGAATATATGTTATTGGGCGACATAAATTATTGCACAAAACCCATTTTATTGGTAAGTATAGATATCACAATTGCAACACAAGGTTTGGGGATCCGTTGGTTATTTATAAACGGTAGTAATTACATACCTTTACAGGGGCAAACTGAATGCACTCAAGAAGATTCATCTGAAACGAAACATGCATCAGAACATTTTATGAATTACCTTCGCATAAATGACAAATGAATGTGATTAACTCATTAAGGACATGTAATAAAAATATACCGTGTGATCAGAAATGAGGTATTATACTATCGAAAAGATAGTAATATATTATACTAAATTTTCATATTAAGCTAAAAATTGATGCATATTAAGCTAAAAATTGACGCATATTAAGCTAAAAATTGAGCTGATTAGATTTTAGGAGGAATCCAGCGGCGGAGACAGATTAGAAGCAGTTTTTGATTTTTATAAAATATTTTGAAACGTTTACATATTTCAAATATATAAAAATACTGGAATATAGGCTTGCGTAAATTTTCTTTATAGCGTTTCTTAATTCGAAGCCAAATAAGCCTTAAAGATTTAATACGTAGCATTAAAAATGCTTAAACTGTAATATCCATATTTCTGTAAGTTAACATCTTGACGCTTATTAACCTCTATTGGACATGAAAGTTTAAACTTGGATCTGGCGTAAATTATTGTTTTTTTTTATTACAATGTTGCCTGCTCTCATGATAAGTGTATTACAATAGAGGTTGCATAATCATCCTAGTAATGCCCTATTTTATTTAATTTCCACTTTATAGGTTGGAAAGTAGTGTGTGGTTTCACACTAGATATTTTGTTATGATCTAAATAGATTTATTTAAACGTGTTTACCTATTGCTTAATGTGTATTTTTCTTACTTTTATTGGATTATTATTAAAACTCTACTACTTCCATTACAGATATATTTATATTTAATTATATTTGCAAGATCGGGCTATAAAGTATATTTTATGAATCAATTTAGCGGACGTAAAATGCGACTTTAGCGTCCGCGAACTGCTGCAGCAGCCGCGGGCGGTAAAGTACATGTTCTTTTTTGGTAAAGTAAATGTCGTTTTTTTTTTCAGAATTCACATTCAGTTAGTAGTTCTATTACCTATTCTAGTCTTATTGACTTAGTTGCTTTGGTAAAGGAACAAGATCTATACAGATTATTGTTTTCTCAACTTACTAGTCACAGTAAGAATAACTATTTTCTCTATAACGAATACAAGTTATTTGGTAGATTATTATACAGGACGAGGTTTGATAATATCGAGATATAAAATTCATGCAACTTAAAACAACGTTTATAATAAACTTCTCACAGAAGATGAAAATAAAAAATACAATACATATTTATTAATAACGCCCGGGCTCTTACTTAAGTCCATAAACGTCTGTTTTACACCCTTGATAATTTTCTTACATTATCGCTATACCAGTTTTTCTCTGACATTAACTTATTTGGGTTCCATATTATTTTCACTAATCTTAATCCTAAGTGAACCCCAACTCGTGTTCACTTTTAAAAATGCTTATCGTTACAAATTACTTACGGAATATTCTAATGTAAAATTGCTATTTAATTTTGAAGCTACTTACTCACGTTTTAAATGCATAAGTCTGATTATCCATTCTAGTGCAGTAATTAGACACCAATTGAACGCTGCTTTACGCAAAACAGCCCATGGTTAGAATCTAATTAACGCGCGAGAAAGACTGATTCTTTACATATTTTCACAACTGTGAAGTTCGCGCATAATTGGCGTCCAATTAATAAATAAGAAAAAATTAATGTTTGCAGTAGTTCATGGCTGTAAAGTTAGCCTTGTCGCAAGATTTTAATTTAGTGGTACAAAACGACGCATAATTGGCACCCACTTACTGCATACAAAAATTGATTTATGCAAAAATTCACGGAAGTGAAGTTACCTGCGTCAATGTAATCTTCGCAATAACTTATTTCCTATAGGGCTGAAAATTTTATTTGAGCGATGTAGAACAGCGCATAATTGGTTTTTTAATTACAACATAAGAAAAAATTGATTTATGAAAAAGTTCACGGCTGTGAAGTTAGCTAGTACAATAATTTGTTTCCTGTAAGAGCGCAAAATTTAACTTTAATGGCGTAAAATAGCGATACTGGGTGCCTAATTTTTGGGCAAGAAAAAATTAATTTATTCCTAGGGCTATGAAGCTAACATTTCCGATGAAATTTTTATAATAACTTATTTCCTATGGTTGGCGCAAAATTTTATTTTAGCGGGCCAAAACGCGCATAATTGGCGTCTAATTAATGCTTAAGAAACAATTTAAACGGAAATTCACGGCTGTGAAATTGAACGTGTCAATCTAATTTTACAATAATTTCTTTCTTATAAGGGCGCCAAATTTTATTTTAACGATGCAAAATGGCGTATAAATATCGCCTAGTTACTGCAAAAGGAAAAATTTATTTATGCGGAAATTCACGGTTGTGACGTTAGTCATGTCAGTATGATCTTAAGATAATTTCTTTTCTATAAGTGCGCAAAGCAGCACATATGTGCAAGAAAAGATTAATTTATTCATATGGTTATGAAGTTAACCTTCTCGATGTAATTTTTGGAATAACTTCCTGTGGAGGCGCAAAATTTTATTTTAGCCACGCAAAAGATTGATTGATGCGGAAGTTCACGGCTGTGAAGTTAGCCGTGTAAGTGTAAATTTACAATAACTTCTTTCCTATAAGGGCGCAAAATTTTATATGAACGGCTCCTTGAAGTTAGCCGTGTTTATAGAATTTTTGCTACAACTTGTTTCCGATTGGGGCGCAAAATTTAATTTCAACGGGGCAAATTGGCACATGATCAGCGCGTAATTATAAATAGTATTAAAAAAAAACGGCTATCTTCACACACCTACATTAAGTAATAGAATTCAATCCAAAATGTGACCACTGTCACTAAAATATATTGCTGAAGGCAAACTATTTTAATCCGGCAACACCGTTTGGAAGTTGACAAACTTTATGTTAATAAATTAAAATTGAATTAAGATAGTTAAATGGAGACAGCTTATTAAAGATAAGATTAAACAACGACCAGCTATAAAACATTTATTTACTAAATTAGATTAAGTGGATCACTGTTTTATACTTTAAAACATTTATTTGTTTAAATTTGTTATAAAATTCTGTGCAAAATGTATAATATCTTGTATAAACATCAGCATGTATAAAAACTAAATAAGCGAGAATATGAATAAACAAAAAATATTCTTCCTTCTTTTCCCTTCATACTCTGCTAATGCAAACTGAACACAAGCATTAGAAAGTCAGGTGCTGGCTACATCAAGTTTTTAAACTAATTTTTATGAAATTACACATGATGATAAATCATTGCACCTACAATTCGTGGTAGTTGACCGATTTTAGTCATTTATCATACATCAGTTTCCATGAAACGATTTTCGAAATCTAAAAGCATGTAATTTTTCCGGCAATTTCATTTTCCCACACTGGTTATAACGTCATGCCGCTTAGATACTTCTAGATTCTCACTTTCAAATTACGTACCAACAATGTAATTGTAAATGTTAAAGGTTCTAAATATGTTTTTCGCCTACAAAACAATTACTTAGGGGAATACGGGGCACAATGGGGTACCGTGGGCGGAATGAAGATTCATGTTTTTCGGTGTCAAGTGTGTACTGATAGCGAGCGGAAAAAAATAGAAGTAGATAAGCATGTTACTTCTCAACGATAGCAGTCCTCTTACTCTCGTTTCTTTGTTCATTGGTAGATGAGATTCCCGTTCTGTGATTTTTGCTCCTGTATCGCAATTTCTGATCCTTTTGTAACCAACATAAGGTATATATTTGATAAAGCAGTACTTGTTTTCTGCATTGTTTTGCTTACGACGTTGATTTTGACTAAAATGTTATACCATATTACTATGGAAGATACGAACTTAAACGATCTCATTTTTAACAGGAAGGAATTTACCACATTTCTTGTATTATCGGAATAGAGCGTATCTAAAGCATCATATACTTTATCTAAATTGTTTACAGGGTGGCCAACTAAGAATGCGAGGTACTGTATCTGGGAAACTATATATCGTAGAGGCTTGCGGAAAAAAAAGTTATCACTATAACGGCCAATACAAAAACCTAGAAAATATTTCCAAGTTTCTGAAATGGCCGCTAGGGGGCGTAACTGCAACCTTGAATCTAAAAAAGTGATGTTTCTGTGAATTCTGCTATATTAACCTAATAAAAATAACTGATCTTTAAAGTCGAGGATAATCTGAACTTTTTTTGTTCGGCACTTTTTGACGTATGTCTAAAAATAAAGTGGTGGGGGGTATTCAAAGGTTTCGTTAAATAACCCCCTGTATCTTCAAAACGGCTAAGCCTATTTTAACAAACTTGGGCTCGTTGAAATGAGCTATTCTTGGGCTACAGATGTTATTATATTTGAAGTTTTGTTAATTTCACATTTCGTCGCTAGAGGGCTTTGTCCGACATTTCGACAAAAACGGTGAATTTTCGCAAAAAAATTAAATGCATTGGTATGACTTTTTTTCATTAACAAGTAGCTAAATGATGCCTAAACATGTTCGAGAAAACCGCATCTCGATATTTTGTTCCTAACCTAAAATATCGGCCAAAGAAAACTTGATACGAAAATCCCTTAAATTTTTATTTTTTTTAAACTATATTTTTCTGGAATTGTTTCTATTATGTAAGTTGTGGCCCTAGAAAGGACCGATTTAAAGGAGGAAGGTTTTTAATGCCCCCGTAAATGCTCGAAATGCTGACCATCACGCTCTATGCATTGCTGAAGCCTCTCATGACTAAACAAAACTGCAGCTTCAATTTCGGCTGTCGGTATGTTACGTATTGCGTTACGAATCCGGTTTTTCATATCTTCTCTAGTAGTAGGTTGAGTCCGAAACACGATGTCCTTTAAGCGCCCCCATAAATAAAAATCGAGGCAAATTAAGTCTGGCGATCGCGGAGGCCATGGAAACAGACTTCCCCTTCCAATCCACCGCTGTTGAAATACTGCATTAATATGCTCTCGCACATTAATAGCAAAATGTGCTGGGCAACCATCCAACTGCAAAAACAATTTTTGCCTTGTTTCCAGAGGCACATCTTCCAACAATAACGGTAATTGATTGGCCAAAAAGGCAAGAAATACATTGCTATTTAGGGGTTGCTCGAAAAAATATGGCCCAATAATTCTACCTCCCAGTATGCCACACCACACGTTTAAACGCCAACGTCCTTGGCGCTGAACTTCACGCAACCAATGGGGATTTTCTGCAGACCGATAATGCATATTGTGCAGATTGACTCTCCCGTCACTACTGAAGGTGGCTTCATCGGTCCAAAGAATTTGAAATAAAAATTCTCTATTTTCGCGTACCATGCCTAATATCCAATGGCAATAGTCTAACCTTAAATCAAAATCTTCCTCTTTCAAGGCCTGATGCAAAACGACATGACATGGGTGCATTCTTAAAGTAATTAAAAAAAATTTAAACGAATACCTATATATCTTGATGGATGAAGTTTAAACGAATACTTATATATTTTGATGGCCATTAGAACTTACCTATGGTCCTTCAAAATATTTTGAACCGTTGTTCATGATATGCCCAACTCACTGGATAATGCTCTTGTGCCATGAGGATTTACTTCAATATATCCCAGTACACGGTTAATATTTTCTTGTGTTCTTCCAATTCTTTGCCGTTGAAACGTAGGCCGAAAACAACCATTGGCTCGTAAGCTCGCCACTAATCGGGGAAAAACTCTTACATCGCAAGGACGCCGATTTGGATATCGAGCCGCGTAAACTCTTTTAGCTACTGCGGCATTCTGAAGACATTCAAAATAATAAACCGCAAGGATATCAACAGCTTCATTATTCGTAAAACGCATTTTGAAAGCACAAAAATTGCTCAAAGTAACGGGAAAGTATTGCCAACTATTGACAATTTGAGGATTATGTATGTTTTGTTTAGGTATCTGTTTCCTTTGCCTGCTTCTATTAATTGTAATTTAAACAAACAAAAAATAGGCCTTTCGTATAACTTTTAGCATTGCTTACTTGCCCGTAGTAATTTCAAAAAGGGTGATTTTAGTCTGGTGAATAAATTTAAAATCGCAATTTCTAGGTAACCTATTCAGAGCCGAAATTGAAGCTGCAGTTTTGTTTACCCATAAGAGGCCTCAGCAATGCACACAGTGATGGTCACCATGTCGAGCATTTACGGGGGCATTAAAAACCTTCCTCCTTTAAATAGGTCCTTTTTAGGGCCACAACTTACATAATAGAAACAATTCCAAAAATATATAATTAAAAAAAAAATGTAAGGGATTTTCGTATAAAGTTTTCTTTGGCCGATATTTTAGGTTAGGAACAAGACATCGAGATGCGGTTTTCGCGAGCTTGTTCAGGCATTTAATTTTTTTGCAAAAATTAACCGTTTCTGTCGGAATGTCGAACAAAGCCCTCTAGAGACGACATGTGAAACTAACAAAACTTCAAATATTATAACATTTGTAGCCCAAGAATATCTCATTTCAACGCGTCCAAGTTTGTTAAAATCGGCTTAGCCGTTTTGAAGATACAGGGGGTTATTTAACGAAACCTTTGAATACCCCCCCACCGCTTTATTTTTAGACATACGTCAAAAAGTGCCAAACAAAAAAAGTTCAGATTATCCTCGACTTTAAAGATCAGTTATTTTTTATTAGGTTAATATACCAGAATTCACAGAAACATCACTTTATTAGATTCAAGATTGCAGTTACGCCCCCTAGCGGCCATTTCAGAAACTTGAAAATATTTTCCAGGTTTTTGTATTGGCCGTTTTAGTAATAACTTTTTTTGCGCAAGCCTCTACTATGGATAGTTTCCCAGATACAGTACCTCGCATTCTTAGTTGGCCACCATGTACAAGAATTTTTAGTGCATCGATTCTGCTTTCTCAGTAAGGGGTTTTAATGTTAAAGTAGGATTTCATATTTTAATACCTGCCAACGTTTAGTCGATGCAGAGAAGAAGATGTATAGCTCTTGTACAATTGCAAAACAACTTGTTATTTCTAAAGACGCTTTAGCAGCATCATTAACAACTTAAACAGTCGGCTACACAAGGCACATAGAAAGCTTTAGCGTTTAAGTCATGAATTTTTTTGCACTTCATTACTACGATCCTTCATGATTGCACCATTATCGTGACACAGTCCCCTTAGATTACGTAAACGAATGTTGTGAGTCTTCAAAAAATCTGTTACAACATTACTTATACCCTGTACTGTTGAATCAGGTATTGAAATGAATTCTACAAGTGCTCCCTAATTTCAATTTGCTTTGATTCATTACTTAACAGAACAGACCTTACCATAACGTTAAGTTGGTTCTGGTGTCTTATATCAGGCGTTGAGTCTAAAATAATGGATTAATACTTGCTATATTTCAGCAGGTTTATTATTTCGTGCCTTATCTTCTGTTCCTAAAGGGAAATTAGTTCACTTTCAATATGAACACACAGACACACAGGCATACCGACACCTGGACACATAGACACACAGGCACGCTCTGATGTGCAGGCACACAGATGCGCAGATGCTCAGACGCGCTGAGGTGTAGACACACGGACGCACAAACGCACGGACACACATACAGACAGACGCGCAGATACGCAAACACGCGACGCGGGAACACGTGGACACGCGGACACACGGACGTAAGGACATACGGACTGGGTTGTTTTGAGCTTTGGATAAAAATGTTTTATAATGTTATTCCTCGTCCAGTTTAAAATAATTTCTTACAAAGCCTTAAGATAAATTTTTTTATTAATAAGGCAATTAATTCTTATGAAGGTTTTTTAGATTCAGAGGTGTAATTAGTACTAACTACATGTAATAAAATTGAGTATATTGTGTAATTGTTTGATGATTAGATGTATGTAATGCAAAGATCATAAATAAGTTTATGTATTAAGGGCATAATCAGAAGATTATGGCTCGAGGGAATGTTAAAAGCCCGACGCGAAGCGGAGGGCTTTTATATTCCTGAGAGCCATAATCTACAATTATGCCCGTGGTACATACGTTTTATTTTATTTTGCACCATGAAACTGGAACAAAATTTTAAAAAAATTCAGTATTTTCGGCAAGTTTTAAAATGCAAATGCAGTGAAATAAAGTCGATAGTAAGAGTTCCTCAATCTACTGGATGCCCATAAGTACACAGGGCACTGCTTTCGCAGGAGTGCGGCGACGATCTTTGCAGAAAGCGGCGGTGATACAAGGGAACTGAAGCAGCTTGGTGGATGGCGCCGAATCATATGTAGAAAATTCTCTGCAAAATAAAATTAAAATTGCTCAGAACATTACTGGTACAGCAGCTATAAGTATACCACAAAACGGCGAAGGAACTGTTAGCTTTGGTGTTGGCTCATCACTGTATTTTCAATTTTTATAAAGAATAAGTTTCATTATTATTATTTTTATTAATAAAGGTTGTATAGTAAGGTTGTTGTTTCAATAATTCTTTCAACTTACGTGACATATCATTTGATCATGTCATTTATAGAATTACGCCCGCATTTGCTATACAATCATGTGCAAAATAACAATAAATATCTATTATTAATTTTGCCACCATACATTACGCCTCGCAAATGCTATGGGTCTGTATACAAATATATGCACTGTGGCAAAATGAAAATATAATATCTATATTGTTATTTAGTGCACCATAATAGTATACCTCAAATGTCGAATCTTTATGTACAACTGCATTTGCATTTAAAACTATGCCGAAAATACTGAATCTTGTTATATTGTAGTATCACAGTATTCATGGTGCAAAATAAAATAAAACATGTATTGCCTACTGTCGACTTTATTCACTGCATTTGCATATTAAATATCTACTTATACGCCTGCAAATACGGGCGTAATGTGGTCTTTATAGTTCACGGAAATGTCATTGATGCTAAGCAGCATAATTGACAGCAAACACATGACATGATCCATATAATAGCAATATCACAGTATCTTAGTAACAACAAATTAGCCTACTGTCGACTTTATTACTGCTTTGCATTTAAAACTTGCGCGTAAAATACTGGAATCTTTTAATATTTTGTTCACGGAAGTTTCATGGTGCTAAAATAATTACATAAAACATTTATGACAGGATATATGTAGCATATCAGGCTCTCAGTAAATAATTAGCCCTTCGCTTCTGCATGTTACTTGGAGCTTTTAATACATTCTGTGCACTCCGATGCCGGATATAAATCTTCTGATTATGCCCTTAATACATAAATATCTATTATTATTTAGAACTGCTAGTAGATAATAATATAGAGGTCTTACACACATAATTAGGAACTTCTACTAAAATCGTTTCAAATACACACATTTAGAGCAGAGATATAATGCTATACAATACACATACTGCACGTAAATAGCATTTGCTCTTTCATAGTTTACTTACTTTATAATAAAATCTGGTAGGGTAGCGCTCCATGCGGTATAGGAAAATCATTATTTTTCAAATAGGTTACATAAGTTTATTAGATTTCAAGGTTTTGCAAATAGCTGCTTTAAAGATTTATCTACTGTTAAACAGCATAAAAGACCATAATACTTTTATCGGAAATTTATCGCCTTTGCACTTAAATACAAGAGTTACAGTTTACGTGGGTATAGGATCATGTAGGTATAGATTAGGATGTAACAATTAATGATAGATTAATTTTAGGTAAAAAAAAATTATACCACAAATGGGTTGGTATTTAATAGAAAGTTTGGAACGAAAAGAATACATTTTTTTTAGTTTAAATTTAATTGGTCAAAAAATCACGACATGTCGTTCTGGTAAAATGCCGGTTAACCACGTAAAAAAAATTAAGTATACTGGAATTGAGAAAATTCGTGAAAAATGAAGTGTTAATCGTCAAAAAGCTTTGATTATGTTAAATAAAATATTAGAAGTGACCGAGCTAGTGGGACTATGGTAACACGGCCTGCTTACCATTCGAGAGGTAATGGGTTCGATTCCCTTTGCCGTCTAACTTATTAAGGTTTTTTCAGGGGGTTTTCCTCATACACATATAGAGGCATAGTCACTGCGTATAGGCACACCATGTGCGGCTATTTAGGCAAATTCTAGGGTAGTACCTTCACCCTCAGAACCCTAATTCCCTTCCTTCCGATCCTATCCTGATCGCACCTATCCTTAATCCCACCATGCATACATACTGTAGGTAGCAGACCGCGAACATTTTATTATTGCAATAAACATTTTTTTAAACCGAAATTGTTACCGCGATAGGAAAGTTAACATATTTTGTTAAATACTAAGTCGTTATTTGAGCATAGTTTTCGCGATATTTTATTTTTGTAACTAATATTTGGCTAAGGGTTGAAAAACATGTGTTTGAGGTTTGACTAGCAGGTGCTTAAAAGCTGCTTTACTGAAGGGGCGTAACGAATAATTGGAAATTCTTATGCGCGCATTTTTGATGTAAAAATGTCACTAGTTAGTAATTAATTTCGTCGGTAAACACTGCAATCAAAGACGTCTTTGTTTGGTACGTTGAAACTTGAGATCTAAATGTAGCGCTTGTTACGGAGGAATTCATATCTTTGAAATTAATCTGTCGTTCAATAATTAATATGAAACTGTTCCAACATAATAACTTTTTGTTTTTTATTACTTTTGAAAATGGGGTTGATTACGGGAGTAAAGGTAGTTAGTTTGAAATCCGAGGAAATGTTAGAGGTACAGTGTTGATGGAGCCAGATCGATAGAGTTAATTAAATACCTTCATTGTAAACAGTTTGTCTTTAAAATAATTCTTGCGTGTACATTTTCTTTTGAATCAGCCAACGCTAACTTGTCTTTTCTTTCGGCTGTTAGTTCTAATGTGTTTTTCAAACATTAATCTATAAATAACAGTCAACCTTTTTGAAGTTAAACCGCGTATGTTAACGATTTGTGCCCGTGAATACTAAAAGAAATATATATTCAAATGTAAGTAGGTACTTTTATATAAATTAAGGCTGGCAGCAAATAATTCTACAAGCCTATATAACGTATTAAAAATCGATTGCCTTGTAAAGGTATCTCATTCGCACGCGGGCTCATTAAGCTGAAATCTGCTAAAATAAGAGATAGTACACGGCTCCCTCACTCTTGTATTTGTGTGAATTAGCATTGTTGTGTGTTTATATTTATATTTGTGTAGAGGTGGGCCTGGAGAACGGGTACAGGATACTGCTGGGTTATTAATTATAATGTGCAATTGCCGAGTGTGTGCATACTCCCGGGTCCAGATAACCATTAAACACCTTGAATTTTATTTTGCTTTTATTATTGTATAGATGAATGTGTAACCTGAGAAAGGGGAGTTGTATTTTTTTAAAGCACTCAACTTATATATAGGTCACGATGTTATTATCTATTTACAACTTACCCTTGTAAGGCTTGGTTTGAATGAGTTCTTTTAGTCAGTTTGTTAAGTAGAATTATTTGCCTGCGAACTAATTTCTCTTCATATGTAATTTGTTGTAGTTTTACGTATGTATTTTGTACTTTAGTAGTCACTAAACAATTGTGTACATGTAAATTCCTTGTCTATTTCCTGTTGTCCTTGCATTTACCTTATTATCACCTGTGCAATTTTACTTTGTATTTTATATGTAACATAATTTGCCTTATTGTTTTATGTACTTATTTACTTAAAGACCGACATGATTGGTTTTAAAGGGCCACATGTTTGGTATTACGATTTTTATTCTAATTATTTATGCCACAATTGTGAGTGTGTCTACAAGGTTTTTTTGTGTTTATGTGCAACGAAACGGCTTTTTATTTATTTTTCTCTTAATGCTACAATTTTGTATGCACTTTAACCTGATTTAATGGTGTTTTGTTATATATTTAACCCATCCATTGTTTTTTGTGTTATTTGATTTATTAACGTACTTGTACAATTATTTATTTATGAATAAAATGGGTTTCATTGGTGGTCCTCCCACAATAGTACATTAACGGGCTGAACCACCATTGCGCAAAGCTCGTTAATTTTAATTTGTGTAGTTTCATTGTTTATCTGCCCCACATGATGCAACACTTACCTCTTCCAGCCTATCTAATTCAAGTAGCACAGGGTATCTACCACTAGACGGCCAATTCTTTTGATCAGATTTGAGGTTTGTGAGTAATTAAATATCAGACTTGTACATAAATTCTAATTTTTTAATTATTGCCAGGAAAGTCACAGTAAGGCAAGCAATTAATTTGAGTAATAGTAATTATTGCTAGTGACGTCAAGATAAATCAGTTAGCGATTGTTTTGTCAATATAGTGTACCTTGGGGACGCTACAGTAATGTATGTTGGGAATCCATAAGTTTGGCTGAAGGCGCTTGGAAGCTCAAGCCTCAAGCAGCCCTCCTTCCTGCTTGGGGAGAGAGTGAAACACATGGCCTTTTCCTTTTTCCTTAGAAGTGAATATGAACTTTTAAATTTAGTGAAAATTGAGTACCTACCCACATTAAAATATTTTCCAGTTAAAGAAAAACAATTACCAACACTATTACTAAGTTTGTATTTAAACAGGTCAACTTGTGAATTTACTTAAATTGAAAAAACTCCTGAAACAATATTAATTCATAAAGCTGTTTAAACTTGTATTCTATAGTGAAACTTTATTATGTCCACGCTGTGCAAGCTAAATTAACTGGATCAGGGCACTTGATTTGTAGGTTCTGGTTAAGGGAATTTATAAATATTTATTGATGAGAAAAATAAAAGTTTAGATATTTGTAAAGTGACGGTGATTCATATATATATATATATATATATATATATATATATATATATATATATATATATATATATATATATATATATATTAGGACTTTGCGATATATTTAAATTAAGTAAGTTTCTATCAATTATCGTTCATTTAATTACATGTTATCAGTTAAGTTCTCGTAGTTCGTCTATAAATAAATTTTGAATCTAAATTATTGAGTTGCCTACTTCTGTTTGTTTTACGTCATATTAGTATCGTTTCAAACTGTAGGTCAAGATTTATTATAGTATTTAATAAAGTATTTAATAAACAAATATTCTTTCATATTTCTTGTAGGTGTGCGGACTAATAGGTAAATGTTTGTTTATTAACTAGTCACAATAGTTTTGTAAAGTTATTTTATATTTATCTATCACCTGGACAGAAGATTTAGAAATGGTTTTAGTTTCAGACTTTGTGTTAATCCAAAGTTAAATTAGGTCACTCATGTTATTAACTTAACAACTTTTTTTTAATTCCATCCCAAGTAGAAAGTAGAGGACATCAACTGCAGCTGTTATAACTCTAGGCACTTACAAATGTTCAAGTTCTCTCTTTCATGGCGATCGGATGAATTAATATGCATATAAGGGGCCCCCTAGGGGGTCGATACTTAAAAAATGTTTATGGCAGAAACCTTCGCTGGAGTGTACTCAACAATTTCCCAATGTTTCATGGCGATCTGATGAATGTTGTATTATGCATATAAGCGCCGCCCCTGGAGAGGCGATATTTAAAAATTTGTAATGCCAAAAAACTTCAACAACTTCCAAAAGTTTCATGGCGATCAGATAAATGGTATAGTATACATATGAGGGCCTACATCCTTCGCGCAAGAGCAAGCAATAATTTGTTAAATATATATATATATATATATATATATATATATATATATATAGGTTTTCCTTAATGATATGCGAATATTGAAGTGGATGAATATACACGAAAAATAATTATAGTTTGCTTAATAAAGTACGGTCCTAAACTGTATCGTTACGGAAATACGGGGTGTCAAATTTACACGAAAAATACGAAAATTAATTGATATCTTCTAAACCGCTAAACATTTTCCAGTGAAATTTAGTACGAAGCTAGAGTGCATGAAAGTGGATATTTTTCGATACGAAGTTAAATTCCAGCTTCAGCAGTGGCGTGCGTACGGGCACTCACTTGGATATTTTTGAAGAAAAAATGATGATTTAATTCCTCGTTCAATTTGAAAAATAAAAGCTCTCTTGAATTATGTTCCTAGAATGTTCCGTTTGGGAGTAATAAAATAAAAACCGTTGTATTGTACGAGAAAATTAATTCAATGAATGAAATAACAATTTCGCAATAAGTCTAGTTGCCTTTCAAAATGACACTTGCTTTTTCCATGTGACATTTTCTAGTTCAATTTAAGTCACTGTAAATTAACTTTTCCCATTGTTTTTGTACAATTTTGTTATTAATGATGTGCACAATTGCTGAAATGGCTGATATGCATTGTGTGTATGGCCTCGCTGATGGCAATGGAGAAAAAGCCAGACGGATTTATCACCAGAGATATCCCAATCGTGCTTTATCAGATAGTCGAACCTTCTCGAATATTCATCAGCGTCTTGTTGAAACTGGTAGTGTCCGAAGAGGTACATCTGAAGGTAGGCCTCTAAGTGTAAGAACAACTGAAATTGAGGAAGCAGTCCTGCACGCAGTCGAAGAACAGCTTGAAACGAGTACAAGAAAGATAGCTACAAACCTGAATATTTGCCATCAAATTGTTTGGAGAATTTTAATGGATTATTTGTTATATCCATACCATATTTTGAGAGTACAGGCATTACTCCCGAGAGATTTTCCTAAGCGAGTAACTTTTTGTCGGTGGTATCTTCATAATATTGCACATAATCCACAATTCGATTCACATATCCTGTTCACGGACGAATGTAATTTCTCAAGAAATGCGATTTAGAATTTTCACAATAACCATTTGTGGGAGGATGAGAATCCCAAAGGCACAACTGAAACCCATATCCAACATCAATTTTCGGTGAACGTCTGGTCAGGAGTTATAGCCGATTACTTTATTAGCCCATTATTTCTTCCGAGACGACTTGATGGACAATCTTACCTTACATTCATTCGTGAACAATTGCCTGAGCTGCTTGAGGATGTTCCGCTTTTAATAAGACACCATATGTGGTACATGCATGATGGTGCACCAGCACATTTCAGTGGAATGGTTCGCAATCATCTAGATACTGTTTATTATAATCATTTGATTGGCCGTAGGGGACCTCAAGAATGGCCACCACGGTCCCCCGACCTTAACAGGTTAGATTTTTTCTTGTGGGGCTATCTAAAAACGCTAGTGTACACAAGTCCCATTAACAGTGTAGAAGAATTGAAAGAGAGAATAGTTGCAGCATGTAATAATATAAAACATACTCCGGGAATATTTCAAGGAGTGCGGAATTCCATGAGAAGGAGGGCAGAAGCATGCATTTTGAGTGAAGGAGGCCATTTCCAACAATTTTTGTGATTACCGTTCCATATTACTTGTTCCCAATATTATGTTTATGCTGTATGTTTCCATTTGTTGTTTTTGTTGTTGTTCAGTGAAGGCAGATGCCAATTTGTAACGTATTCTTTCAATCATTAAATTACATAATTTTCTCGTACAATACAACGGTTTTTATTTTATTACTCCTAAATGTAACATTCTAGGAACATAATTCAAGAGAGCTTTTAGTTTTCAAATTGAACGAGGAATTAAAACGTAATTTTGTTTTTCAAGAAATCAGTGGCGTATCATTTTTTTTCTTCAAAAATATCCAAGTGAGTGCCCGTACGCACGCCACTGCTGAAGCTGGAATTTAACTTCGTATCGAAAAATATCCACTTTCATACACTCTAGCTTCGTACTAAATTTCACTGGAAAATGTTTAGCGGTTTAGAAGATATCAATTAATTTTCGTGTATCTTTGACACCCCGTATTTCCGTAATGGTACAGTATAGGACCGTACTTTATTAAGCAAACTATAATTATTTTTTTGTGTAGTCTCATCCACTTCAATATTCGCATATCATTAAGGAACACCCTATATATACAGGGTGAATCTTATCTAATCCGCCAAAATTAAAGAAGTACTAGAACTCATCATTCTAAGCAAAAAAGTTCATGTGTATTGGTCCGGAAATGCTTCGTTTCCGAGATACAGGGTGTCAAAGTTGAAAAAAGAAATCGCGTTTTCTTCAATATCTTTCGACTGTTTCGAAATAATTTCATGAAATTTCGTATGCGGTGGTTTTTTGAGATGACAAATTCAAATTTGTGGTCAATTTAGTTGTGGCTTTTAGAGGGCGCCAGCGGCAACCATTTCGACACATTTAAATCGTTGCAATTTTTTTGTGCTACACTGTATGCCATTTTGGACTAGAAAAATCGATTTTCCTATCTTTTCTCCTAAAAAAAGGTATATTTTAGTGATGCCGCTAGGAGCAACCTTTTCTGAGAAAAACGCATTTAAAGCTCACAATGTTTATTTATTTAAAACTAACTTTTGTAAGGAGCACAATATCCAACATTAAAAAGAAAAGAAATTAATATTAAAAGTAAACATGTTCTTTTGATAAATGTTCAAACAACTGTCCCAAAAACCCCGTATACGAAATTTCATGAAATTATTTCGAAACAGTCGAAAGATGTTGAAGAAATCGCGATTTCTTTTTCAACTTTGACACCTGTATCTCGGAAACGAAGCATTTCGGACCCATGTACATATGAACTTTTTGCTTAGAATGATGAGTTCTAGTACTCCTTTAATTTTGGCGGATTAGATAAGATTCACCCTGTATATATATATATATATATATATATATATATATATATATATATATATATATATATATATATATATATGTCCCCGGATCGACTTTAAAGAGGAAAATTCTCTTATTTTTGATTTCTCAGAAAATTTCATTCTTGCTGATTTGCCCTGCTTGTTTTCAAACCCCCGAAACACAAATTACTTGCTGTTTAACTCAAACGGTTCTCGAGATAATATCATTTTTCTTGAAAAATTCGAGCTTTTCATAATTTTTTGAAGTAAATTGATTTGTTTCAAAGGAAAAATCAAATTGGTCTCACAAGTTTTAATTAATAAATTTAACAATTGATGGTAAAATGAAAGATATTCTCAAAAAACTGAACTATTAATTTACTATTCGAATAATGCTCCTCCTTTTTCCGCTCACTGTACACAATTTGTTTTAAACGACCCCACAAATAAAAGTCCATTATTGTGAGATCAGGACTTCTCGGCGGCCATAAAATGGGACCATCTCTTCCTATCCAGTTATCATGGAACTCTGTATTGAGCCACTGGCGAACAGTACCGGCATAATGAGCAGGGCACCCATCGTGCTGGAAGAACATTTCAATTTGGTAGTTCAATGGTAATTCATCCAGTTTATCAGTTAAAAAATTTTGCAACATATCCAAATATGAATAACGGTTTAAATTTTGATCAAAAAAATATGGGCCAATAATTCCATGGTACGAAACCGCACACCACAGATTAACTTTTTTCAAACATTGTCTGCGACTAGCAGTTCGGAAATTTGGATTCGTCCTACTCCAGTAACTACAATGTTGGGAGGAAACGACTCGGTTAGTTGAAAAGGTCGATTCATCGGAGAACATTATTCGTTTATGAAAATTTGAATCTTCCAAAACTCTATTGCCCATTTCCAAACAAAAATCCAGACGTTTGGCTTCATCACCGTTCTCTAAAGTTTGCCTAAATTGCGGCTTAAATGGTAAAATTTTGTTCTCCTTGAAGATTCTTTGTAAATGAGATTTACCGATCCCAATTCGTAGTGCCCCCCTTCTTAAAGACAACCTTGGAACTTCTGTTGCGGAATGAACGGCGAGAACAGTAGAAGCATCTTCTTCATCGAACAACTTCTTTGGCTTCTTTAGGTTTAAAACCGAGCCTGTTTGAAGGAATTTTATTACCAAGTTTTTTGCTCGGGCATTCGAAATGGCAACCTCCGGGTATTTTTGGTTGAATTTTCTGATAACAACTCGGTAGCACTCTTCCCCAGTTCCGTAACATTGAATTAGATAAATTCTTTGTTGTAAAGTAAACATTATAGCATACAATTCAAATTAGCATGAATTAATTTGCAGTTCAACAGAATTATCACATTTGACAATTTCTGTCAGTGGTGTTTTTCAATGAAATCCGCCTACTAAAGTTACTTCTAAAAATTAGGAAAAACATTCTAAGTCCAGTTTTTCAAGAAAAGTGATGTTATCTCGAGAACCGTACGAGTAAAATAGAAAGTAATTGGTGTATCGGGGGTTTGAAAACAAGCAGGGCAAATCATCAAGAATGAAATTTTCTGAGAAAGCAAAAATAAGAGAATTTCCCTCTTTTAAAGTCGATCCGGTGACATACTGTATATATATATATATATATATATATATATATATATATGTAAGTTGAAGAGAAGTAACAGCCGTTAACGTTAAGAAAAAAAAATTATTAACTAATTGCTTAGTATTATCAGGGCCTGCGGCTAACTAGCGTCTTAATAAGTTTAAAACTCTTTGATATCTGCCAATATTTGCATTGTACTAATGTAAGCACATGTTGCTCGTCATATAAAATTTTCAAATTCTTTTTAAAAATGTAACATCAGGACTAAGTAATCATCAATAATTAGTGACAGTAGAATGTGAATCAAAATTTATCCTGTAAAATCAGTTATTAAGTACAGGGTGTCCCAACGATAGAGTAAAGTAAGTTTATGCTTAACTAGAATTATTTGTGTAAATATTGTATGGACCATGGGGTAGAGGTAAGAAGTGTGCATTTTTTTAAAATATTGTAAGTTATACAGGGTGTGCCAGAAAAGCAGGACGTGAAAAAGTATGATTTTTTTAAATAGAACACCCCGTATTTGATTTTAGTTTTTAATTTTACGTGTCCATACAAACATATTTTGTCATACAAAAGATTGGCTGAAAGTTTTTAGTTCTTGAGATATTCGCGTTTAAAGATTATTATGGTCATTTTCGTGGGGTTGATGAATGGGCAATTGTTCCGTTATTTCACAATAAAAAAAATTGATATTTCGTGTGAAAAATGAGTGATATTATACTAACGTTTAGACCGAGTAGTATTTCTAATTTTCTCAACAGGGTGTTTGTTATAACCATTCAAATTTGAAAATTCTCAAATTAAAAAAAAAAAATCAGTTTTTTTTTAATTGCACACCCTATATATTTTTATTTCATTTTATTCGGGATTAAAAATCTATCATTTTTGTCAAATATATCCTATATCTATCTTTGATAGTTTTCGAGGAATTTCGATTTTTCTCACTAGCTACGTTACATACGATACTATAACATTATTGTCGATCGTGGTAGCCATGGAAAACAATTGCGACGAAATAAAACAAACCACCTAAGCGAGAATATTAACAGTTTTTATCAATGAGAAACAGTAATTCAATAATTATTCAACATTGCGTCTTAGTAAATGCTCAAATAGACGGCCTTCTTGCTGAATACACATATTGAGCCTTTTTCTCATGTTCTGTCTCACTTCGGATAACATAAGAGGGGTCACTGTGCGACAAGCTTTGCGAATTCTATTTTTCATGTCCTCCCTTGTTGTAGGTTTAATAATATACACCCGATCTTTTATGTATCCCCATAGGAAAAATCCAGTGGAGTTAAATCGCATGACCTGGGTGGCCATAATATAAAGCCATTACGTCCTATCCATTTCTCCGGGTATTGCTGGTTCAAGAATTCCCTTACGTCCCGATAAAAATGTGGAGGTGCACCATCCTGTTGCAACCACATATTTAGTCGTCCTTCTAAATTGATATCCTCAAGTAACACAGGCAATTCTTCACGTAAGAAATTCAAATAGCTGCGGCCCGTTAATGGATCATCAAAAAAATAGGGACCGATAATTTGGTCATTAAGTATACCACACCACACATTTAGTGACCAATAATTTTGGTTTTGAACTTCTCGTAGCCAAAATGGATTATCAATGGCGTAATAGTGCATATTATGCCGATTTACAGCCCCATTACTTTTAAACGTCGCCTCATCGGGAAACATTATGTAGCACAAAAAGTTGTTATTTAATTGCAGCCGTTGATTAATGATATTGCAGAATTCAATTCGTCTTGCAAAATCCTCTTCTCGCAATTCTTGATGAAGCTCAATGTGATAGGGATGGTACTTACACTTCAGCGTTGTTCAATTCACGTTTGATTTGGAGGTATCACATATCGTCGCTAATGTTCTAGAACTCACTTGGGGATTTTCTTGAATATTTAATAATATTTCAAGTTCTTTTTCTTCATTAGCTGCCCTTTTATTAACAACTTTAAGTTTGAAGTATTTAACACTACCGCTAGAATCAAATCTATCCATCAAATTTTCCAAGCCAACAGTAGTAGGTATTCGACGTTCAGGATATTTCATTTTGTAGATTCGTTGTGCCAATAAAGGGTTTTTTTCAGCCTCGCCCAACACGTATACCATATCAATTAATTCATTTGTCGAATAATCCATAATTGATACAAGAATTAAGAGTTAAATGCGAAAACGACAAATTTAATATGTGTTTATTTTGACAAGTAGGAAACCTTTGTATCTTAGTAACGCAATTATTATTTTCCATAGCTACCAAGATCCATGCAATGCAATGTTATCGAAAATAAAGTAGCTAGTGTGAAAAAATCGAAATTACTCGAAAACTATAGGATATATTTGACAAAAATGATAGATTTTTTAATCCCGAATAAAATGAAATAAAAATATATAGGGTGTGCAATTAAAAAAAAACTGATTTTTTTTAATTTGAGAATTTTGAAATTTGAATGGTTATAACAAACACCCTGTTGAGAAAATTAGAAATACTACTCGGTCTAAACGTTAGTATAATATCACTCATTTTTCATACGAAATATCAATTTTTTTTATTATGAAATAACGGAACAATTGCCCATTCATCAACCCCACGAAAATGACCATAATAATCTTTAAACGCGAATATCTCAAGAACTAAAAACTTTCAACCAATCTTTTGTATGACAAAATATGTTTGTATGGACACGTAGAATTAAAAACTAAAATCAAATACTTAATACAAATATTTAAAAAAATCATACTTTTTCACGTCCTGCTTTTCTGGCACACCCTGTATAACTTCCAATATTTTAAAAAAATGCACACTTCTTACCTCTACCCCATGGTCCATACAATATTTACACAAATAATTCTTGTTAAGCATAAACTTACTTTACTCTATCGTTGCGACACCCTGTACAATAAGCTAATTTTCACAAAATAACTTAGATGTAAGTAATGACGTAAGTACCCAACTTATTTTAACATTGTTTTATAGTAGAAGCCTTGATAAAGGAACAAAATAAACGCTCCAAAATCTTGGCAATATCAAAGAGTTTTAAACTTATTAAGACCCTAGTTAGCCGCAGGCCCTGATAATACTAAGCAATTAGTTAATAATTTTTTTTCTTATATATATATATACATATATATATATATATATATATATATATATATATATTATTTAAGTTTCCATGAGTGATATTATTTATAATAAATTAGTAAATCGACGTTTCGATAACTTCTTCGTTTTATTTTTCAAGAATTGGCAATTTGTCATTAAAAAACCTTCGTTTTCTTTTTCAAGAATTAACAATTTGTCATTAATCAGTTATGGCTATCTAGATAGCACAAGATAGAAGTTTGCGAAACATCGATTTATTAATTGAATTACACGAGATAAACTCTAAAATGAATTTTATTGTAAATATATATATATATATATATATATATATATATATATATATATATACACCGGGTGGTTCGAATTTTATGCTCATATCTTCGAGGGCGTATTCTACTTTAAAAAATAATATAAGTTTTCAATATAAACATATATCCAAAAATCCTTCGTTTCCAAGATACAGGGTGTCAAAATTTTGTAAAATTTTTCGATTTTTTTTAATAGCTTCCACAGTTTTTCAGATATTGATTTGAAATTTGGTAAAGTTATTACCTTATCAAGAAGCATTAATTTGAGTATTTCAAATCTGTTTAAATTCTACAGGGTGGTCCATTTTTGGAGGTGTCGGTACCTTAATCCCCCACAAACTTTTTTGTGGTACGCCCCTGGTGTATTTTGATTTCTTATTAAATTTAGAAAAAATTGTGTTTCTTGAGTTTTTTTCGTAAAGTGCACGATTTTTGAGATTTTTTAACTTTAATAAACGAAATTACAAACACCAATTATTTAATTAACTACAATAAATATGTACATACATATTATTCAAAATTTTATAAATTTTGTTCAGAATGAAATCCATTTGAATTAATGCACATTTGGCAACGACGATATGTTGAGTTTACAGCATCGGATGATTGATGTGATCTATTGCGCAGGGTCTCACATGCTTCCTCGATGCTCGCATATAGCTGCTCTTCTGTATCAACTGGAGTAGCATACACTACATCTTTAAGATACCCCCACACAAAAAAGTCGAGAACGGTCAAATCGGGAGACCTAGGCGGCCAGGCGGCTGGCCCTATTGCTGGTACATGGTCCACATCTCTTCCTAACCGTCCTATCCACTTTTGCGGAAAATTTATATCGCACCATTCGCGTACGTTTCTTCCAAAATGTGCTGGTGCACCATCCATTTGTAGCCAAGCTTCGTGCCTTAAATCTAGCGGAACATCTTCCAAACAAATGGGCAAATCATTTTCAATAAAATTCAAAAATACTTGTGAATTTACCCTGGTGGGAAGGAAAAATGGACCACAGAAGATATTATCAATGACTCCCAACCATACATTTAAGCTAAATTCGGTCTGGAAGGACCGCGGCCTGATTTGATGTGGGTTTTGATTGCTCCAAACGTGAAGGTTATGGTAGTTTACTACCCCTCGGCGAGTAAATGTAGACTCATCCGTCCACAATATTTTCAGTAAAAATGAGTTTTCTCTTTCAACCGATCTTATAATCCAGTTGCAAAATTCAATTCGTTTTGGACCATCTCCAGGCCTTAGATGTTGCACGGGTTGTAAGTGAAATGATTTTCTGTTATCCTTATGCAATGTTCGTAAAACTTTACTTTTGGATACCCGTAGGTTTTGAGCATTCAGTTGTCTTACAGCAGCACGAGAACTTAAGCGATCATTATTGTTAAACAAACGCAATATTTCAGGTCTATGTCTGTCATTCCGTATATCATGACCTCTTAAGTTTTTTTTTTAAACCACCTTCTCTAAATCGATGATGTACCTCCCTGAACACTTTTATGTCAGGTTTTCTTCTATTGGGAAATCTCCGACGATATTCCCTAACCGCTTCAGAAGAATTTCCATTAATGAAACCGTAAATAAAGTGTATGTCCGCATATTCGGCGTTTGTAAACTCATTAGGCATTTTAAAAAACACGTAAACACTTAAATAAATTCAACTGAATTGTTTACACGCAAACGCAATTAAACTTTATTTACGTTTTAAGTTGTCAAAAACGTCAGATATCAAATGATTGCTATGCATCATAGCCTACTCTAATTATCTTCGCAGATTTACTAGCAGGGTTTCAGAACCTCTTTTCCCCCCAAACTTCTTCGGAGTGCGACATTTACTTAAAAAAAAAACTTGGTATGTCAATTACATTTAAACAATTCTTCATAAGTTACATTTTTTCGAGAATCGCATTGTTTTTGAGAAAAATGCGAAAAAGCGGTAAACTAAAATTCCTATGTTTTTGAACAGTTTTTCTCATTTATCTCGAAAATCGTGCACTTTACGCAAAAAACTCAAGATACAAATTTTTTTCTAAACTGAATAAGAAATCTAAATCTGCAATCAAAATACACTATCTTAAAGACGTAGTGTATGCTACTCTAGTTGATACAGAAGAGCAGCTACAAGCAAGGATCGAGGAAGCATGTGAGACCCTGCGCAATAGACCACATCAATTATCCGATGCTGTAAACTCAACATATCGTCGTTGCCAAATGTGCATTAATTCAAATGGATTTCATTTTTAACAAAATTTATAAAATTTTAAATAATATGTATATACATATTTATTGTAGTTAATTAAATAATTGGTGTTTGTAATTTCGTTTATTAAAGTTAAAAAATCTCGAAAATCGTGCACTTTACGAAAAAAACTCAAGAAACACAATTTTTTCTAAATCTAATAAGAAATCTAAATCTGCAATCAAAATATACCAGGGGCGTACCATAAAAAGTTTGTGGGGGATTAAGGTACCGACACCCCCAAAAATGGACCACCCTGTAGAATTTAAAAAAATTTAAAATACTCAAATTAATGCTTCTTGATAAGGTAATAACTTTACCAAATTTCAAATCAATATCTGAAAAACTGTGGAAGCTATTAAAAAAAATCGAAAAATTTTACAAAATTTTGACACCCTGTATCTTGGAAACGAAGGATTTTTGGATATATGTTTATATCGAAAACTTATATTATTTTTTAAAGTACAATACGCCCTCGAAGTTATGAGCATAAAATTCGGACCACCTGTATATATATATATATATATATATTATATATATATATATATATATATATATATATATATACAGCATTATCCTTTTAAAAATATAACTATACCTAGTTATTAAAAATTCATATATATATATATATATATATATATATATATATATATATATATATATATACATATATGGGGATCTTGTAAACCGTTAGAGTTACAAAGCTGTTCAAATTAGGAAAAAGTTGCGCCCCACCGAACCTTGCAAAATGACGTTTTAAAATTTAGGAAATTCCGAATAGTTCCGAAAATATTTGGAAAAAACCGAAAATTCAGGATTTCGTTTTTATTTTCTTCTGGCTCTATTTGAAAAGATATGACAAAATAAATTTCACATTCTCATTGCTACTTTTTTTATCTACAAGTTGAAGTTTCTGGATTTTCAATCCGACGTTTCGTTTTTTCGCAACCATCATCAACTTCACTTTTTAAATAGTGCAAACAATTTGTTTTATACTTAGTGAACTCGTAACTTTTTCTAAAATTCTAAATCAAACGACATATCACACTTCATATTTTTCCGACGTTTCGGGCTCATCAACCTGATTTTTTAAATACAACCGTGGTTTTTTATGACATATTTTAGACCCAAATTCATTGATGTGTTGCAAGTAGCGATCCGATGTAATTGCGTCTAAGAGTAACTTAATGCACTTTTTCATTTTTTTTTGTTACGGCCCTGTCTTGCGATAATTTAGTTTTGGTTAGTTTGTAACAACACAAACTGTTTGAGCTGATTATGAAGGTATCTTTAAGCAACACTTTCATAGAAATAGGAAACTGACTTAACAATATGATACGTATTAATAAATACATAAATTTATAAAATGCCCACCACAGTAAATTTACCTATAGCAAATGCTCAAATTGTGAACCGTTACATTCAAGGCACTGGTAAACATCTCCCTACAGTGGATTCAAGCACAGATAGTATTTCTGGATTGATACTGTGGAAGGCTTCGGTAATACATCTTTGCAATAGTTCTACATTTCCAAAGTTAGTAGCATAAATGCGATTATCCCCAAAGAAAAAAGCCCAACGAGGTAATATCAGGCGATCGCGGTGGTCAAGGTATTGTGGAATGGGTACCAATCCATTTATCTGGAAATCGGCGTAAGAAGTACTCACGTACCACTCTCCAATTATGTGCCGGAGCCCCATCTTGCTGGAACCAACAATTTACAACATTTGCATTTGATAAATTGTCTAACTCATTTTCTATGTCATTTTGAAGCAAATCCAAATAACGTTCGGATGTTAGCGAATTGTTATAAAAAAAAGGTCCTAGTATTCTTGTGCAAAATATTCCTGCCTACATGTTAAAATCAAAGCGAACTTGGTGCCTCGCTGCTTTAACTTGACGTGAGTTTTCATTTGACCAATAATGCGTATTTCTGTTATTAAATATACCATTATAGGTGATCATGCTTTGGTCAGACCACATTATGATGTAAGGAAAATGTTCATTGCCTCGTGTACCATTCACAAAATCCTCTGCGTCTGCCTTGATCGCCCGTTATCAATCCTTGTCAAATTCTAAATTTGTAAGGACGAAATTTTTGCTTGGTTAAAATACGAGGTGCTGTAATTTTCGCCACACCAGCGGTTAGTTCGATATTTCTGGTCGATGTTGTCGGATTTTCAGTTACGGATAGCATCACATGATTGATTTTTTCTTCCTTGCATGGCTTGTGATGATTTGGCACTGGTTTTTTAAACAAACTGTATTGTTTGAGATTACTCTCCAACCTTCTAAATATGGACTTTCCCGGCTGCCTCTTATCAGGGTATCTATTTAAATACATGCATTCTGCTTCAACACAGTTTCTGTGACAGAGAATGTAACATGTTAACATACTAAATTTGTCTTCGCTTGAAAAAGCACCTTCCATTTATAATAATTAATATTAAACTAAATCGTAGTAATGACAACAAACGTCAAAGTGTTAATTTCGGTGTTTCAAAGCTTTCTTCGCAAAACTAAAGTAAAAAACAATTTATTTACAACGCAATTAGATCTCTGTGGTGGACATAATGTATGTATTTATTAATAGGTATCTTATTCTTAAAAGTTATAAATAAAGTTGTTTCCTGTTTCTACGAAAGTGTTGCTAAAGACAACGACAATACCTAGACTCAAGGATAGCTCATTTGCCTTTAACGTACATTGGACCGGTGGCGGCTGCGTTGGACGTCACCATCAGAACTGACGCTTTGTTTACGTGTGGTTTACATTTGCTTTCCATAAGAGCTCGTGCATTTTATCGAGCTTTTCTGCTTTTTTGACTGGCTGTGAAATAACTTTTTTAAAACAACTGTCTTTTTAAAGACACAAGTCACGCATAAAACTATTTTGTTTGATGCAAGAAAGACTTTGCTTTTCAATTGTATTGTGTTGAGTGTGTTCTTGTTCTTAACCACATTATTTGATTATTTACGGATTGTAATCCGAATAAACTACAATAACTTTCAAAATCAATTTAACAGAGATTTGAATGGAAAGCTTTTAACAACAGACGATGGCCAAAGAAGCAAAATTCGCAAATTAAAAAAATAGTACATTGATAACTCAGTAGGTAAATAATCACTTTCAATATTTATTTAAACATCAGTAGATCTAGGTATAACTTTTACCTTTAATATAAGTTACATAAATAATAATAGGAGCTTTTTTCTTTTTATGTTTGAATTATCCATGGGGAAGGAAAACTTCCTTAGAATATTAAAACTTAATTATTCTTCAGCTTCCTTATTTTCTTACTATGAACATTGACACGATTCCTCAATCAACGCTATGAACAATTGTGTGATATGTTTTGTAAAATAAAACAAGTTTATAAAATTTTATTCATAATCTTAACAGCTGGGATAGTAAACTCTCCTTTTCCAAAAACAAATATTCTGGTAATGCATTTGTAAAGGTGCAATATTGTGTAAAGTAAATGTGGGGATTTCCATTTAATGTGTATTCAACATTAATTACTTATTAAGAATAATGTTTAAATATATAAACATTTTGTAAACATTTTTTAAAAAATGTACCACTGTCATCAGACTTAGCAACAGTACCTACGTACTTTGTTTTCTCCACATACTAAATA
>JARFJB010001127.1:1087500-1342500 GCA_036346205.1 Vesta saturnalis | reverse complement strand
AGAAAATTTTGTACTTCTTTTGGTATTTATCGATGACCAATTAGCAAATTACCTTTGTCGCTCATGGACATTGGTAACAAGTGAAAGAAAGCATCAATCTTAAATGTTACATGACAATGTCTCATTTACTATAGAAAAGGTTTGCTTTGCGCCTCAACTGTATAGAATTATACATTGAAAAGTTTCTGTTCTAACCCAGCGTTACATAATATATTGATTAGTAGTTTTTACAAAAGAAAAGAACTTCTGTTGCTAGGCGATACCCCTCGTCTTCTATAACTCTGGCCCTTATTTATAGACAAATTTAAGAAAGAGTAAACAAGGTAAACACACCCCCGCTTGGTACTTACACGGGCGCCACCTATTGGCTCCATCTACGCACTGCCTCAGCTGCTAATGTAGTTCTACTGTGATGTAGGTGTCACTTTAAAACTGTTTTGTAAGCAGGAACAAACATAAATGGTAAAAATTGATACATTGTTTTACGAAAAACAATGTAAGTAAGATACAATTGTAATTCTAGCACTACTATCAGATTTAAAGTAACCTTGATACCATTCTCAGCGATCAAATATGCAAAAAAATTAAGTAAAACGAAATGTAAGAAGTATAAGAAAATTGAGAAATAATCGCAATTACAAAATCTTTTCTGCTCCCGTTTTAGGGTTTCGTATGGTAACGCTGTGAAAAACCCAATGGCGTTACCCAGTATTATGTATCTAAGACACAAAGTTTACTTAAATGTGTAGTCTGTGGGAGCAGTGATCCGATGCACAGTGTGCTTTTTAGGTAAAATCGTTTTAAAAGAGAAAAGGCACTCTGTCACTACATCATGAGTAATTAAGTTTGAAGAAACTGTTTCCACATTAAGCACCCGAAAAGTCTGTGGCAACGCAAGATAATATTTCCAAAGGTTGAGAAGCCTCACGCGTAGCCTAAAACATTACGACGGATTTTGCGTAGACCTATTTTTTCACCTTAACAAAATTAAAATAGTCCAATAGTTAAAAGGTGAATTGTAAGACTTTTAGTGAAGAAATATCGCAGAGTTTAAATAATGATAAAAATTTTATTCCCTATATTTTTCCAATGAAACACATTTTCCCAGATTGTAACGAGCACTTTGCTATGGTCTGATTTGGAGATGGGGTAAGTTCCTGTGTTTATAGCTACCTATACTCACACGAACTGTTAATAGTTATTTGTATAACTAGAGAAGAATGTAGCGTTTTTCACACAACTTTCTTCTCGAATTTTACACTGCAACTACTATCAAGATTGAAAAATTATCGCAGTAATGAGGTTCGGTACATAACTTGTCATGTATGTTGTAAGTAATGCAGGCTTGGCAATTATGTTATTAATTTTTCAGGTTAGTTCTTGCTTGTTTAATGGTTTGGTGATTAATATTTAGGAAGTAGAAATTAACTAAAAAGAACTAATTTGTCACATTTGTAGGTTAGGTGTGTAGACATACACAATCGGGCAATGGAAGGACCGTTGAAAAACATACACGGCGCGGAATATAGAAATTGATATGGTATGTTCCAACTTTAAATGTCATTGTTAACTCGGCAACATTGTTTCCTCACTAGAGAGGAAAACTCCATTTTCCTCGCCCCTTTTCAAGACGAAAATAATTGTTTCTAAGGTAGCTTAAAAAACAAAATTGCTTAATAACTTTATTACGTCATTATTTACAATTCTTATTAACTAAGTAATAAAAGAACGGAATGTTAACATTACCAACAAAATATAACTTTAACATAATCAAAGATTAGGGCAGCTCCAGGAGAGTTTTCTGCAAAAATATTGTTAATATCAGAACTGAATACGGACCTAGTGCCTAGCAAACAGTTTTACAGCTACGTAATAATATGTCGTTAATTTTATTTTTATTTTTTGTTTTACTACTTTTAAACGACAATCCTTATCGGAGGTTTTTTCGCATACAATCGGAAGTATATGGATTAACATCCTTAATATATAACTGAACTAGATAAAAATCTATTTCGAAGCTTATGTATGTACAGGGTTAAAACAATTTACTATTTATTACAACAGAGTAGAAACTTAAGAATATTAATTAGAATAATTACGAAATTATATACGTTACTATATGAATGTCTACATCTACGTATGCAAATATGTATGTATGCATGTATGTATGTATGTATGTATGTATGTGTGTGTGTTTGCGTGCGTGCGTGTATGCGTGCGTGCGTGCGCGCGTGTGCCTGCGTGCGTGCGTGCGTTCGTGTGTGCGTGCGTGCGTGCGAGCGTGCGTGCATGCGTGCGGGTGTGTGCGTGCGTGCGTGTGTGTGTGTGTGCGTGTGTTTGTGTGTGCCTGTGTGTATGTTTGTGTTTATGTATGTATGTATGTATGTATGTACGTGTGTATGTTTGTGTGTATGTATGTGTGTATGTATGTGTGTATGTATGTGTGTATGTATGTGTGTATGTATGTGTGTATGTATGTTTGTATGTATGTATGTATGTGTGTGTGTGTGTGTGTGTGTGTGTGTGTGTGTGTGTGTGTGTGTGTGTGTGTGTGTGTGTTATGTGTGTCTGTATGTATGTATGTATGTATGTATGTATGTATGTATGTATGTATGTATGTATGTATGTATGTATGTATGTATGTATGTATGTATGTATGTATGTATGTATGTATGTATGTATGTATGTATGTATGTAAGTATGTATGTATGTATGTATGTATGTATGTATGTACGTATGTATGTATGTACGTATGTACGTACTTGTATGTGTGTATGTAGGTATACATATATTGTACATACGTAGGTGAGTATGTATGTGTGTATGTACGTATTCTCGTATGTGTGCATGCATGGAACACTTTTGAAATTCTATATTCTTACTAGTGGTAGGTACTATTACTTACTACTTATGGTATGTTGGTGGAAATACCCCGAATATCTCAAGTATGAGATTAAGAGATACTTTATTCTCTTGAAACTTTTCAGAAGTATTCATAAAATAGAAAATAACGGGAGCACTTAAACGGTCATTAAAAAGAGAAGTTCACGTAGTTATCTTTTGTTTCCAACTACTTTGGTTCTTAAATTTACAAATAGCGTATAAGCAACCATTTCAGAAGTGTACATAAGTTACAGTAAGCGATTTTGCCCTATTTGTCTTTTATACAGCAGATCCATGACAAACAACGTTGACGGCTGTATGTATGTATGTATGTATGTATTGTATGTATGTATTATGTATGTGTATGTATGTATGTATGTATGTATGTATGTATGTATGTATGTATGTATGTATGTATGTATGTATGTATGTATGTATGTATGTATGTATGTATGTATGTATGTATGTATGTATGTATTATGTATGTATGTATGTATGTATGTATGTATGTATGTATGTATGTATGTATGTATGTATGTATGTATGTATGTATGTATGTATGTATGTATGTATGTATGTATGTATGTATGTATGTATGTATGTATGTATGTATGTATGTATGTATGTATGTATGTATGTATGTATGTATGTATGTATGTATGTATGTATGTATGTATGTATGTATGTATGTATGTATGTATGTATGTATGTATGTATGTATGTATGTATGTATGTATGTATGTATGTATGTATGTATGTATGTATGTATGTATGTATGTATGTATGTATGTATGTATGTATGTATGTATGTATGTATGTATGTATGTATGTATGTGATGTATGTGTATGTATGTGTATGTATGTATGTATGTATGATATGTATGTATGTATGTATGTATGTATGTATGTATGTATGTATGTATGTATATGTATGTATGTATGTATGTATGTATGTATTGTATGTATGTATGTATGTATGTATGTATGTATGTATGTATGTATGTATGTATGTATGTATGTATGTATGTATGTATGTATGTATGTATGTATGTATGTATGTACGTACGTATTTATGTATGTATGTATGTATGTATGTATGTATGTATGTATATGTATGTATGTATGTATGTATGTATGTATGTATGTATGTATGTATGTATGTATGTATGTATGTATGTATGTATGTAGTGTATGTATGTATGTATGTATGTGTGATGTATGTATGTATGTATGTATGTATGTATGTAGTGTATGTATCGTACGTATGTACGTAACGTGTATGTATGTATGTATGTATGTATGTATGTATGTAGGTACGTACGTATGTCGTATGTCGTATGTTCGTACGTATGTACGTACGTGTATGTGTGTATGTATGTATACATATATTGTACATACGAAGGTTAGTATGTATATGTGTATGTACGTATGCGCGTATGTATGCATGCATGGAACATTTTTGAAATTCGATATTCTTACTTGTGGTTGGAAAAGAGGTTTCTTGCTACTATTACTTACTACTTATGGTATGTTGGTGGAAATACCCCGAATATGTCAAGTATGAGATTAAGAGATACTTTATTCTCTTGAAACTTTTCAGAAGTATTCATAAAATAGAAAATAACGGGAGCACTTAAACGGTCATTAAAAAGAGAAGTCCACGTAGGCTCCAATTCAACCATCGGTCTGAGGTACTCTAAAATTAACGAAACCGTTTATGTGCCGTGTCTACGTAAAGGGATCCAAATACGTCCAATGATCAAATGAAGGGTCCACCAAACCAATAAAAAAAACGAAAAAATATTCTGTGAATAAAGGTATGCAGGGTATCCCGTAAAGAATGGGCTATAGTTCAGAGATAGTTTCCTTGGGTTAAAATAACCCCATTTGGGTCAACTTATCTTAGTCTGCTTCTTTAAAGACTTATGACCTTTCAAAGATGAATTTTTATGTCACGTTTTTTCGATAGCTATCGCATTTTTCAAGATATCTTATTCAAACTTGGTACCGATGAGTTTTTCGGGTAGACAAACATGAATATCTATTACTTTCAACGTAAAAGATAGAGGGCGACCCCAACACCTTACGCATGTTTCTGGTTTCCGCTGTATTTTTTGTGGATAAAGATTTTGAAAGACTTGTTAACATTTCTGTAAGGTCATATTATTTTCGTTAAGAAAGGTACTGGTATTGTATATCGCAATATGGTTCCGCTTTAGAGGAGAATGTACTTAAAGTGAACTCTGCAGAGTGTACATATTCAGTAACATATTTACAAACAACTAAAAAACTATAAAACATTGAACGGTTATTTACTTATGATGTGGTATTCCCAAAATGTCGACCATTTGTCCCAATACATCATTTCAAAAAAATTCTTCTTACTGCAAAAAACGGTGAATGCAGATTTCTAATTGCATTTGCAGCTGCAACAATTTTTGATATAGTTTAGCTCTTGTATTAATCACAGGAACAGAACATACTAAAGTTTTTATGTACCCCCAGAAGAAAAGGCCATTGGATTTAAATCAGGACTTCGTGTACGCCAACGATGTTAACTTCCCGCATCCAACGATGTGGGAATCCACATCAACGATGTGGGAATCCACATCCAACGATGTGGGAATACATTATTTAACTGATTTTGCACCGCAAGAGGATAATGGGCAGGAGCGCCGTCTTGAAGAAACCACATCTCACGACGAACATTTAAAGGAACTTCATCTAGCAGATTAAGCAAATTATGCTGAAGTAGGTTTAGAGACTCGCGTCCATTCAGCTTAGCTGGCAGTTCAAAAAAGAATCGTTAATGTTAATTTTAAATTCTTGTTGAAAATGGCTCTCCCTTGTGGAGTTTGGGTTTTCGTCAAACCAGATATGGAAATTTCTGCTGTTAAATACCCCTCTTATGGTAAAGGTTGCCTCATCCGTAAACAAGATATTGTTTATAAAAGATTGACCACGTCGATGATGGCTTAAAATCCAGTTCGCTCTTGCCAGAAAATCATCTGGCGATACATTTTGGACCGGTGTTTAATGGTACGGGTCTAGTTGCTGTACTGTTCATGCAAACCAGTTGATATTACCCGGCGTGATAACCCAGTATTTGCAGAAATTCGCCGAATGTTAATGGACGAATCAATTTCAACTAGATTTAAGGCTTCTTCTTCTTGTTCGATGGTACGCACTATAGATCGTGCATAATGCTGGTGAGGACAAAAGCTACCTGTTTCCCGCAATCTTGAAAACCACCTTGAAAATAATTTTCTGTCTGGTTATTTACGATTTGGAAAAATATTTCAGTAACTTCCGGCCGCAGCACGTTCATTGAAATTTTCTTGAGCGTAAATTACCGCCATATCACTCATTTCACTATTTTAAAAGGGAACAAGTTATGTCTTGGCGTTCATGAAACAGAAACCTAATACTTAAACAATGAAACAACAACGTAAAAAACACACCAAAGATGTTTTATGAGAAGTCAAATCAGAATTACGATTTTGTGATGGATACCTACTAGATTAAATTGGCATTAAATTTTATGCAAATGAAATATGTATATTCTGCAGAGTTCACTTTAAGTGTATGTTCCTCTAAAGCTGAACCTTTTTTATAGAAAATAAAATGACCTTTCAGACGTCTTAACAAGCCTTTCAAAACTTATATCGACAAAAAATACAGTGCAAACCAGAAGCATAAGTAATGTGTTGGTGGCGCCCTCTATCTTTCACGTTAAAAGTAATTATGTATTCATGTTTGTCTACCCGAAAAACTCCTCGGTACCAAGTTCTTGAAAGGTCATAACTTTTCAAGGAAGCAGGATTGGACTAAGGTAACTTGGCCTAAATGGGATTACTTTAACCCAAGGAAACTACCTCTGAACTTTGGCCCATTCTTTACGGGACACCCCATATATGTATATATATATATATATATATATATATATATATATATATATATATATATATATATATATATATATATATATATATATATATATATATATATATATATATATATATATATATGTATATCTTAAAAGAACCTCGATTTTCTTGACGACATTTTGACAAAATCCTATGTCACCTTTAGGTCACCAATAACTTGGCTCTACTCCTCGTCATTCGGATTGAATCATTATTTACATTATATTATATTTGGAAATCATAGTTTTAGGATAGGAACTTAGAAACTGACTGCTATTTAGAATTTGTTTAATTTATTTCAAGCATAGATGGTTATAATATTACCATTTGATTAATTTTAAGAGAATTATATGAATTAAAGTCCACTTTTATAGTGGATATAGTAGACTGTTATCAATAATTTTTAAAAAACGATTTATTTATTAAGTATTGTAAAGGATAAGACGTACAAAAATAAGCAAATATATTGTAAATATTTATATTCACATCAAAGTGAAAAATACGTATAATACACACAACAAAATTGGTTAAACAAAAATCGCACATATAGTTGTCTAATTAACCTAGATTAGATAAAAGGAAAAATGGTTTGTTAAGTGGGCCTAGAATAATTCTAAAGAGAAAAACCATAATGTTTAACATTGAGTCACTATTCTAAAGATTAAAACCACTTAAAAAATGCAGATACGCAAATTGGTCTATAATTGACGTTAAAATCACCATACCATACCATCATTTGAAACTCATTAAGCTTAAAAAAATGCAACTAATTATTATTATGATTTTTTTCCATAATGACCAATGTAAACGTAAATTTAAAATTAACCCACAAACTTCCACTTAAGTTTCCCATTCATATGCATGTATCGGTACCACCTATATAAGAACGACACTTACAGGTGGAAGTATTTGGTTGTACGAAACGGTACCGCGTGCATCATTGTTTATATAAGTGGGTGTATGAGTGTCTTGCATTTTATATATAAAATAAAAAAAGTAAATCTGCTGATAATACGGAAGTGTGAAATTTCTAAAAATATTTTCGTTGTTAAAATAAACATTGCCGATTTCTCGCATTGTTAATGTGAGTGTAAAGCAGAGTGTTTCTATTAATTGGATTATACAATAAAGGTTCGTGCATGCTTTTTCTAGAGCGTTAAGAGAAATTATACAACATATTACAAAATTAATATTTCACTTAACCTTGAACTACAAAAAGTGCCTAGAAAGTACCTTTTCAATATTTATTATGATATATATGAGAGATTCTAACATAATTTTTTTTCGGGTTAATGTGCTATACGGTAAACAGGTCAGTTTTCATTTAATTTTAACTTTTTAGGCGCGTCGTATTTTTTTGGGATATAGAATAACGGGACCTTAAAGTTTCAAATTGCTTCAAATTTCGGTATAGATGCCACTGGCATATTATTATTTTTTTTTTGGAAAAACTATTGACGCAAATTCAGAAATAAATGTGTACAAATTAATTAACGTGTGATTTGTTCGTAATTATGAATATCTATCACTTCATTTGGAATTTTTTTAGAAATGGATTTTAATTGCATTAACTACATTTACTATATGAACTTGTTTTTACAATTAACTTAGATATATTTTTTTAATGCTTAGTAGACATTTGTAAATTTTAATATCTACAAACAGGAAATATTCATGCTTTAAAGAAGGTACAAAATTTGCGTGATTTGTTTATTGGGTTTTATTATAAATAAATTTATAAAATAAATCTAATATTAATTATTTTATTCATATGTTAAAACAGTTCACGTAACAAAGTTCTAATTATTAAATAATTAATTTATTTTTATTTTTATTAAAGCGTTCGTTGAAAACGATTTCCTGTATTGGTTTTTAAGGTAGTTTATTTTAAAATTAGAAATTAAATATAAATGCGGAAATCAGAATAATTTTTATTTTTTTTATTTAATCAAAAAACGTGTGGGTTAAGGACGTAATTTTAGAAAACGATAAAAGTACTTTAAGGTGTGGAATAATTTATTCTTGCACTATTATTTTCTATTTTGAAAAAAAAATTTGTGAGAATTAACATACAAATTTTGATCTAAGTTGTTTAATTAATTTAGATTTTTTTTCACCATTTCTTTAAGTTGTAACTACGTCAATTGTTAATTAAGTAATTAGTATGTTTTAATTATTTAACAAACAATGAATAAATTGTAAAAAAAAATTACTATAAGAAATGCATAAATCTTAGTTCAAAGTTAATTTCATTTAATTAAGTGTTTAAGTAAACAAAACATTTACATCTAAATATTAGTAGATTTTGAAATAGGTACAGGCAGCTTATAACTTTTTTTTTAATTTAATCAAAAAATGTGTGGGTTAATTTAAGAAAGTAATTTTGGATAAAAGTGCAAAATAATATATTCTTGGGCTAATTACTTGCTATTTAAAAAAAAAAATGTGTGAGAAAAAAGGTCGTTGGAATTTTTTTGTTTAACTGGTCGCATTCAAGCTTTTGAACGTATGAATTTAAAAATACCTTAGCACATAATTTTTTATTTCAGTTGTTTAATTAATTTTGATTTTTTTTATTCGCCATTTTTTTGTTCTAACTAGGTCAATTGTTAATTAAGTAACTAGTGTTTAAATTAGTATGTATTAATTATTTAACAAATAATAAACAAATTGTAAAAGAAGACTTAACTATAAGAAATTCACAAATCTTACTTCAAATTGAATTTCACTAAATTACGTGTTTAATCAAAACATTTACGTCTAAATATAAATGGAAAAGGAAATATTTTAAGGACATGCCCAGAAGGCGAAATAAGCAAAATAAGCTAATATGATCAAGTCCGATTTTTGTTTATTTCAGAGATACTTTGATTAATTGTAATTGAAGTGAATACTAAAAATATCTGGTGTGGAACACCACACGACCTTCCAGCCTACAAAATGGAAATTAAAAAACATTTAACAATTTTAATAACGCACTTTCAAACGTTCATAGTTCGGTTAAATTGTATAATAAGCTACCTAGCGAACTTAAAAATTTAAACATTAGGCAGTTTAAACATAAATTAAAGCATTTAATATTTAATATTATATAATTAATATTATATATATATATATATATATATATATATATATATATATATATATATATACATATAGAACTTACCTTGCAGTTTAAGAATAAGTCTATTAAGAATTTATCCTCCCTTCGTATGTATGCAAACAATTATTGTGTTTATACATAAACTTATTCTATGCAATATCTAGGTGGTTAGGTAGAGTAGACAATTGTGCTAGTCTTCGCCAGCTATGCGCTGAAAATATTATTTTCTTGTTTAGTAAGTAGCAAATTAAGCTACTTTGTATATTACTCTACAGCTTCGATAAAAGTCATTATTATTACTATTATTATTTATGATATTTATGCAACCTCTTTCATAATAAGTTCATTACGAAAATAGACAACATTGTAAAAACAAAAACAATAATCTATGTCAAAATTCATGACAAACATAAGTTAATAGACGTCTAGATGCTAACTTAAAAAATTAAAAGAAAGAAATAATTTTAATTATACTTTTTTTTCTGATAACGATGCAACTTATTTTTTATACGTTGATAACGAAAACAGGCAACATTGTAAAAACAAAAACAATAATCTATGCCAGAATGACCTTCAAAACTTCATGTTAGATCAGAGAGTGTGGGAGAGTGGACAATCAATGTTAAATTTGATAGACTTAATAGCGCCCTCATATAACTTGGGGGAAGTACTTTCTTCACACGCGCGAAATTCAAATTCGAAATTAATGTGATTTTTTTATGTAAAAGTGCAATTTTCTTTTTTTTTGTACTGTCAAATTAACTTTTTGCAAAATTATCAAGTGAACTCCAGGACGCAACTTTACTTAGCTAGTCAACTTACTTAATTAGGGCACTAATTAAATTAAATTAAATAACAAAATATTTTCAGCTTATTGAATCACAATGTAGTGAAACGAACGTTATTCAAACTTCAGCAACTGTTTAAGACACGATTATTTCAATGTTACAATATGAGAATGATTTCACAACGTAAACCGCACAAAGAGCGACAGAAAGTGATAAATAATGTTAAACAAATTTACAAAAAAGCCAATTAAAGCTTTCAAGTGCTATAATGGCCAATGCCATATACGCCCAAACACCCAATCAAAAATTAATAAATTGCGTATCTTACAACTAATTATGCATCGCGCAGTTACAGTAATCTATTATTTTTTAGTTATTACTGCCCTCTATTTAATTGGGAGGAAGTAAACTTATCGCAAGATTTCCTATTCGAGTGACCACTCTCAACAGACACATACGCACACACCCACACACGCACACACCCATACACACACACACACACACACACACACACACACACACACACACACACACACACACACACACACACACACACACAAACACACACACACAAACATACACACACGCATACGCACACGAACACGAACACACACGCACACGCATACGCACACGCACACGCACGCACCCACATGTACGCACGTACGCACGCCCACACCACACACACACACACACACACACACACACACACACACACACACACACAAATGAGCTAATAAGTCGATTTAGCGATAGTGGAAAAAAGTCGATTGCATAACTTTCTATATCTACATATGTATATGTGAGTTGTAATGTAAAAAGGAAAGAAATAAAAAGTTAATCGAGTTAATTTTGATAACTTTGTCCCAAATGACAATTTGAAACACGTAGTAAGCAAGTTCCTTAAAAACTGACATTATAAGATTGTCGAAATGCCTCATAAATTTAGTCATAAAGAATATGCGGATGTGATGTTTCTGCAATGGTAGTAGTGTTCGTGCAGTAGAGAAGTATCGACGTCGTTTTCCACATCGAAGAATTCCTAATAGGCAAGCGTTTCAAACTGTTTTTAGATGTGCTAGCGAAACTGGGATGTTTCCAAGTGCCAGTATTATTTCTGAAAGACAACATGGGCTCGGTTTGGGACTTGAAGAATGTATTCTGGATGTTAAAGACAATAATCCAGAGATAAATACAAGGCGTATCGCATTTCAATTTCAAATTCCACAAACAATTGTTTGAAGAGCACAAAACAACTAGGTTTGTATCCTTTTCAAGTGCAACAAGTACAAAATCCCGAAGAAGGCGATTTTCCTTTAAGAGTGTAATATTGTCAATCGATTCGTGAAAACGGAAGATTGCTTAAATTCATTTTAGGTACGGACGAAGCTCAGTTTACTCGAGATGGAATTAACAATTGCCTCAATACTCATCGATGGTCGGAAGAAAATCCCCATGCTACGCAAGAACATAATTTTCAACGTCAGTTTAGTATTAACGTATGGTACGGAATTCTAAATGATCAGTTGTTTGGTCCTTTCGCGCCGTACTGCGGATGGTTATTTACATTTTTTAGGAGATCATTTAGAAGAAATATTGGACGAAATTCCTTTGAATATTCGACCACGTATTATCTCCCAACATGATGGAGGGCCTCCTGATTTTTCACATAACGTTAAAGATTTTCTGAATAACCATTTCGGCGATCGCTGAATTGGCACTCCTCTAGATTTTTATCTTTGGGGATAGATGAAGTAGTAGGTTTATGCTACGAACGTGGACACAAGGAATGCGTTACTAGATTGCATTCTTAATGCTGCAGCGTGCATTGGAGCGAATCATCGTTCGCTACAACTCGCTACTATATCAATTTGTAAACGTGCAAATAAATGTATCGAAGTGGGAGGTGATGTTTTCGAAAATTTTTTATGAATTAATGTTGTTTTCTTTTTTTAGTTTTGTAATAAATATTTTTTCAGTTTTTAAATTACAATTAATTAAAGTATCTCTGAAACAAACAAAAATCGGACTAGAACATATGAGCTTATTTTGACCTGCTGGACATGCCCTTTATTTTCATTTCCGTCTGAATCGCCAGTTATAGTCAATGTATAATTTTTGATTTAAATTGTTTAATTTTTCTTTATTCACAATTCTTTTGAGTTCTAACTACGTCAATTGTTAACTAAGTAATTAGTGTTTAAATTAGTACATTTGAATTTTTTAAATGTTACATAGCATATCAGCA
The DNA here is from genome assembly GCA_036346205.1 of Vesta saturnalis. Lineage (NCBI taxonomy): Eukaryota > Metazoa > Arthropoda > Insecta > Coleoptera > Lampyridae > Vesta > Vesta saturnalis. The sequence goes on along the minus strand of JARFJB010001127.1, from coordinate 1,329,555 downwards.
ACCAATATGTGTTATTTTATCTCCTTTTGAGTCATGGAGAGATACGAAACAGCAGTTCTACTGCGGTTTTTAAAGTTTATTGTAGCTTTCATCCGACTTAAATTAAAATACAATTATAGAATAGACACAAAAGATTTCTGTTAATTAAATGCTAATTAAATGCACAAATTAAAATTTAATCCTACTTTTTTGTGATCAAAATTAACTGATTAAAACATAAATATCTAAATGATTACGAAAGGTTGCTAATTAAACACACTAATTAAAAGTGTGGTCGTTTTTTTAAAGTAACGTGCTGTTGGGTTTGGAAAAACTTAAAAATCAATGGTTCAACAATAAAAAATTATAAAAGAGACATTATTAGTGGTGCTAATGATATGCAGTAATAAAAAGTGAAATACAGTTTTTGAACTCATGTTTATGTAGCTTTAAAAAAGTTGAAAAATTGATACGTAATTATAGTTAAATTTACTATCTTAGAGAAAGGGAAACGTAAATTGACAAATGTTTATCAAACAGGCGCGGGCATATGCAATTAATTAAATGCACTAATCAAGAAATGAACACGTTTCTTACATTTGAAAAATTGATAAACTGATACAATAGAATTAAAGTATTTAATTAAATACTGATTAAAAGTTTAACCCATTTTCTTCTAGTATTAGTAAAGCCAATAAAACAATGGTTAAAAAACTGATGAATAACTAATTATACAATAAATAGTCGGCTTAGCGTGGTGGGTCCCTAAAGCTATGCTAACTGGTTCATGGTTGGGTTACCGCTGTAGTATAAGCCCTAGTAACAATTCCATTTTTAAAGATATCTCATTTTTCCAAAAAAAAACGTTTGAAACTGAGGTTCGTGAATATCCTTGACCGCTGTACAGGCTGTGCCAAATTCGAGGGCAAGCATGGGGATCTCGCTTATTATAAGAGATAGGATATAAGTTTAAATTCGGCACTTTTGCTAAATTCGATGCCGAGTAATAATCTGAAAAGAAATTTGAGCGAACTCGAATGGATTTGGTTTTATGCTCAAAAAACTAAAAATTTCGATTTTCGTTTTTCGCGTTTGGCCACCTTATTATTAGGAACATTATTAAGGCACCTTTTTGCGCACAATACTAATACCGTATTAAAAATATTATGTGACGTTTCGTTTATTCTGAACCATCATCAGGTTTATTTTTTCTAATGGGGGTTAATATATATTTTTATGTCGTTGAATGGAGAATGTTATGTTGATTTTAGCAATATATAACACTTTATGGTTTGATCGACAACGAACTAAAATAATGAGAAAAATACGAAGAACAAGATTCCGCCTTCTTGGATCCAGCAAGGAATAATTACAGTGGTTCTACTTATTTAATTTGTTAAACTCGTTAGAACATCCAAAAAAAATATAAAAACAGTTAAACAATTTAAAAAAAACCATTAACAAACAACGCAAACAAGTAGGTCTATGTAACACGGTCATAATAGCGATAACGCAAATTTATCGATAGGTAACAACAAAATAATTACACAGACAAACAAACAACAATTATTATAATAAATGTTCGAACAAGTTTCCTCCTTCTTGAATACAGTAACGAATTCTTCTTCTACAATTGTTTACGCTTCTTTGAATGGTTCGCCTGGGAATTTGACGAAGTTCATTAACAACCCTATTCTGGAGTTCTTCTATATTTTGCGGTGGCGTCTTATAAATCATATTTTTTAAATAGCCCCAGAGGAAGTAATCTAAAGGGGTTAAATCTGGACTTCTTGCTGGCCACCTAAGTGGTCTCCTATTTCCCATCCATTTATCAGGAAATTCGCCGTTAAGATATTCACTTATTATCGCAGCATTATGAGGAGGAGCTCCGTCCATTTGCCACCAGAGAGTCCATCTTTCGTTTAGCGGAACATCATCCAAAAGGTCTGATATTTCGTTTGTTAGAAATGCGAGGTAGCGTTGAGACGTTAGGATACCTTCGTAAATAATTGGCCCAAGGAGCCTATCCTTCCAGATTCCAACCCACACATTAAAGGACCGGTGGCCTTGTCCTCGCATTTGCCTGCTAATTCGTGGATTTTCAACGGACCAGTAGTGCTCGTTATCACGATTAAACATTCCATTAGTGGAAAAATTGTACTCATCCGTCCAAATTATTTTATTCAGAAAGTTGCGATTTTCCAGCATTTTGGTATTAAGTTGGTCACAAAAATCCAACCGTCTCATATCGTCCCCAGGCCGAAGAGTTTGACTAACGTGTAACTTAAATGGTTTATAACGGTGTTGCTTTAACACTCGCCAAACTGTCGTTTTTGGCATTTCAATAGTTTGCTCTATTTCTCTGGTAGATGTTGAAGGATTTTCTTGAACCTAAGATGGATAACATAAAGTCATAACTCTCCAAAAAAAATGTCTGCTGAAATTAGCAGTGAAGTGAGTGGAAATTCTTATAATTAGTGTAATACTATCAAATAGTACCTGATGTAATATTTCTTCTTCGGCATCTCTGTCTAGTCTGCTACCATATGCATTTCGAGGTTTCTGAAAACATCCAAATTCTCGCAAATTTTGGTCTAATTTTAAAAAATATCTCTGGTTTGGTTGCTGCCTCTCCGGATATTCCTCTAAATATCTTTGTTCTGCTCTGACACTATTTCTATTGCAGCTACAAAATATCCTTATCATGTCTCGTTTTTCTGAATTTGAAAACATTCTAAAGAAACTTGCAAATTTTAAAGCACTAACACGAATGATCTTGCAGTTATTACCCTTTTTACAATTAGAAAATGACATGACAAGAGCCAACTCCTGAGTTTTGTTTGATTCATGGGTATCGTGATAATTTAATATTTAGTTTTTAATTTAAGAGTATTTTAGTTCGCAATCGATTAAACCATGAAGTGTTATATATTGCTAAAATCAGCATAACATTCTCCATCCAACGCCATAAAAATATGTCTTAACCCCGATAAGAAAAAATAAACCTGATGATGGTTGCCTTAATAATGTTTAATCGAATTTTGAAAATTCCTAATAATAAGGTAGCCAAACGCGAAAAACAAAATTCGAAATTTTTAGTTTTTTGAGCATAAAACCAAATCCATTCGAGTTAGCTCAAATTTCTTTTCAGATTATTACTCGGCATCGAATTTAGCAAAAGTGCCGAATTTAAACCTATATCCTATCTCTTATAATAAGCGAGATCCCCATGCTTGCCCTCGAATTTGGGACAGCCTGTACAATATTTCAAGGAAAATTAAATTCCATTTAGTTTTTGACTTCAAAAATATGTAGTTTTATAGGTCTATCATTTTTGATTTTCAAGAAGAATCTGATAATATGCTCCTTTCTCTTATATTTTCTTAATAGCGGTTAATCATGTGCCCTATACAGTGGCTCAAGGTATCCATCTAGTTTTAAACCTTTTTATATGAAAACTTCATATCTTTCAAGATGTCGAAATTTTAATGGGGAAATTATTAGTCGGTCACACGGTAGAATATAATGAAGCTCCCAGACTTGAACGTTTGTATAAGAGTGTAGAACTAATGACCTCCGCAGTTAATGCCGTCAACCCACCAATTGCGTATTCATTTAATTAAATGCAATAGTTAAAAATGTAGCCCTGTTTTTTCCAATAAGTCAAATCTTTTGTGAGGTTTGGAAAAATAGAAAACAATTTTGAAAATTGATAAGGTATTTAAACAATTAAATGCACCAATCAAACTTGAAATACATTTTTTGAAGGAACTTACTACGGCTTTAGAAAATTGACAAATAAACATCAATTAGACATAAGAGTACCCAAACAATTAAATACTAATTAAGCTGATTATTTTATGTCATATTTTGGAACAACAGGTGAACATATGATTACAAAATAGCAAAGTACATGTCGTAGGTTCAAATCCTACTCGAGGTAAACTTTTTATTTATGTATTTAACAAAATTAATAATAATTTTTAAACATAAATGTATTTAAATAATTCAACTCTAATTGAATGCACTAATTAAAGTCGCATTATTTCAGATAATTAGATGCTAACTAAACCCACTAAGCAAAAGTAAAATATGTTTTTTGAAGACATGCTCTACTAGCTTTAATTGAACGTAATAATTAAAAATTGATAAATTATTTAAGTGCTAATTAAATGCAACAATTAAAAATGTTATCATGTCACATGCTGTTAGATTAGGAATAAATTAGAGAGCAATGGTGATAAATTATAAAATAGGCATAAAATTAAAATTACGCTTTTTCTACCGGTTTCAGTTCCATTCTCAACTGGATGGTCAAAAAAGACTACAAATTAGGATGTTTCAAAGTGTAGAAAACTAATAACCGCTGTAGTTTAAATAAACAAATAAATTGCAATTATACAGGGTTATTTTTTAAAACCTGACATAGGCTATCTTTTTATTACTGAAGATAGACTTTTAGTTCCAAAAGTAAAGTTTTAGAGCGTAATCTAACTAAGAAAATTTCATCAAAAAAATGACTCCAGCGTTGCCAGTTTTTGTAGTATCTTCAAAAATAACTTTTTTGCAGACAAAAGTGCTAGAGCGACAAATTTACGTTTCGGAAGCCGTTTATGAAACGTGTCCACTGCTATCGGGTACAACAGGGACATCAGTTTGAACATTTCTTTTTTAACTTTTTGTTCCGTTTTCTTACTAGATTTTGTTATTTTAATAATTTTTAGTTGTTACTTCGTTAATAAATTTCATATTCACCTGTTCTTTTTTAATGCCATATTAAATAATTAATTTTATCAATATTTACATAGTTTCACACGTCAAAAGTGAATTTTTGCTAAGACCAAAACCAGTAGAACAATAATAATTCGTAAAAGGCTTCCAAAACGAACATTTTTTGCTCTAGTGCTTTTGACTGCAGCGAAACGCTCTATCAGATGTTGCAACAAAAATACAATGTTGCCATTTAAAAACTGATGTTTTTGAAGATACTACAAAAATTGGCAACGCTGCAGTAATTTTTTTCATGAAATTTTCTTAGTTAGATTGTGCCCTACAACTTTACTTCTGGAGGTTAAAGTCTATCTTCAGTAATAAAAAAGGTAGCCTATGCCAAGTTTTAAAAAAATAACCATGTAGAATTGACACCATTTATTTAAACAAATGTATTAATGAAAAATTTAATCCTGTTTTTTATAATACGTCACATTTTCTGTTAGGTTTGATAAAAGTTAGAGCACAATGTATGTAAATAATTAAATTGTATTTAAACCACCATTTAACAATATAATCCTTTTGTTGATAAAAAAATTCTAGACATTATCAAATAACTATTGAGGACACGTTCTTTACTTTTAGAAAAAGTTAACAAATAATTAAACGCTTACGAGATCGCGGTTTGATTTTTTACTCTACGGTCTAAAAAGCCTTCATACCGCTGTGTTGATTCCTTCAATCCCCCAGTTGGGGTGGAATAAGCAAAAATGATTATGGAATAATTAAAAGTATTCACAGTTCATTAAATTCTAATTAAATGCGCTAATTAGAAATTTTATCCTGCTTTAATTTAACTACTTATCTTTTGGGTATGTGATCGTGCATTCGTATTGATTGTTATACAAATGTAAACGTATCGATAACGATTGCAGTTATCGATAAGTGTAATTGTTATAGAAATTTTTATATTTGTATAAAAAATCAATAAAAATACAGGATTACATATACACAAGATAAGTATTTTAATTATGAGTGATTATCGTCAGTTTTACATTTTCAGATTTTAATCCTGCTTTTGTATTTGAAGTCACATTTGTTAGGTTTGGAAACAGTTAGAGAATAATAGATTGAAAATTGATAAATAATTGTAAAATAGTATTAAATTCTAATTAATTGCAGTAATGAAATAATCCTGTTTTGCGGTAAAAATAATGGTTCAAAAGTGATGAATAATAGCTATTAATTTAAGAAGGATATTGAGATAGTATCTAATAATTAACAAGGATGTTGCTTTATCGAAACATAGCATGGCTGATAATATTTGACAAGTTGTATCCTGGGTTACAACAAAGTAAGTCAGCAATTATTTTACTCTTGGTTACGACAAAACAAATCTGTACTTTCCGCACAAACTCGCATATTATGGTAACAATGATACCATGAAACGGTAACTATGCTATTATAACCATTTGTTGTTATGACGTACGTAACAAGTAAGTTGACTACTGTATTAAATATACCATATTAGCCATGTTTCGATAAAGTGATTTAAATAATTAAATGCCTTAAAAAATGCAAAATATTTTTGGAAGACATATTACTTAGAGGAACATGTATTTAGAAAAAAGTATTCAGTGGTTAAAACATTGATAAATAATTATAAAATAGACATCAATGGATTAATGGATAAAAAGTTGATCAATAACTATAAAATAGACATATAATGTGGTATAATGCGTTTTACCTATTACATTTAGCTCATAAATACTTATGTGAAATTTCAAGGCAACCGCTTTTCAACTATTTGAGATATTTCACAATCGCTCACTCACTATTTCACTCATGTACTCACTCACTTACTTAAACGTGCACGCGCACTTGTCGTTATTTACAGATTTATTTATATCATAACAATGATGCTTTTACGTTTTGCTTAATTAACTTAGTCCATTTGTTACAAAACTAGAAACATTCATTAAATTTTGTTTAATGTTGATATTCAATTTATTTGTAGTTAATACCGAGTGTCCACTTATACTTTCCCCTATTGTAACTGTCTATAACTTCTAAACGGTTCGGGATATAAATATGTGGTTTTCACTGAAATGTTTAATTTTAGTACAAGTTTTGTTTGAATGGATTGAAGTTTTTCTATCGATTTCGATTACGTCACAACAAAAATGGCATATTTTTGACCCGCCAAATTTTTTGTAGTTTGAGAGAACTGACCTTCACCTATCCAGGTTTCTAAGTCTTTCATCATACACTCTCAAGTCAATCATACTTTTAGATTCGCCTCTTTGCCATGTATACATATGCACATTTTTATGTTTAAACCACGTATTAGATACAAACAGGCTGTCTCCACACAGCTGTTCTCAACTCTACTTTTATTCTAACCCACATTACCCGCGGAGGGGTAGCAATTGTACTGTTTAACAAATCTTTACCGTCACTCCAACTCCTTTTGCGCCGTGCACTTCAGTCTCAACTCCTGACCATAGTGCTAGGCTGCCATCCTCCATCATCGCGGCATCCTTTCCCTTGCGCTTTGTCTCCGATACACACAGAATATCAAGCTGCTTTACATGAATGTATTCAAATAATATTTAGAAACTTAAATTCTTCTGAGTTAATGCTAGGACTATGCACTAGCTTTTTTTAATAATTAAAATTTAGATCCATAATTTTTATTAACTCAAACAATAGTATATTGCACAACAAGTGTTGAAAGGGCAAGATTTCACACGAGTTTGCAGGATTGAGCCACTCGCCTTCGGCTCGTGGCTTAAGCAAACGAGTGTGAAATCGACTTTTCAACACGTGTTTTACACGATACTTTTCCGACGACCACCATAAAAAAATCAAAAGTAGCTATATTATTTTATTGATTAAAGTTAATTGGTATTATTTTATTAATTAAAGTTAATTGTGAAATTTTGACAGTTTTGGAAATGTATTGGTGCTAGAACCCGGTGGTTTTCTTCTGTAGATAAGAAATTTTGAATTTTTTGCGCGGCACAACGATCTTCAGTAAGCACCTCAGGAACCACTAATGAAGTTTCACACAGCAGCGGCGACTTGGTACCAGAAGTGGATGCTGCAGCTTTTTCACGCAACGGCGGCTGTTTGGTGCCAAAAGTCGATGCTACTGCTTCAACAATGTGTTTCGAGATTTCTATCTTTTTACTGATCGAGTCATTTACATAACCTTCAGCAGTCCCGCTGCACTGCCATCCACCATGGCGTTTTAGGGCTAGAAGGTCACCAGTTTTGTCAGCAACAATTGTTGCTGATGTTCTTCTGTATGTGTTTCCTGTATATGTTTCTGGGTTAGGCAGCTTCAAAAACTTGGCAATGTCTTGAACTATTTTGCCTAATTTGTTAATGCCCACATATTGTTTAGTACATTTTCCTTTTTGATAATTGATAAAGAATTTTTGATTCTTGTCAGTCATTGTTGAGGGTCGCAGATTCATTTTACAGACACTATAAAAATTGTCTGAAATAACAAATTGTCTCGGTTTCTTAGTTTTGGTATAAGGCACATCAACAATTAATGCTGAATTCACATCTTTAACATTACCCAGTTTGACATTATAAATTTCACCTTTCCTCATGCATCCACAAACTCCAAAAATAAGGGCCGTCTAAAAATATTTGAGATTAGAAATTGAAATTCAAATGTCATGTTTACATACTTTTTGTTAATAAAAACACTTCATCAGGAGCTGTTTCCAAAAATGTTTTGATGTCGTTATTAGTTAAAACATTTGCTTTTTTTGGCACATAATTTACTGACTGCTTCTTTAACAGAGCTTTTAACTTGGGATACGGAGCAATGTTGACATCATGTTTTGTTATTAAGGTTCCTCGAAGCATGGAATATATTGACCACAACGTACTGAATTTATATTTTGCACTGAAGTCGCCGAATATGCCAGTAATACTTTTTCAGAAAAAGAATTTACTTTACTTTTAAGTCTCCAGTCCGTGAATTGTTTATAAGCTCTTTCGACATTGATGGTAACAAATTCTCACATGCTTTTGCGGCTTTTTCTGCGATTTCCGGAGGGGTAAGGTTTTCATAATTATCACTGTCGCTTTCATTATTGTTAAATTCCATTTTTATTCAAAGTTGGAACTGTTTTACTTGGATATGTTCGTCAGTTTCAGAATTCACGAATGACAAATGTCAAATTTCATTGGTAACCATGATTGCACTACCAATGTTGAAAATTATAATTCATAATTAATTAAAATTTTCAACATCGCTGACAGCCAATCAGATTGATTGATTTTATATTTTACACAGTAACTCCCCCCATTCGCAATCTCCCACTTTCAGTAACAAAAAACGGTGCAGAATTCAATACATTTCATAGTGGTCGTCGGAAAATTCTTTTAAATCACTATTTGCTAATTAATTAGATTAAACTCATATATACTCGTTAATTGTAGTTCTTTATAAAAATTAGACAAAATCTACAAAGTTTCTTACGTCCTCGGGGATTATAAAGTAACGTTGGTTGCCTGACCTGTTGGCAATGAAAAGGAATTATAGGGGAGGTGTGATGCACGCGTCCCCCATGTCAGCCGGGAAGGTACCACTACCCTTACCATGGGGCGCTTAATATTGGTTTGCCAAATTTTATATAGAATTTACACCTCTTCTGCGTACATAAATCCTAAGTTTGCATCGAGTGGGTACTGTATCCCAATGGCTGAGTTGGAGAGCGGTACTTTAGTAAATTACAGGTCATGGGTTCAAATCCTACTCGAGGTAATCTTTTTCTTTGTGTATTTGAATAAATTACTGTTCTGTACGCCTCAAATTTCATTCATAGGATAACGGCTTAATGAATCATATAACATAAAATTTAAATAGACTATTTTACCACAACTCTTACTATGTAACTTTAGAACTTAATCGAGTAATTGATATTGATTGTCATTGAAGAAATCATTTTATATTTAACCATTTTGTAATCCGCGGTTGGTTGCATATAACACATATTCATAATTTGCAGCAGAAGCTGTAACGTTCGGGCAGCGCTTGTATTCATTGCTTTATCTAATCTCTTACACATTTGTACTTTTATATAAAGAATTCATTTTTCGTATTTGTTATTTTAAGGGTTTTGTACGTAAAATGCGAGTTTCCATATACAAAGTAAATTACTTAATACGCATGCTGGGCGTATTAATTACTACTGGAGCGTTTACTTCTAATGACGTGTCTATCCAAAATTATATTTGACTTTCTAGACATAAAAGTTATCATATTTGTGCACCTTGTGTAGAAATCGCATACGTGGGTTTGTATATGGGGTGTTCAAAAAGTGTGGAAACGGCTTAATACCTTTTTTCAGGCCAAAAAATAGAAGTTTGAAAAAGGTTCCTTTGGCAATTTTTCTCGAAGAATCGAATGGTAACATCAGATTTTGGCACCTATGGCCATAAATGGGCACTGTAGGGCCGAACTTTGAGTTTTCAAACGAGATCCATACTTTTTTATTTCATATTTGGATTCAGCGGTAAATTCTACATCAGAATACATCTTTACCTTTTTCAAGGGTCCTAGGGCGCTTTTGTAGGGCCCTTAAAAGGTTCTGAAGGATTAGGTATAGTAAAAATCTAAATTTTAAGAATGTACCTTTTTTCATCTTGAATGTTTGATTCAGTAAAGAATTTAACATTTTATTCTTTAATAATGCCCGAGAGCTTTAAAAGGGGCTACAAAATTGACTTTGAGTCTCTTAAAGTCCTAAAATGATCCATTTTTCACTGGGTCAACAATCAAGCATAAACATGACGTACACACTCCAAATTTAGATTTCTATACAAGACCGTTTTAGAAAATTTTTAGGGACACTAAAGCCTTATAAAAAACTAGATATTGTAAAGTTGAGACCCTTTTAGGGTCACTGTGAATTTATTTTATTTTGATTTTTCCAGATCTGTTTTAACTAAATCGCAATTTTCTGTGAGAGATAACTTATTTATTATGGCGGACGAAATTCTAAATATCAATTAGTAGTTTAATTATTTGTAACTTAACTTTGATTGATGCCCTTACGGACGATTTACATCTGGTAAAATTTTACTAATTACAATCATGGTTTCAGGTAGAGTCGTTTAACAGGTGATCTCCTTCCATATGTGATCCAAATTTGCCATACACGATTACTTGCCAAACACAGCTTATTTAGGTTAACTAATACGCTTATCAATTGGATTTCTAGTTTTCTTGATAAAAGATGAATACGAGTCGTAGTAGATGGATGTTTCACGAAAGAAGTTGGGATTAACATGGGTGTACCACAGGGATCAGTGATAGCTCCTACCCTTTTTGCTATTCATAAATTTCACTGTAATTAATCTCAGTCCACTCCTAATACTAATCTATCTTTTATTTGAAATCAAGATATTAAAGTGCAAGTCGTCATTTCAATCCATAAACGCATCCAACGTATCCTTAAATGTGGAAATACAGTCGATAAAACGAATTAGCGCTTATATTAACACTACTGGTGTGTTTATATATCTTTGATGTTGTAGCACATGGCATTTGGGTTAGAAGGTAAGTGTGTATGCAATTTTTCTCACTGCAGATGATGGACTAAGACGAACGCTCTAAGTTGTAGGTGTTTCAAATTGAGGTCATTTCTTTTGCTTTTTCAATTTATTCGAAAATGTCTTAAAAATGTTTAAACCAAGAGCTGATATTTAACGTGTACGAGTATTTTTGCAAAGAGATAAATAATTTTGGACCAGTATGTAATGTAGAAGCAGCACAAGGAGGGGCTGAGGGAGATTATCCCCTAAAACTCTAGAGAAACTCTGTCAGAAGTTTAAAACAGACATATATTTAAAGGTCTTCGTACAATACGAGACCTAGTTTTTTCGAAGTATGCTGAGAAGGAAATGGTTACATTAGAAACGCCCAGAAGAACATTAGAGAGAGGGAATTGGTAGTAGTATCTCGCCCTACCATAGGTAAAATATGGAACAACATTGGTTTCAAATTAAAAAAAAATCGTAATCCGCAAGCATTTTGCGAAAAAGCTAATGTTGGACCCGCAAGGTGCAATTAAAACTGTATAATTTTACCTCGTTATGGCCTCTTCGAGTTGTATTCCTATACAAAGCGTGGGTGTTTGCTTGAGCGTCACACATAAGGTCTTGGCAAGACTATAGATTTATAATATTATAGATAGTTTATGATCATGCACGCCGGGAATAAGGATGACTTTATTGAGCTTAATATTCGCTGCAATCTCAAAATTGTATGATTGTATGAAAGAACATGGCCACTTCGTACTTAAATTACCGCAGTATCACTGTCAATTCAATACAATTGATTATATAAGCTGGTTGCAAGTTTTAGTACGATCCGGAGAAAGCTAATCTATTGTCGCACTAATCTAAATGCTGTCGTGCGTCCGGCACTAAATCAGTATTTCATTCCTCTATCATTTATTAGGAATATAATAATCCTATTTACATTTGCAGTTGGTAAAATATTTTCATATAATTAACAAATTACAGAATTATTGCAAATAAAGGGAGCATGATTATTATTATTTCCAAAATGTAAGTTCACAATAAGAAACTAATTACATAATTACTTTTTCTACTGGTCCATATATACTACATAAGATCAGTTACGATCGATAAAGACGTTCATAAGCGATATAAAAACCTTAATCATAACTATTAATCAGTTATTTTCACATACATGACTGAAGTCACATTAAAACTATTCTCTATTAATCACCATTATAGGCGTTTGTGTAAGTAAATGGTGTTACTTTAATAAGAAGCATTATGCTCCCTATACAATCAGCCAAGGTTAACGCTACCTACGGGTATGCGTATAACCCGATAAGCAGCTAACATCAAATACACTATCAATCCCAGCACATGTTTAATAACAAGCATTTCATCGACTATGGAATATCAATTATCTGATAACGAAACAACAGAAAACGAAACAGCAGACAATACTCACGATTGGCAAGTGGTTAAAAAAAATGATAATGAAACCATCTATACAAATAACTGATCGCCCCAACAGCCAACGAAAATACAAGCTCTTATAATAATGCTCAAACCCCCAAAATTTCCAAACCACCATCAATCGATGTATATGGAGTAATAAACTACACTAGTATGGTTGAAATCTTAGCCAGAGTAGCAGAAGCAGAACAACACTATAGTAAGACTTTGGCTAATAACACTGTTAAAATTAATTTTAACATAAAGAAAATTAATAAAACACCTTCAAGCAGAAAAAACACCACACAGTCCCAGTCGAAGATATCAAATGTGAACTAGAGAAGGATAGTCACAAAATCAGGAATATTATGAATATTCGATAACGTGAAACTAAAGAGCCGCTGTCCCTTTTCTTTGTAGACTTAGAATCCAGTACAAAAAACAAGAAGATATACGAACTTCAGTTCTTGCTCCATACAAAGATACAAGTTGAACCGCCAAATAAAAGAAGAGTCATTATGTAGTGTACTGGGTGCCAATCATACGGTCACTCAAAAGCATATTGCACCAAACCCTATAACAGCGTAAAGTCTGCTAACGGACACGATTAAAAAACGTGCGTTAAATCCAGAAGCATCCCTGTACAATGTGTTCTAAGTGGGAGCGCCCACCCAGCTAATTACAAAGGCATTTCCACATACAGAGACTTAATAAACGCCAGAAACAAAACTTTCGGGACAAGCCAACAAATTCGAAATCAAAACCAAGTCCGCACTGTACTAAGATACCCTGATAAAACATTCTCAAGTATAGTATCACCACAAACTCACATCGAGACTGACAATAACACACAAACACACTTAACAAATCAGATAACTACTCTCCTATCTGAATTTAAAACCATGCTTGTCCAATTAATGAACCAAAACCAAACGATTCTTAATTTACTGTCATCTGCCGTTAACAAAATAGGTTCGTAATGTCCAACACACTACGAATTGCCACCTGGAACTCAAACTGATTACTAAACCATAAACACGAATTAATCGCATTTTTAAACATTAATAAGATTGACATCATCCTCATTTCAGAAACACATTTTACAGAACGAACCGTACTCCGTATACCATATTATACCATCTTCTCTACAAACCACCCTGATAACACAGAGTATGGCGGGTCAGCGGATACCACTAAAAATCATATTTCACACCATGAACTATCCAAATTCAAAACCGAAGCTGCAAACGTGGAAATAAATGCTCTTTCTTGGCCAGTTGTAATATCGGCAATATACAGTCCTACAAGACATCAAATTACTTCTATATCCAGTACCAAACGCTTTTCCAGTCCATAGGAGTTAAATTTATTGCCGGAGTTGACTGGAATTCCAAACACACACACACACTCACACACACACGCACACGCACACACACGCACGCAACCACCCACCCGCCTACACACCCATTTTATCTGTTTATGAAGGTTCAAATTCAGTCATCGAACGCCTCCAAGAACACTTGAACCTTGTCAATGAATGGTTAAATGGATTGCGCATAAACATCAACAAAGCCAAATCTACGTAAGTTATTTTCGCCACGAAATTCACAACATTTCTGCCAGTCAATATCGATGGTGCCCCCATACCTGTGGAGAATGAAGTGAAATATTTCACCTAGACCAGAAATTAACATGGAAAAACACATACAATCAAGAAGATAGCACACATTAGGTTTAGGCAAATGTATTGGCTGCTCGGTAGACGATCATCATTATCAACTGACAACAAACTGTTGCTGTACAAAATTATACTAAAACCAACATGGATGAATGGCCTTAAGCTGTGGGGATGTGCCAAGAAATCCAATATCAGTATTATCCAAAGGTTTCAATCCAAGATAATACGCTCAATAATCAATGCACCCTGCTATGTTACTAACCAGATCATCCACGAAGACCTAGGAACATATTTTGCGCAAGACGAGATAGGGACACCTGAATGAGCTAGTTGGCCACCTCTCAAACGAAGGACCTCCAAGGAGGTTACAGAGAATACGGCCAAACGATTTATTGTTGCAATAAAACATACTCTCCACAATTAAAATACATGTCATGGTACACTAACCTGTAATATACACGGTGTTTCAAAAATGTCGAAATGTCTTTTGATTTCTCAGGAACTATACTCACAGACAATCTGATATTATGTACATTACCCACACTCTACACGAGTCATACGCTGATGCTCGCGATACTCATTTATTCGATACAGTGGCGGAGATACGGCCAGATCAAAAGGGTTTTTCAGGTTGAACTTCTACGCCATTGTATGTACTCGAATTTTGTTTCCATTTCCGTATTTGTCCACTTAATATACACGAATAAGGTTCCTTGCGTACGGCACTGGCTCACTATTTCGATCTGAAAATCTGCAACGATGAGGAAAATATCAAGGCAAAGAAAAGTTCTAGATAGGATTTTTCTTTAAATCGCTTCGTTTCAGAGATACATGGTGTTATACATAAAAAGGAAACGTAAAATGAGGTGTGATGTACAACACCCTGTATCTCTGAAACGAAGCGATTTAAAGAAAAATCCTATTTGGAATATTTCTTTGCCTTGGTGTTTCTTCATGTTCATAGATTTTCATATCGAAATAGTGAGCCAGTGACGTACGCTATGAAGTACATGAAATCAAATTTTCTTGTTTATATAGGTAAGGAGCCATGAAATCACAAGTGACCATATTCGTATATATTGAGTTGGCAAATACGGAAATTGAAACAAAATTCGGCTACATCTAGTGGCGTAGAAGTTCAACCTGAAAAACCCTTCCGACCTGGCCGTATCTCCGCCACTGTAGCGAATAGTGGCGTATTGCGAGCACCAATGTGTGACTCGTGTAAAGTGTAGGTAATGTACATAATACCAGCTTATCCGTGTGTATAGTTCCTGAGAAACCAAAAGAAAACGTCCCTTTTTTCTAAACTTCAACACCCTGTATCTCGAAAATAGTGGCATTTGGACCATATGTTCATTTGACAAAATTGGCTTAATTTCACACATAGAATACGTTCAAGAAATTTTGGCAGACATTTTTGAAACATCGTGTGTAGAAGAGTAGTATCAATGATTATCTCTTTCAATGTCTTGTACTCTTAACAACTCATTTGCTTAATACCCATCCAGAGCAGATGTAAAATTCAATTGATGGCAATACAAAAAACAAAAAGCTGTCTTAAGCTTTTAAGTGGATGTTTTCTATGCCGCGCCAATCATGGCTTGCCCTATCCAACAAGCACATGTACGTGTTTTAAACGTAGAAATAACGTTGAAAGGGTTGAAACAACGTTACACGTTGAAAAACTAACTGTTGAAAAGAAGTTAAAAAATTTCACGTTAAATTTAAAACGTTTTATAGACGTCAATCATGGAACTATTTTCTAATAATCATACGTTATAATAACGTATTTACTAACACGTTAAATTTCTGTATAATATTGAACGTGTAATTAACATTTTATTTTGCTATTTCGTGTAGTAAACGTTACATTAATGTTAAAATTTAATATAGAAATCACGTTGATAATAATTTTAAAGCACACGTTATATTTGGACGTGTTTTTAACGTTGAGATTATAACTGTAGTGGATTTTTAATTATAAGGGTCGGTCTTTCCATCTCCAGATAAAGTTTCAGTTAGTTAACTTTCAAATATACCTTACAGCTAGCGCTATTTTCGGTCTTTCCAATGTCAGTTACCTCTTATCCAGTAGTTAACCTCCTAGAGGATAAATTTAACAGCCGCATGAAGTACCCAATAGCGCTGTATCTCGCGGATAAGCGCTGCCGAAAACATACAATGTATGAGTTTATGACGGTAACTTAAAAATCGTTACCTCAAATTGTCACTACACGGTTTTATTGTATAAGGGACTCATTATTAATAAAATAGTTTTTTCATAATTTTACTATGGACGATTTGATTAATGAAGTGTGGGAAGTACAAGAGATCGAGATTTTAAACCAGATAAATCCAGAACGCCGACCATATACTATTGCTCAACGTATTGATCATTTTGATATATGGGATGATCTGGATTTTTTCGAAGGTTTCGCTTAAAGAAGGGCACTGTTGAATGGTTGCTGCAACAAATCGAACATCACTTGTTACATCGTACTAACCGGTAATTTTATATTAATAATAATTCTATGATATCCCGGTGTTTTAATACGAGGATTACTAATAACCTCGTCTCCTCATCGAAATAATTAGGGTTCCGCTCACGTTTCACTTTTTTTTCCATCTCAATCAAAGAATAACAACAATAACGAAAAACAGAACAATTAACAAACACAATAAAAGCACTGAACTATTAATAAAGGTAGGTACATAACCTCAATAATGAAAATATAATAAACAAAGGTAACCACGCGTGTAAACAGATTTGACAATAAAAATGCATCTCTTTCTATCTTCACGATTTGGGTAAGCTACGGCTCGCTCTTTCAACACTTGCCTGAAATAGGCCACTTAGGGCTGCATTCAGTAAGTATTAAAAATGGTACAAACAGTCAGATAACTAACTATCGGAATAAAGCACTTGGAAAGACGGGTAAAAGTTATCTGACAGATTTATTTGGCGGATAACTAATTGCAATGGATAGCTAACTGGGACTTTATCTGGAGATGGAAAGACCGGTCCTAAGTAATGTTTTAACAACGTCATTATGCAACATTTAACAGCAGTGCGTTATATCATGTTACATTCTCGTTATTCGACAACAGAAAACTTTTGTTGCTAATTATAAGTTGAATGAACGTTTACCATTATTTTCAAAATAACGTGGTTAACAACGTCACAAAGATGTTAATTTTGACAAATTATTTAGACGTTTTGATGATAACTATCTGTTGATTTTAAAATAGATTTAAACGTTTTCACAACACCGAAGTCTAACGTTCGATTACTGTAAATTTATGACAATATATTGACGTTATTTAACAACATAAGTATTCGATCTTCAATTATTACGTAGAAGTCAACGTTTTGACAACGTCAACGTCTCATGTTTAATTTCCATGTATGTTATTTCACTGTTCGGTAATTCAGCGTTAAATGAACGTGCGAATTCGACGTTACTATTAACGCAAAAAAGTTGCTGTACGGTTTTAACATTGATAGCTACAAATATTCGTCAACATCCTGTTCTTAGCGATAAGCACTTTATTGAAAAGAAAATCGCGTCAATCAATATATTTAGTTACTCTAAACGTGCATGATAAATTCAGATATTTTATAGCAGCTTAAGTTTGTAATCAGTAGTGAGTTTAGCGTTCTCCTTATTTTGGGTAAGTATTATCCAATATTTTTTGATCAATACTATTCTACGTCGAGGAAAAGCTTTATCAAATAGACTAAAGTCAGAATTATTAAAAAAATAACGAATCACCATCGATTCCTATTTTAGAAAATGTGATAGTTCCAAGCCACGAATCTGTGAATAACGTTACTCATGCTAAAATGAATGTACAAATAACGATTATTTAACGTATACAGATTTTGAAATAAATCAAAATGATCTAAAAAAAGATCTACAAAATTGGGTAGTCAGTCACTGTGTAAATTCAAATGCTGTATCTGATTTATTAAAAATTTTGAATCGGCATTTAAATTATCTTCCTTTAGATTATAGAGCTCTTTTAAAAACGCCACGTACGACAAAAACTTAAATAATGGTGTAGTAGCGCCGGAGAGAGGTGTCTCATGGCGGACTCGAGAATGGGGATATCATTATTACTGTGAAATGCATCTGTTTCCCTTTATCTTAGTGCGAAGTTCCCACTTAAAGAAAGACGGGTTATATAATATACGTCTGCTATATATTTTAAATGCAGGACTTAAAAACGTATGTCGATTCTAAAGTCAAAGCGCATGACGCTGGCATCTACAAAATTGGGTAGTCAGTCACTGTGTAAATTCAAATGCTGTATCTGATTTATTAAAAATTTTGAATCGGCATTTAAATTATCTTCCTTTAGATTATAGAGCTCTTTTAAAAACGCCACGTACGACAAAAACTTAAATAATGGTGTAGTAGCGCCGGAGAGAGGTGTCTCATGGCGGACTCGAGAATGGGGATATCATTATTACTGTGAAATGCATCTGTTTCCCTTTATCTTAGTGCGAAGTTCCACTTAAAGAAAGACGGGTTATATAATATACGTCTGCTATATATTTTAAATGCAGGACTTAAAAACGTATGTCGATTCTAAAGTCAAAGCGCATGACGCTGGCATCTACAAAATTGGGTAGTCAGTCACTGTGTAAATTCAAATGCTGTATCTGATTTATTAAAAATTTTGAATCGGCATTTAAATTATCTTCCTTTAGATTATAGAGCTCTTTTAAAAACGCCACGTACGACAAAAACTTAAATAATGGTGTAGTAGCGCCGGAGAGAGGTGTCTCATGGCGGACTCGAGAATGGGGATATCATTATTACTGTGAAATGCATCTGTTTCCCTTTATCTTAGTGCGAAGTTCCCACTTAAAGAAAGACGGGTTATATAATATACGTCTGCTATATATTTTAAATGCAGGACTTAAAAACGTATGTCGATTCTAAAGTCAAAGCGCATGACGCTGGCAGATGTCTACTTGGCTATTTAACCTCAAATTATTATTCGTATTTCCTTTCGTATAATCGCATCGTATTTTGTAGTTATAATAATTTATCTTTCGCTTCGTAATTTATTAGTTTCCATTGCATTTGTAAACAACAGTTTTTTTCAAAACTATTATCATTAATATTCACGAGGTAAGTTTATAATGCAAAATGTCTTTCCAATTGATCGAATGCATTTATTTATTTTGCAGCAAATAATGATGTCATTAAAAGGTAAATCTTTGGAAAGCCAAACTCAAGTAATGTTAATTATTTCGAGATGGAACGCGATAACCGGGGAGTCAAATTAACTTCCATTATCCAGGCAGGCTAATAATTTTCACTGTTTAAATTTATATTTATGTAATATTATTTTGCAGCGAACTGCTCTCGCATGCGGCATTTCCGAGAAAACCGTAACTCGGACAAAGGCAAGAATGGCTCTCGTTTTAGAATCTGGGAAATCGGCGCCGTATTCACCGCAAAAACATAGGCTGCATTTGAAGTCGAACTCAGAGGATGTCGACGAATACGTGACGTTTTGAAACGAAAAATTTACACCATGCACGCAACTGGTAAATAATTCAGAAATTATTGCTGAAATGGAGTTAATCACTGTTTAATTTTAAGCTCACATATTACTATCGAAAAACTGCAAACTGAACTTAAAGAAGATAAAATATTTACCTTCAGTAAAACGAGCTTGAAACAATTGTTAGACAAAATTGGTTTTGAATCCAAAGTTGAAGAAGGCGTTTTATGGAGCAGGTTCATATTGCTGGTGGTCGAGCAACATTTTTGCGAAAATATTTTGCTAATAAAAGTTGTGAAATTAGTTACGATTCTGTCTTTTTGGATGAGACGTGGATTTTTAATCGAGGAAGCGTTCGAAAATCATGGCATGATTTGAAAAGCACAAAAAAAAACGCTAGGAGAAGGGAAATGGTAATTAAAATAGTCCTATTTGTTAAAAATATTTTTAACCGAATAAATTTGAGTTTTATCGTACTGAGTGCTGGCAACAAGGATGGTTTTATACCTAATTCATCATTGGTATTTTCCAGTAAAGGTTAGACAGCAGACTACCACGATAATATAAACGCTGATTTATTTCAAAAATGGTTTCTTCAAGGACAGCTTTTACCAAATTTAGAAAAACCAAGTTTGATAATTCTTGATGTCAGTTATCATTCTACATTAGTAGAAAAAATACCGCCAAGTAGTTGGAAGAAAGAAGATCTTCTTCAATGTTTAAGAAAACACAACAATCCTCATTCGAATGATATACTGAAAGTAGAATTATTACAAATTACCAAGGATTTACAAGTTCCAAAAATATGTGCAATTGATAAAATCACCCATCAATGGGGCCATCAAATTTTACGTTTACCTCCGTATAACTGCCAATTCAACCCTATCGAGTTAATATGGGCAAATTGTAAACAGTATTACAACAAAAACGTTGGAAGACAGGGCTTCAGAGACGAGAATGTTTTATCGCTATGGAAGGATTCATTACACCAAGTAACTGGAGAACTGTGGCAAAAGTGTATTTTACATGCTGAAAAGGAAATGAGCCAGTGGTGGGACATTCAAAAAGAGCTGAGGAAATGGTAAAACCTCTAGTAATCGATGTCAGAGAGTCGAGTGAAAATGATAGTGAAAGTGAAGGTGATGACTTTTAATTATAAGATGTCCAATACTTGAATTTAAAGCAAAAATTAGAATCTTAGTTACTCTATAACATTGTAAAGAATTATTATATTTAACATATACCTCTGTAGCTGTACTTAGGTTTACATTCGATATATATATATATATATATATATATATATATATATATATATACAAACTGTAAACTGAGATTTTTTAAATCTATTATATTATTAACTAATAATAAATCTCATTTTTAACATCCAATACAGTGTATTTATTTATGACAAAATCAGTTATTTATAAGTGGCTTCGATAACCAAATTACAGTCTTGACTCTTTTGACGCAATGAAATCTGTCGGCTAAAAACGATCCTCCGCAATTAACCTAACTTTTCGCACTTCATTCGGGCACTACCTACTGCTAGCTAATTCGTTTCTTATTGAAAATTATTGATATAATTAATTTGTAAAACAGATCCAAAACGAAATTTTGTTGACCCGGTCACGGCTCTGATAATCGTTTACAGTTGTACAATATATTTTTATCATACGACTACCCACACTCGGAGAACTTTACATGCCAGAATAAGTGCGAACAGACCTTAGTATTCAGTTTACCATGGAAAAAGAAACTAATGGAAGTTTACTATTTCTTGACATATTAGTATCTAAAAATAATAATTCACTATCTTTTAAGGTTTATAGAAAGCCGACACACACTTATAGATACCATCATAAATTATCCAACCACCATCCCATCAAAAAATTGGTGTAATTAAATCTTTAGTAGATCGAGCAAAACGAATTTGTGACACTGAATTTTTGAAACAAAATTCTAACAAGATAATGGATATTCACTTAGAGATATTAATAATGTTATTACACCTTCTAGACGTAACCTTAAAGAAAAACCAGTTCTTAATGTTGGTACTGCTTCTCTTCCTTTTATAGCTAATGTTACAGATAGAATTGAAAAAATCCTAATTAAATGTGGCATTAGGACTATTTTTAAACCTACAAGAAAAATTAAAGAACACTTAAGATCACCTAAAGATGTTCCAAACCTATTATCATCTTCCAAAGTGTATTTATCTTGTTCATGTGGAAAGTATACATTAGAACCACAAAACGTAGCTTTGATACAAGACGTAAAGAACATATGAGATATTGTAGATTAGGTCAACCAGAGAAGTCTGCAGTGGCTGACCATGCCTTGAATAATCTAAAGCATGACATTCAATTTGACAATATGGAAATATTGTCAAGACAAACTCATGTTCGTTTACAA
This sequence comes from Vesta saturnalis, assembly GCA_036346205.1. Taxonomy (NCBI): domain Eukaryota; kingdom Metazoa; phylum Arthropoda; class Insecta; order Coleoptera; family Lampyridae; genus Vesta; species Vesta saturnalis. The sequence continues at coordinate 1,307,249 of JARFJB010001127.1, read as the reverse complement.
CGTGAAGCAATTGAGATATATAAACACCCTAACAATTTTAATAGACAAGAAGAAAATCTCCGTTTAAATAGGTTTTGGCATCTTATAATTAAAAAAAGGCAAATGATACGACTTGATTTTGCTTTTAATTTTGACTTTTGGTATGTCTAAGTTTGTTGCTGTGTTTTTCCTAGACCTTGAAGCAAATGCCGTTGGTACTCGTTATAATATAACGTGTTATTAACGTACCTGTGTTTGTTGGGTATTGATAACCCTTTTGGACGCAGGTACCTCAACTTAAAAAATCATATAACGTTGAGCGTTGTTCTTAGTTCTGCGCCTTCGGTTAGAATAACTGAATACACTCGTAGCTTCTAACCTAAATGTCATATGTAGAACGACAAACGATTCTTTGTACTATCAGAACTTATTACAATCGCAATTGTGATACCATCTCGGGTCACCCTTGCTAGGTTCGGTCATTTACATCATTAATATATAGTACCACACATAAAAATACATGTATTTTTAGTCTGTGGCAGTACAAATGTCCACTGCTCGTACCAAACTGGCGAAATCTATATTCTTTTGCGCCGGTTCTAAACTATAAAATGATCTTCCTAGTTCGTTATCAAAAAATGTTAAAAAAATTACCAGTATGATTTTTCCTTCTTAGAATTCAGATTAAGAAGGAAAATCCATTTTTCATTGTTCCTAGTTCCTGGTTTCCTGAAAGCTTTAGCACGTTAAGCTAAACCTACCCTATTCAAGACCTCAAATTAAAAAAGACGCGTTAAAGAAAAGTAAAATGTGTTAGAGTGAATCAGAAAATATTTAAAATGATACTAATTCTTGGTTTTAGAACTTACATGTAATGCAACATATTTTAATTACTAGGTTCAGTAGAATTAGGAATGATTAAGTTTTGATAATGAATTAATCAAAACTTGGATGCAATGAGATTAAATTTATATTCTTTAACCTTACTTCGTGGAATATACAAGGTGATTGGTCGAAACCATTCATTAGAAGTATTAGGAGTTCCAGCCATGGCTGATTTCTGAAAGTTTGTATCTGGACTAAGTGATTCATATTCTATTTAAGGAAAATATTTTCATGATGACTACACTTCCGGTTGTACCGGAAGTAGCCATCAACTTTGTTTTTTTAAATGGAATCGTACCCTTTTTATGGCATATTCGAATTGTACTCGCCATTTAAGTAGAAATTTTATCAATGTTCCCTATACTTAAATTTAATAGTTTTTGAGATTTAAATTTTTTTTCGAAAATTATTGGTTGAACACTATGAAATTTGACAATGCCTACTGGCGCCATTTTTAGTACGAAGCAAGTAATATTGACGTTATGCATAGGGGTATCCTTAAGCTTTACGCTGATGCTTCCGGTACTGCCGAATTATCTACAGGGTGTTCAAAATGTGACTTCCATCTTTTGAAAATAAAAACCATCAAAACTTAACCTTTTCAAATACAATTCCCAATAATTTGTTCCTTTAACGGATGCAGAATAAAATTCTGCATTGATTTGTATTAGCATTCCCTATACCTATCTTCGATAGTTTTTCTCATATTGAGGTATTTGTTCATTTCTTCTGAAATTCAAAACGATTTACCTGATTTTTCCATGGATAGCCATGGAAACCACAGCTAAGTTTGTTGTTAGTAACTGTCAATACCTTTTGTTGTGTTTCTGTGTTCGGTTTATCAAAATGGAAAATGGGAAGTATTCAAACAGGGATATTTTGAACTTATTTTATATTCATGGAGAATGTGATAAGATTATTAGCAGAACTTGCCGTTTGTTTAATGACCGATATCCTCATTTAACACCAATGAACAAGCACAAATTTAAGCGAATAGAGTCAAACTTTTTACGGTATGGAACAGAGAAAGATGTCAGAACACGATCAAAGCCTATTACTGGCGAAGAAGCTAATGAAGTTAATGTCCTAGCATATTTTAATAACTACCCGCACGGCTCGATACGATCTGCTGCAGAAGATTTGGGCCTGTCTTACTATTCCATACAATACATCTTAAAGAAGCATAAAATGCATGATTATTCGTTTGCCTTGGTTCAAGCACTTCATCCAGGCGATAATTTGAAGCGAGTGGAATTTTGTGAGCAAATGTTAATCAGAATTCAGGAAGACCCGCTGTTTTTACGAAAAATAATTTGGACGGACGAAGCAAAATTTACCAGAGAAGGAATTGTTAATCGACGTAATTGGCACTATTGGGCGTCGGATGTCTCTGAATTTTTAGAAAATCTGCCTCTTAATATTTTACAATACTGCTGGTATCAAATGGACGGAGCTCCTGCACATTCAACGCATGACGTTGATCAAGAGCTCACCACTATGTTTGGTGATCAGTGGATCGGTCGAAACGGACCATGGCGGTGGCCTCCCCGATCTCCCGATCTAACTCCACTCGACTTCTACGTGTGGGGCGAAGTCAAGAATCAAGTATACGCCACTCCAGTCCACACAAGAGAAGACCTAGGCTTAGAGTAACGACGGCATTTCGCCGGTTAAATCGTCATCACGTCAAAATAGCTTGCACGAAAGAAGTTCAGTCAAGACTTTTAGGTTGTCTTCGACAAAATGGAGGCCACATAGAACATTTATAAAATTTTGAATTGTTTTTCTTACTTTCAATAATATTAATAGTTATTATTTGCATATTACTTTTATTCTCATCTTATTTGTTGACGAAATTTAACAGTTCTGTTTGCTTTGATAAACTACATTAATGTAATTGGTTTCTGCATCTGTAGTAGGCTTCGGCCGTGGAGAAATCGAATTAATTTTTCTAAATTTCGGACGTGATTTTAGAAATACCTGAATAACTGAAAAACTGTTGGAGATAGGTATAGGGAATGCTAATACAAATCAATGCAGAATTTTATTCTGCATCCGTTAAAGGAAGAAAATATTGGGCATTGTATTTGAAAAAGTTAAGTTTTAATGGTTTTTATTCGTACTAAAAATGGCGCCTGTAGGCATTGTCAAATGTCATAGTGTTCAATCAATAATTTTCGAAAAAAAATTTAAATCTCAAAAAATATTAAATTTAAGTATAGGGAACATTGATAAAATTTTTACTAAAATGGCGAGTACAATTCGAATATGCCATAAAAATGGTACGATTCAATTTAAAATAACAAAGTTGATGGCTACTTCCGGTATAACCGGAAGTGTAGTCATCATGAAAATATTTTCCTTAAATAGAATATAAATCACTTAGTCCAGATACAAACTTTCAGAAATCAGCCATGGCTGGAACTCCTAATACTTCTAATGAGTGGTTTCGACCAAACACCCTGTATATAATAGCACTAACGTTTAAAATACAATATAATTCCAAAATGTATTTTATATAATTATTTATTTCTCTACGCGTTTCAAAACAACATGTATGATTACCAAGAGAAAATATATAAGTAAAATAACAAACAAGTAGTTACAGTAGGTAACAAATTATTAAGGTAAAACAGTAAATGTAAATTATAATTCTATATTTAAAATATCTGTTAAAGCTCAGTCTATAAGATCAACCTGTTAGTTCATTAACGGTACTTTATGTTTTGTTTATGAACTTTGAATTCTTCCAAAACATCTAATTATCTTTTTTATTTACAAAAACGTAAAAATTTGTTATTGTTTTGTGGCGTCAATAGGTAATTATTAACTATTGAATGTTTGACATAATTTGGTTTGTCTATGTGTTTATATTTATCTAATGTGTTCTTTGTATCTAATATCATAGTTCCTAAGTGTTTGTCAATATAAACAGAATTACAGAATGCGCAGTTGAATTTATAGATACCACTTCAAAATGTCGTTAATTGAATCTGGCATTAAATAAACATTTACGAACATTATTATTCGTTTTGAAAGCTACTTTGTGGTATTTTTCCGAAATGTGAAATTGATATGAATTTATTTTCTTTCAGTTCTGTACTATTCACTAGCGCCCGAAATAAATTCAAATTTCCGTCACATCATTCCAAATAACGTTCTGTTGGATTTCCCTAGCTACATTATTATGGTGGGTCTTTGAAGTATGTCCATCATCTAAATTCCCATCCGATCTCCGTAGTCACTACTCGTGTCCTGGAAATATGCATAATTTTGAGTATGTATACTTTGTCATTTGGGGAAGAATAATTATTCTACGTGTATGATCATTTTCGGAAGAATCTTCACTAGAATATTCCGAACTTTCAGCACAACAGGGATCTGAATCTAAATCGTCGAAATGCTTGTCAATATGGCTAATATCACTTAATTTCGTAGCTAAATTTGGAAGGGATTACTTCGAAAGAGGCCGTTTTTCCCACCCGACATGATTACGCGGTAAAATTGCGACTAGCAACAACCATTCGACAGACTATAAAAGGCAATTGACCCTGAGCCGAATATTTATCTGTTTAAGAGTCGATTAAATGCGCCAGATATACGAGGGTAACGTGAATAGTTCTCGGCCAGACACAGAAATGGCTCTCCAATCAGAAAAAATTCCTGCCTGGGTGCACGTGTCATTAGTCCATGTGACAAGTTTGTTTACATGAGTCTTTGCAGTAGACAGCTTGCGTGTTTTTCGTTAAAACTTGAATATCCTGCGGTCATAGAATTCTTCGTTTTGGATGAATTAATTCCTAAGGAAATTGATCCGAAGTTGACAAAAGTTTACGGGGAATCTGTTACTTCCATGTCAACCGTTAAAAGTGGGCAGCTGAATTTCAACGTGGTCGCACATCCCTCGAAGATGACCCACGTGAAGGATGGCCAAAAACCGCAATCACACCAGAATCCATTTAAAATGTGCATGATGTCGTGTTGGACGATAAGCGAGTAAAGGTGAGTGAGATAGTTGAGGCTGTGGAAAGGATGCGAAACATCTTGCTTAAAAAATTAGGGATGAAAAGCACTACGCAAAATGGGTGCCGCATTTGCTGAATGCCGATCAATAGGGATTGAACCGATTTTGTGCGGCGATTTATCACCATGGATGAGGTACATGGGTCCATCACTACACGCGAGAAACGAAACAGCAGTCCAAGCAGTGGGTGAAAGTCGGTGGTTCAGCGCCACAGAAAACGAAATCGATCTCGCATCTGCCGGAAATGTCATGGCCAGCGTTTTTGGGATGCGAAAGGGATTCTGTTAATTGATTAGATTGCAAAAGGCAAAACATTACACGCGAATATTACTCCAACCTTCTTGACCATCTGGATGCCAAAATTTGTGTGAACAGGCCTGGCTTGAAGAAGAAAAGAATCATCTTTCACCAGGACGACGCACCTGCACACAAGAGTGCGTTGGCACCCTCAGACTTCCATCTGTTCCCAAACTTGAAGAAATTTGTTCCTAGGAAGCGCTTCGCTTCCAATGAAGAAATTAGGAGGGCCGTAAATGAATATTTTCACAACCTTCCAGACTCTCACTTCCGGGAAGGAACACTGATATTGGAGGAACGCTGGACCAAGTGTGTTGAAGTCAAGGAAGATTACGTAGAAAAGGAAATCATTTTTTAACTGAAAGTCGAAGTCTTTCAATGTCAGCCGAGAATTTTCACCTTACCCTCGTATGGGTATCAAAAAAATACACACAGCTGGATTTGAATAATTTTTCGTGTATTACTTTTAATACACATGGAAGTTAACGTGTTAAGCGTTTGTTCAAACTTTTTTAATATCTGAATAACGATTAATTTTATAAGAAAATGTGAAGACATTTTTTAATATAATTTAATTTCACATATCTTCTCTATATGAATTAAGCATTAATTAAATAGGATTATAAATGCTTAAACTGTATTTTCACTATGTGTGGGCCAAGATCTAGACAAAACCGAAAACGTTACGCATCTCAATGTGCATCAACTACTAATGATTATTAGCACTACCCGTCCCTAGAATTTTGACCTACTAAAGGAGTTCCACCTTTAGCAAGAGATCTTTAACGTGTCAAACATCCGAGGAGTGCTATGGTTTTTCACCGTTCTATAAAAACGGATACCTCGGCCAGGCTTGAACCCGCGCAGCTCAGGTCTTAAACTGTATTATCGATATTTTTATAGAAGCAGGCGGTTTTGAAATTTTTTCAAGTGTGCATCTAGATGTCTTTTAAGCATTATTTGACGTGAAGTTTTAAACGTCCATCTGACATAGCTTATTGTTTTTGCTTTTACAATGTTGCCTATTTTCGTTATGAACGTATTAAAAAAGGCGTTGCATAATTATCCTAAAAAATTATTATTAAAATTATTTATTTCTTTCAATTTTCACTTTGTAGGTTAGAAGGATGTATATTGTTTCACAACATATATTTATTTTAAATCTAGAAAATTGATAGTTTTAACTTAAGATAAAAATTGTTAATATTAATTAAAAACTCATCAATGAAATCAGATGAACTATGAAAACATGCTAAAGTATCATCAGCGTAACGAAACCAAAATACAATCTTATCAGAATCATTTAAGAAAAATGTGATCTTCTAAATTATTCATAAAGAAATTAGTTAAAATGCGCGAAATTGGAATGGAAAAAGATTGTTTGCCTATGGTCAGTGCAACTTTGCCCTTTGTTGATACCGTAGAAGATAACATTTTTTAATTAAATGGTTCTCTTAAGATTGTATTTTGTTTTCGTTGGTGATAATTTAGCTTATTCTGATAGTTCCTCAGATTTCATTGATGAGTTTTTAACTATTATTGATAGTTTACATCCCAACATAAAATTTACATTAGAGAAAGAACAAACCAGAGCCATTAATTTTCTAGATTTAAACATAAAAATTTGGGTTATCCATATTCGGAAAACTTACACATACATACATTACAATTCCAAACCATTCATGTCATCATGAAACACATAAATTAGCTGCATAATTCATTAGTACATAGAGCAATATCGTTACCATTAAATTAAACAAATTTCAATCAAGTACTATCAATCATAAAACAAATTGAGCAAGCAAATGATTATACTTCAAATACAATCGAAACGTTAGTTAAAAATGAAAAGTACAAATTATCTATCAAAAACATTTACCCAGTTAATACAGAACTGAAAGAAAATAAATACATATCAATTTCGTATTTCGGAAAAAATATCAGAAAAAGTAGCACACATATTACAAAACAACAATAAGTACAAAGTAGCTTTCAAAACTAATACCAATATTCTTAAACGTTTATGCGATGCCAAAGATTCAACTAACGACATTTTGAAGACGGATATTTATAAATTAAACTGCAAATTCGGTAATTCTGTTTATATTGTCCAAACACTTAGGAACTTTGGTATTAGATACAAAGAACACATTTGATGTTAGACATATACAGACAAATCAAATTATGCCAAACATTGCATAGTAAATAATCACTTTATGACTTCACACAAAGCAACATTAAATTTTTACATTCCTGCAATAAAAAAAGACAAACTAGATACCTTGGAAGCATTCGTAATTTATAAACATCAACCGAAAGTACCTTTAATGAACGAACAGGTTGATCTTATAGGTTCACCTTTAACAGATATTGTAAATATAGAATTATAATTTACCCCCTTTAATTTAAAAGTATTAATTTATTTATTATAAGTAGGTAATATTTAAGATTTATCCTATCAACATCATAATTATTTCAACCGTTTAATTAGCTACTTGAAATTTAAATTGTAGTTTCATTAAGTATTCAGTAGTTTTTTGTTTCCGAATAAAATTTGAAGATTGAGTTTTTTTAATTAATTAAATGTTAATTAAACTGTTTTTATGTGAATCAGACGTAATAAAATCTTTTGCAATTATTTGTAAATGCTGATTCACAATCACAAGTAGGTACTGTTACACGTATAGATAGGTTATATGGCCATTCCTAATGGTTTGATGGTACCTAACTGTGAATATAAGACAAAAATTAATGTTGTAACATTGCTACATTACGACAGTTCCTTTAACCGGAAATAGCATTAAAAAGTTAAATTACATCATTTTACATCAAATCTCATAATACTTTGTAAATAAAAAAAAGTAAACGATAGAAAGTAAATATGTTTACGTTACATATTCTTATTTATGACTTTCTCTCATGCATTTTATAAGGTATCATGAAGCATGCAATCTCTAACTTAGAGACCTACTACCTAATAGTATGGTGAAAGTAAAATAGCATGAAGATTCTTTTTTCTTATAAAACCCAGCCAAAGCCGTTACATAAGTAAAATCAGCCGAAAATCTAGATCATGTTTACAAATTCTACTTCCTTAAGTTTCTAATTGTGACATAATCTTTCTCTTTGTCATTATAATTGTGTTATAACACACACGTTCCTCCGTATTAACAATTGATATACCGATTAGGCGCTCTAAGGTTACTTTGATACGTTTCTTGAATATAAATTACATTCTTTTTTTGTTTCAGATACTAAAAAATGCCTGGACTTATCGAGTCGCCTGATAATGAAACGATACGGTTAACACCAATACAAAAATTTTATTCGGGGGCAAACGTATTTGTAACCGGAGGGACCGGTTTTTTAGGTAAAATGCTAATTGAGAAATTATTAAGGTCATGCCCGGATATATCAACCTTATACGTCCTTGTAAGAAGTAAAAAGGGACGTAATATGCATACAAGAGTCGAAGAATTATTTGACGATCAACTTTTTGAACGTCTTAGACTGCAATGCCCAAAATTTCGACATAAGGTCGTTGGAATTGCTGGCGACTGTAGCCTTACCGATTTAGGACTAACCATACAAGATCGACAATTATTAATTCAAGAGGTAAGTAAATTGCATACTTAAAAATTCCATATCATTATATATCCATTAAGATAATGTAACGTGAATTTCCCTACGTTTACACTTAAATAGCAGGGGACCGCAATTAGAATCTTGAGATGCTTCTTTTCACAATATACATTTAAATTGTTTGTTAAAAATTGTATTTAAGAAATAACAGTATATAGAATTTAATGGTGTAGAAGGTTGCATTCCGAAGCATTTTGAACCTGTTTTAAGCTTAGGTCATTACAGTCATTCTTCTTTAAATATTTTAAGTAGGTGTACATTATAGGTGAAGGAATAATAAAATCGTTTTATTTTTAAATGAATAATTACACTATCAATATATTGAGAAATACAACAACAAATTCAAATCCGTTTTAACACATAGACACAAACATCCGGCTCACTTGTAATTATATACCTCCACTATAATGCTGTATAAGCGCGAGTTTTACATTTTTTTGTAACCCTGAACTTCTGAACTGGCTAAGTTTACCTTAACGTGCCATTCTAGAGTTAGCAGCCGTGTAGTAGAATGCAACTTGAAGCTATGAATGACCGAACCGAGTGTCCCTGACATAGGCTGCCCGAGATAATATCATAGAATGTAATTCAGAAGCACAACTGCGATTGCAATACCGATAGTACAAAGAAAGAATAGACACTATTCTTCTGTGATCTAGCGACTGTATGTCAGAAGTTAAAGAGCCTAACCGCTCTTCTTTTAATGCGGCCAACAATATCGAGAGGGCATTGGGAAGCATTAACCTAGAAATGAAAATTATATTTTAGATGAAATCGAATTTGGACGTTATATAGCAAAAAAGTGTGCGAATGGTAAAGCATCCCTCAGATCTGTACAAACAGTAACTGCTTCAATGGCTTCCTGAAGATGGTCAACACATAATAGACTTGAAAATACAAATATTAAGATCGGAGTCATTGCAACAGGAAATGATTTGTTTTGGTAGACACACACACAAGTTTTGTTAGCGTTACATTTATCAAGATTATTATAGTTTTTAAAACGAGCTGCTAATTTAGTAGCTGATAGAAGATGCATAATCAAAGATAAATTTGACTGTGATAAATTACGATGCAGCGTGCTGCCATCTACAAAGCAATGGATCTGGTTAGTTGTGGAAGAAATTATATATGACGAAAGAAGTGTACGAGCTATCACTGTAACACGCCCGCTTTAAAGCCAACTTCTTTTGAAAAAAAAAAAAAAAGAAAACTGGAAACTTAAATGATGAGCGTATCAGTTAATCCAAACGAGGTGACTACGACCCTTTCATCGGATTGTTCTAAATTTGAGACACATATGAAAGAAGATCACATGTTACATGACCCTCTCTAAAAACACTAAGGAGTTACGTTCAAGGAAAGAGAATAGTTGCTGATCGATGGATTTCTCCATGACTTTAGGCAAAATGGAAGTTGGTAGGTAGTTAGAGAGATCGGTCTTGCGCCTTTTTTGGGAATAGGTTGAAAATGAAGCAAATTCCACCAGTAGACATAAAGATAAAGCTGGTACTAGTTCAGGGAAACATTTCTTTAAAACAATAGCTGGAATATCATACGGGTCAATTACCTTATTAGAATCAAACCTACTGATGATCGATTCTAGGAATTGGTATCGAAAACAAATTGGATTTATAGCGTATCGAGAAGATTTGACTAATTGTTTTTTCCCAGAATCATTAAGAGACGAGTTAAATGTAAATAAATCCACTTGAAGATTGATTGTATCTACACAGTCAGCTACTACAGATTAAAAGACCATAATTTACCACTGTAGCTAGTTTATTGCATGTTCGTAGTTCGAACAACTTTTTAGCTTCAGCGATGTCACTTTTGCAGGGACGTTTAGCATCAAGGTATTCTGCCTCGCGATCGCTTTATTATATTTCCTTCCATTTAGAATCAGCCATATGGTTTTGTTTTTTCGGTATGTACAACACCATGCTACGAGGATGATTTCAGGTACTAAAAAAGCAATATCCGAAGACGAAGGCTACTGAAAAGAATATTCACTCCATGGAAAAGTTGCAAAAATATCCTAAATCACTCCATTTAGCTGACTTAAAACACTGCAAGGTTCTATCAGTGTGGTAAACAACAGAAGAAGTTATTTCTATTAGTTAATTACTAGACTATGGAGAAAACAGTTGTTTTATAAACAAATGGATTTGATGTAAGGAAAAGGTGTAGAAGATGTGGAGTATGGTTAGGGTTATCAGGAATATTAGTGAGTTCGGAAATCATTTCTGTAAGATCACGTGAATTAACAACAAATACTTCTGTACTATGACCTGCAGGGTTAATGGCAGATGGAAACGAAGCCAATTAGAGAGTCCATAGATGAGATACCATAAGATTGAGTCAGAAGATAGCAAACTTTCAAACAAAAGTTAGTCGTGAAAGTTACTGTCATTGGGAAGCCTATAGACGCTATAGAAGTAGAAGTTCATTTAGGACGAGAATACTTAAACGAACTATGTCGAATTAGTTATTTTTTAAAGAAGAAAATTTTTTGCAAGCAATATTTTCCTTGAAATAGTCACACAGTCCTTTGTATCGAAAATTAGAGCCATGATTATGTAGGGGAGATTGCAAGTCGGGTGAATCGGAAAAAATATTTTGCCTCGTAGGTCTTAGGCGTTGTTCCAATCATACAAGCAAAGGTAGATTCAGCCCTTACCAAAAGCGGCCAAAATAATTGCGGATTTAAACGAATGGAGTAATTAACCATCTACTTTGTTCAGTAGTCACAAAAGCTTCGTGGAGCTGAGCGGACGCGACTATAACTAACAGCTGGTTGATATAAATGTAACTGATAAACTACAATGGTTCTTCTCCATTTACTATGTTAAAAGGTAAAATTTAAGCAATTATAAATACAATTCTTGCGAGTCTCGTTACAACAAAATTACGTTATAATCCAACACGGATTTAAGACCCACCCTCGTGATTTCTCTGGATCTGTCCCTGATTGTATATACAGGGTGATTTATAATGCGTGTAATACGCTGACAATATGTTCTGGACGTTATTTTAAAAAAAAATGTATCAACCTAGGTGGTATTTGACTTAGTTAAGGAACTACAAAAGACCCAGAGTTTTATTAGTGAAGTAGTAAATAATAATTTATCATCTAATTAATTAGATTATTATAAGTTTTGTTATGAACGAATAAGTTCAAAGGTAAATATGTAATTAAAAATTATTATTAATTTTATTAAATACATAAATAAAAAGTTTATCTCGAGTAGGATTTGAACCTACGACCTGTACTTTCCTAGAGTACCGCGCTAACCATCTGCGCCCTCGAAATACAAGCCCCAATCGATTTAAATTTTGTCTTTATGTATGTAGAATAAAGACAAAATTTACATCGATTGGGGCTTGTAATCACATAAATTTAACCATTCTTTAATCGAAACGCCAGTTAAAACACGGTTACATATAAAAAATATCAGGTTTGGAACAACACGCGACCTTCCAACCTAGATTAGATTTTGCATGAAATTCAGTGGCGAAAAGGGTGGGTTTATTAGAAGCTGTTTTTCATTTTTATCAAATATTTCTGAAACAGCTGTATATTTCAAAGATATAAAAATACCAATACATAGACCTTAATTTAGACCCGTAATATAGTAGAAAAAAAGGATTATGACAGAGCTGCCCCATATCACCCACTTTATTTAAAGTATACATTAAATCTGCGCTAATGCAATGGAAACGAAAATGCTCTGGGGTGGGAATACCTTTGAACGATATGCTGATTTACACCTTACAGACGACCAAGTGATATTCGCAGGAAATAAAGAAGATCTACAATCCCCGTAAGTAGAAAGTAGAAAATATGCAGACTGGGCATTAGATATGAACCTGGGAAAAACAAAATACCTATGCATAGAAGACAAAATAAGTAATGCACTTATACATAGTCGATATAGAATACATACAATCATGCGAAGAGTATAAATATTTAGGCGTAAAGTTCGACACAAGCGGTACAGATGAAAACGAAATAAGAACGAGAATAACAGAAACAAGAAAAGTAGTCAGATTCTTGAACGGCATATTATGGAGTAAAAAGATAACAAGATCACGAAAGCTCAACATCTATAACACAATAATAAAGAGCCATCTAACATATGGATCTGATACATGGGGAATAACATCTACAGAAATGGATGCGTTTAGAAAGTCCGCTAGGATATCGAGAATACAGAGAATAGGAAATGAGGATATTCGTCATCAAATGGGAATTATGAAAGCTATTGAAAGAAAACAATTAACCTGGTACGTCCATGTCTAACGAATGAGATAAACACGGCTGCCAAAGCAGACAATGGAGTGGATACCGAACATTAAAAGGAAAAGAGGAAGACCAAAAAGGAATTGGATAGAAGGAATACAGAAAGCTGTGAGCGACCAAAACCTACAAGAAGGACATCGGACAACATTGGCGCATGTTTCAGAACATATATATATATATATATATATATATATATATATATATATATATATATACTGTGTTCATTTTAAAACTTATCACCCCCTGTAATTCAAAGACAACAAAACATTCAATAATCGCCGAAACACGTCATGTTTGTTTTAGGGGGAAACATTTTTGACAGTCAAGCAACTACCCCACTTGTTATACATCATTTGAAAGTTGTACAAAAACAAACTTATTCTTACACTTGTGTCCTTTTTAAATCTTTTGCCAAATGAGTCAAAGAACACTCAGTTGACAGAACCATAGAGTTTGCTGTAATTTACTTGCGTATTTGATAAACGTCAAAACTGAAGAAACCTATTTTTTGTTTTTACTATTGTGCTATTATTTAAGACAAAACCGTTTATTCTACAGTAGAAAGAGTTGAAATGATTTTCATTTATGGAGCAACAAATGAATGTGCGCGAAAGACAGCGCACACATTTAACGGTAGCCATCCAGATAAGAATACTTCGCATGTTTATGTGCTACAACTTGTGAAAAAGTTTAAAGAATCCGGATCAGTAGGCAATGCCAGACGAAATACGTCCCGAGCATTAAATGAAGCAGCTCAGATTGAAGTGTTGGATCATTTTGGGGCAGATCAAACTACTTCCATTAGAATATTGGAATATCGATTGGTTCAATACATAAATTTCAAATACTTCAAGAACTGTACGAAGATGACCAGGATCAAAGAATTCAATTTTGTGAAATAATGTCAGAACGGATTAATAGATCACCCAATCTAGTAAAAAATATTTGCTTCTCTAATGAGTGTACTTTTTTCCTAAATGGTCAAGGGGACAAGCAAAATTGTCGTTACTGGTCGGATGAAAATACCCATCTATTCCGGGAAGGTCATACACAATACCCCCAGAAAATAAATGTTTGGGTTAGGCAACACCATAATAGGTCGCTTATTTATAAATGGCTCTCTTACCTGTATCTAGATATGCTTAGGGACACAGTTGACGTACTGATCACTGAATCTTTAGAAAATCAAATAGATCAGCACGGAAATTCTTTAATCCAAGAAGATCCAATACACTTTCAACAAGATGGTGCACCTATGCACTACGCAAGACCTGTACGTAATTGATTGAATATCACATTGTCTGATAGGTGAATAGGAAGAAGAGAGGCAGTAGAATGGTCACCAAGATCTTGTGATCTCAGTCCAAATGACTTTTTCCTTTGGGGCTAGCTCAAATCAGTAGTTTACAAAACAGCACCTCTAAACATTCAAGATTTAAAAAATCGTATAATAGCTGCGTGTTGGGCTATCAGACCAGAAACTTTTCAAAAAGTGCGCGAGGAGTTTCATCAACGTCTTTTTTATTGTTTGGAAAGCAATGGTGAACATTTGTATTGTTTTTCTTTGAATGCTTTTTTCTATTTAAACCATACATTAACTATTAAAGAAGATAAATAAAATAAATAAAGTTTTTGTCAACCGAGTGGTTTTTGGTCCATAATTATTTTGAAATCTCATCTAATTTCCAAAAGCAACACACTGGTGTGTTGATAATGAAAGAGGATTTCAAATGATGTATAACAAGTGGGGTAATTGCATTTGAGATTTTAAAATTGGGATTGATAGTGGTTACAGGGTTGAACATATCAAGACGACTTGATTGTCAAAAATTTTCCCCCTGGAGCAAAAATTGACGTGAATATATATATATATATATATATATATATATATATATATATATATATATATATATATATATATATATATAGGGTGTTTCAAAACACGTTCCGCTCATTTCTAGGGTAAATACATTATTAAAAAATAATGTTAGTTTGGTTAATAAACATGTGTCAGAATATACCTCCTTAAGAAGATACCGCCCTGTAAAGGTGGCCCCAAAAAAATTTTTTTTATTATCTCTGAAACGGTTTAAGATACCTAAATGAAATTTAGACCACAGATACCTTTGATTAGGTCACAAAAGATAGTGTTGACAAATTTGCAATATTTTGTACAGGAGCGTCACTAAAGGGGGGTGCCACTTATTAAATTATTATTAGATTAATAGTATTAAACCGGTTAATGTATAACGTAACAATGACAGTTATTAAATCGCTGTCAACTAAACAATAATTACCTACCTTTCTGTTATAATTATGGGTAAGTATTAATGTTGTTAATTTATAATGTCCAAATCCGATAAACATTTTAATTGAAAACATAAAATGGCTTAACAATGAATTGTATTGAGTAAAAGTGAAGGATAAATAAATAATGTATACCTGGCTGGAATTTAAAATTGATGTTTCTATCTTAATTCTTATGATATCGGGAATTTAGCTTAGAATTTTTTTTTAATTTGAAACTTATACAAAGTCTCCGCAGCTGCTGATTAGGACGAAATAAATGAGAAACACAACATTGTGCACCAGGAATATTTTAATATCGCAGCGGAATAAGCAGTAGTGACAGCCACAATTCAAATCATAGCCAACTCTACTAAATACAATAAAATAGGAAGCGGTAAACAGAGGAATATAGGGTATGGTGATGTCATAGGATGTGGTGCCGATGGGCGAGTATCTAGTTTAGATAAGATGAACAAAACCACTGTAACCTAACAAAAGTAGATTAGATAAAAAGAACTACAGTAACCTAAAATAAAATTACATGGGCCGAGAATCTAACCCGCACCAACAGCGTCGAAGGCGAAACCTACCATTACACCACCAGCGCTCTAGCAGTTTGACATTGAAAGTGATATTGAAACCATTTATAAAAATACCTATTTATGTATATAAGACATGCGCAATTTGTCATCGGAACCACATCCTATGTCTTCCTATGTTCCTCTGTTTACACATAATGAAATGGTTTACAGTAGCCATTTTAAAAACAAACGCCATTTTGGTATACATGGTTGAAAAGAGAAATTTTAGGCGAATCAGATGGTGTTAAAAAATATACAGGGTGTCATTAAAATAACAAACTAGAGGGTACTCCGGGGAAACCGGAAGTACAAAAATATTTTGGTTTGAACAAAAACAAGTCCGACACGCTTGCAACCTATAAAATCTTAAAATAACATGTTTCTAAATAGCTAAGCTACGGGGTGTTACATGTCTTCCGTACCACCACATATATATATATATATATATATATATATATATATATATATATATATTATATGGGTGTAAATACTAAATCGTAACTCATCGAAACAAACAACTTTTTTTAGTAACATATCTTCGTCATATCTTCCTTATTTAAAATGATATTTTAAAAATTCAAATACGTTTAAAATGGGCTTTTGATTTTCTGAAACACTTGTATTTACAATAATTTCATATTTTGAATAACAAAATGGCGGCCGATTAAAAATTTCGAATGATATTTGGATAACCATCCCATGGATTTTTAAAAGAAACATTTATGAACTGCTTGAATTGTTCTACTACAACATTTATTTATTTGAAACATTTTTTCATATATCTCCAAAAAATCTTGATAAATTTCAGATAACTATTAAAATAGTAACAGACTAAGAATGCAAAAGAAGTGAAGTAGCCTTGTGTTACTGAATTAATCATGTATTACAGATTTTCAAAATGACCGCCATTCACAGCAACACAGGCCCTGTAACGCGTTTTAATATTTGTGGAAACTTTTAAAAGAACTACCTGCTTTTCTTTAACATCCTCTGTTGCAGCCACGATTCTTGCCAATAACTTTTCCTCTGTTTCTACTGGTGTCTCGTATACAAAGGTCTTCATATATAACCCCAGAAAAAAAATCTAGTGGAGTTAAATCTGGACACCGAGCTGACCACAAAGTAGGACCGTTTCTTCCAATCCACCTATTTCGTTATTGTCTATTCAGCAATGCCGTAATTTCCCCTGTACTGTGTGCTAGCGCGCCATCCCGGTTAAACTGCAAATCTTCTAAAAGCTCTGATAACACAGTACCTAAAGAATATGGTAATTGTGCCCATTCAAACGGTGTGGTAGAAGATAAAATCCGATTATATAATTTCCTATTATACGGGCCCATACATTCACCGCAAAACGTCTCTGTCGGGCACGTATAAACGTTGCAAGGGGCTTTTCATCAGCCCACACGTGTATGTTTCTCGAGTTAAATAACTCCGTCTCTTGTAAAACAAGATTCGTCCGTAAACAACATAAATTTTGGAAAGTTTATCTGCAGATTACATCAGCGAAGAAGCCAGCGACAGAACAATAGTCTTGGCTTAAAATCTTCAGGTTCCATAGCTTGCACTTTTTGTCTGGAATACAGGTGGAAGCCTTGATCATGTAAAATAGTGCAAACTGTCAGATGATTGACATTCAACCTATTCAATCTATTACTCGAGTGCTTACTAAACGATTGTTTTCAACCATTTCAAGTATATTCTGTTCAAGTGCAGGAGTTCTTCGAAATCTATTAGGGTTTCCATCAATTTTTGTATGAAGGGATCCATTTTTCTCTAAACGTCTGAAAACCTTTCTAAAGATATATACACTTGGTTGTTGGCGATGGGGGTATCTTCTTCGATATAATCTTCGAGCTTCTTGCGCATTTCGTTTCGATTCCCAAAAACCAAAAGCATCTACATTTTGGTAAATATTTTCGGTTATTTAGTTTAAGCAGAGTTTTAGCGGGAATTTGTTTCACAAATAACCAAAAATCTAAAGTAAGTACACATAACCTTAACCGCGGTACTGGTTCATTTCCTTTAATTCACGGTAAATACTATAAGTACTTTAGAATGTTGCGGAAGTTCCCCCGTTTTAAAGCCCCACCGATTTATTTGGAGTCACTGAACGTACATTTTAGAAGCGCTACTTTATGTTTACTGTTGTGACAACAACAGTGACAGTGTTACTGTAGTGAAGGGTGATGCATCTATTTTATTGGTCTTTTTCATATCATTAATCACACGAAAATTTATCTCTCTACTTTGCTTATTCATTGGAGCATGTAAATAAGAACAGGTAATATATTACACAGTATCACTAAAAGATAAAGATAGGTTTAATCACTCTAACTAATACGAAAACCCTTGCAGAGGAGTTATATACATCCATTTTACTTATTGGTAATGCCTTGCACCCTGAGGGAAAGTACTGTGTACCCACCGGTATGAGTATTCTCAAAAAAATAATATTACAAAAACAGCACTATTTAATAATTTAAATTAAATTAAAAATACCGGATTGACAAGAAACAATTTATCATATTTTTAGGTTATCTGTGGAATGAGGTGACATGAAAGAATGTCAACTTAAAACTATCAACGAATAATGCGGCCGGTAAATGTTAAATACTGAAAGTTCTTGAAATTCGAGGTTTACACAATGTTGCTTATTGTTAG
This sequence comes from Vesta saturnalis, assembly GCA_036346205.1. Taxonomy (NCBI): domain Eukaryota; kingdom Metazoa; phylum Arthropoda; class Insecta; order Coleoptera; family Lampyridae; genus Vesta; species Vesta saturnalis. The sequence goes on along the minus strand of JARFJB010001127.1, from coordinate 1,288,585 downwards.
CAAATATTTTTATGTAAAGTTAATCCATTTGGAGATCTGCATCGTCCACATTATTACCTCAGGGAAACTGAAGATAGGTCTCAGGTTGACAGTGTCGGTACTATTTCGGACCTCCGTACAGGTCTGTTTAAACTTAAAGATGTTAGTGTGAGTAGAAACGGGGAATGGAAATTCGCTCACATTTTCAGATAATGAAAATGGGCCACTTCCTATCAAAATCCAAAGTACTGAACTTCATGTTTGATTGAAAAAACGGGTCAGCTCAAAAAGTTTTCTGGCGCTGCAACAGCTGGCTAGTTGGCAACAAATGAGATCAAAAAGCGGGTACTTGACACATATTCAGCCATTAACACCATATACAGTAGCCCTAATTTTTGTGGAAGCGATAAAGTGTAAATTTTCCGAAAAAATACCCATATTTATTAAAAATTAGCTCTTAATAAAAAGTCGATCTGGGGACATACGGACACTTGTGGCATGAAATAAGGGGCCTTTCCTGCGGATAGATCCACATTTCTTCATGTTGCAATTTTTTTAGAACACGGTCGATCATTTAAAATCAACTCATGCACAACGTCTAGTTTTTCGGTTATTGGCACAGAATAGTTATTTGTATGCCAAGGACGCAAAGTGCGGTCAAAGACACTTTGCGTCCGTAGCGTACACAAAATTTTGTGTGCAACCGTTAAATAAATAGGAATGCACAATCAAATTTAAGTTATTTATGTACACAATCAGTACTAAAATTCCCAGTATGCTATGATGTAGGACAGAATAAAATGTATCAAGCAACACGGATACTTCAAATAACAAACAACATTAATTATCAAATTGAATTTTAAGTATAATTCGTTAAATTCAGTGCAAAAGATTGCGTAAACGCTGTTAAAAGTAATCGAGCGGACAGAAAGTTTGCGTCCGCTGCCCATGTCAACGGGCAGGAGTCTATGTTACGTCCGCTTCCATGGCAATAACTTGCATTTTACGGTCGCTGTGTCGGGTGTAAAATAGCATTGCGCGGACGATTGCACACAACTTAGTTATCCAGTCCTTTGCCCATCTCCAATATCTTTTTAAACCCGCTTAATGTAACAACTCGTTTATAATTGCAGAATACACTATTTGGAAATGCTGTCCCCATTCCAATATATAATTCATTCTCGACAATAAAACCATATAAATGATTTTCTCAAAATTTAAATTTCCATCAACGATGTCCTACCAAAATTCACACTTAGAGCACGAAATCACTCTTTGGTCTTAAGCTTAATGTAGCTGGGAAGTCCAATCGCTGTTTTGAAAACAAACATCGCTTTTGCTTAAGTATTTATTAATACTCCCGCGTATTTTGTAATAAATGCTTCATTAAAGTCTGGAAAAATGAGGAATTTTCTGTGTCTGGATTTGTCAGGGAAACTGCCGGGGATTTTGCCAATTTAGAGGGAATATTTTGAAATAACACTCATACATGATCAAATTTTAAAATCCGTACCCGGTGGTATGCCACTGGAGGTTGACAACACAATCCTGTAAATCATTGTAATTATGAGACTATGAAACTTTGCTACATTAACAGTACAATCTTGTCCTCCATCTCTACATAAGTGCTGAAATGAATAATATGGAAAAATAACTATGTACGGACAACACTATTCATGTTTCAATTCTTCAAGCCGCATGCGCTGATGGCAGGTTGTGAAATAGCGGATGAATTGTTTTGCACTAATCAAACATCTTTCGTCAATTTTGGTCTGTTTTGCACTAATATTGGGCCTTAATGTACGCAACAACAACACATAATATGTGCTGTTTACTGTTGTGTTGCACTCCATAAAGTCAATGACAATCCCGAAACGTTGTAGCCGTCACCTTTTTCGTTGGTTGAACGACTTTCTCATTTCTGGAACGAGCTTGATCGGGTCGCCACCATTTCATCATCTCCGTTTTGTATAGAGAATGATAAAACAGTAGTATTGTTTCATGTCCTTTGACAATATAAACAAGATCGGTTTTGGATCGTCTTGACACATGTTTGAACACGAGTGCGCACGAAGGACTCAACATTGATGTAGTGCGGGAATATGAAGAAGATATATCACCATCAACGCCGCGTAACGTTGTTTAATTTGGTTAGGCGTATTATATTAAGTTAAGGGAAGCATAGACGTATAATTTCATTTTGTCAGTTTGACCCAACACGTTTTTCCGTCCATGTCCCCGATTACAAGAACACCGCTCAATTTTGTTCAAATACACCTCAGTATAAAAAATTATTCTTTATACTTTAAAGTAAGATTAAGTGTCCCAAGAACTGACAATTTAATGCGAGGCGGACCGTGTTTAATGATCGCTTAATATCTCTAATTAATAGCCCTACCACAATTATAACCCGTATTAATTCGTCTTTAAGTTGACCACATTCATAATAGTCAGCTAAAGGCTGGTTACAAATGAGTCGACTGATTCTCCAGGTTTTTGAACTCTAGAATTAAATTAGTCAAACTCCTCTACACCATATTGATATGAGGTCGGCGGGTTTTATCTTCCATTATACAGTATGTTCAATACAAGGATGCACTGCATGGGAATGTCAGAAACCATGATTAGATACTGAGCCGCATAAATTAGAAAAAAGTTGCGCAAGGGGGAGACCTTATAAACAGAGTTTACAACAGTCAATTTTCTTTTTCCTTTTTTCAACATTTTTTTATTTTCACATTTATTTATTCTTGAAGTTCCAATGGGGTCAAGCCAGGTGACCGCGCTGGCCAGCAAACGTTACTAGAAGTACCAATCAGTCTCCCTGAAAAGTCTTGGGAAATGTACTCTCGAACCTGTCTAGCGTTATGCGCTGGAGCACCGTCTTGTGGAAATCACAAATTTTGTACATTCTGTAACGGCAAGTTATCCATTGATTATGTAGCACGTTGAAATTACTTTCCCATGGTAAGGTATTGTGGTAAAGAAAATATCCCAATATTGTTGTTCCAAGAATTCTGCATCTCATGTTGGATCCAAATCTGTGTTGATGTCTGGATTCTTTTTTTAGAAGTGGGTTATTTAGTGCCTAATAATGCGTGTTACGTCTATCAGAAATCCCGTTGTTAGTGATCTTACGTTCGTCCGACCAAATTATTTTAAAGGGAAAATTAAAGTCGATTTCACATTGCCTGATATGCCATCTACAGAGAGTTGTATTAATTTAATCTCCAGGTCGAACTCCTTGGCAAATTCTTTCTCAGAATAAAATGGGAAGTAGATTTCGCTACTCCAATTTGGTTTTCAAGTTTATTTTCAATTTGCGTTGTGGACACCAGGATTTGCAATAACTGCTTGAATAACTTGATATCCTTTTTCTTCATTAGATGTTTTTGCACCCTTTCAGGATAATTATTAATGTACGTTTTCAGCATCTACGCAGTTCTTATGAGACAAGGTATAACATGATAGCATGTCAAATTTTTCTAAGTTAGAAAAATGAACTTCCGGCATAATGAATATTCTTTGTAATAAACAATTACTGTACACAGATGTAAACAATCTACATTTTTTAAAGTGTCAGAATTGTCAACCGCTTTTTGTTCAAAGCCTACTAATAGAAAATGAACGAAATTAAAAAGAAACTTTTTTTTTGATAAAAAGTTTGCAATCAATCACATCATATGAATGGTTATGAAGCTCCCCATGCAGTGCGTTCTTTTCTTGGACGCACTGTATAAATTAATATATCAATTTTTTCATCATCTGGTTTGGAATTCAAGCCATTTTTCTCGAAACTTTGTTTATATAACATATTAAAATTTTCGTGTTACAATATTTAAAAAAATGTGCTCTTTAATTATATTGAACAAAAAATAGGGGCTGTCATTTAAAAAAAAGGCGCCCATAAGGCGTATTCAACGTACGCCACTGTACATAGAATTAAAGTATTTCAGAAGACTACAAATTTAAAATACCTTTTGACCCCTTCGAGGGTTTTTTTTCAAGAATAATATATTTTGCGAGATATTTCAGGTGTTGCAGACTTTTTTCCACGTTGTATATAACCATAAAAGTACTAACAATTTTTTTACAATTACATAATAAAACTCTACGTAAAATGCTAAAATGAAACTGAAATTTTTTGTGTTTCATGTGTTACATGTCCTTCAACACCTTTAATAGTGTTTTAAGATGGACTTACAAATATAAAAGTAGGCAATGTCCAATGCCTTGCATTTAAAACAAAAAATCAAAATACATTTATAAGTACTATGTGATGTTTAATGCTTGTACAAAATTTTGAATAAGTACGCCATTTTAAAGTGTAAATGCATGTTCCAAATGAAATTAATAGAAGAAATACTAGAGCAATTAACAATAAGTGTTCAAACACACCGCCATTTTGTTGCAGGCACAGTTGAATTCGTTCCATAATTGAACGTTGAACATCAATTAACATGTCATGGGTCACTTGGCGTAAAGCGTCACGAATTCTCTATTTCATATGCTCGCTAGTAATTGGAGGAGTTTGATACACAATGTCCTTTATACAGCCACAAAGGAAAAAATGTAGTACAGATAGGTCTGGAGACCTAGCAAACCAGTTTTGTGGACCATATCGTCCAATCCAACGACCAGAGAATCTAATATTTAAAAAATTTCGGACATTCAGCATCGAATGTGGAGGTGCACCATCTTGTTGGTACCACAATCTAGGGACATTTTCAGGGGCATGTTGCATTTGACCATTAAGATGGACCAACAACTTGTGCCCCGACAATTCCATCCCACACTCTCAGGAATTCGGGCTTATTGGTAGCGTAATGATGATAATTTTGCTGATTAGGGAAGCCTCTGTTACTAAAAGTCGCCTCATCGGTAAAAAGGGCACAGTTCAGAAAATTTCTAAATCTTGCGGAAAAAGTTTCTGGTCTTTTTGGATATGGTAAGGGTGGAATTTATTACTTTTCAAAATATGGTCTACAGATGTATGCCTTGCATCAACAATTTGTTGAGAAATGTTTCTAGTGAACTGGTGAGGATTTTCAACCACTGCAGAGAACAACAATTAATGCGTTTTCCTCATTAGTTACATGTCTTGCACGCATACGTTTCGTATAATTAACGCTACCTGTTGTTTCAAACCTTACTTTGAGCCTTTTGAAGCTAACTTCAGGTGGGTGTCTTCTGTTAGGATTCTTCTGAGCATAGCTTCGGGACGCAAGACGACAGGTTCGATCGCATTCTTCTAATACAAAGATAACCGCAACACACTCTTCTCTAGAAAAATTAATTCAGATGAACAAAACAGTGAACTTATGCAACACAACATACAAATGCTTATTTACTGCGAATTAATATGACAGATAATTGTTTTTGTTTTTTGCAGTTGCTTTAATGGCTCTCTAAAAAATTACAATTCGCGTAACACGGTCCTGTTATTATTAAAACTGCAATTATTTAAAGTGTCAACATTAACAATAGGAGACCCAATATAAAATCGAAAAAGAATTTATTTATCTATCTGAATCACTTACAAAATACTGAGTGTTCCATTAAAAAAAATGAGTTATGGCCAATCGAAATATTAAGTTATTGTACCATAGTACCAAACACCCTGTACAACGGAATTTAACTTTTAATCTTGGCAACCGTTTGACAAAATATTTTTGATTAATCTGTTACAATGTGGCCGCTGCAGAGTTTATTCGTTGTGTTTGCATACGTCATATTTTTCCTAAATAGTTGAATAACTCTGTAAGGGCTGATCATAATTTAAAAAGTGGATGACAGAATAAGAATATTTAAAAATATACAGGGTGTTCAATTTAAAATATTTAAATTGTATACTGGTATACGAAATGCAACACCCTGTAGAATTGTGGATATTTTTAGGTTACGAAGAAGATTTTCTCTGTCTAAAATAGTTACGGAGCAACATAAGAATTATGCACCAACTTAACACCCTGTATAAATATCTTACAACCAAGTATGCATTTTGCAGATAAATGTCTAGGTTTAGAGTTCTTGTTGCATTCAATTCGAAAATTCTACACTGTTGACAAGACATTCTTTCCATGTGTGAAACAAGTACCTCAGTTTACATGATTTCTCCGGTTGATTTGATTTACAAGCAGCAGATAAAAGCGCAGGTAATAGTTCGGGTACAAAGCTTACCTCATATATAAATTAAAGCAGCAAATCATCGTTTACAACAAAATTTTCTGATATTCGTACTGATTTTCAAAATTCAATACCAGCGTTAAACCGTATTTCTGTTAGTTGAAAAGAATTCTACACTATCGACAAGCCGATCTTTCCATGTGTTCTTCAATTTATATGATTTCTCCGGTTGATTTGATTTACAAGCAGCTGATAAAAACGCAAATGGTTACTGCAAATGTTATAAACCATTAACATATAGAGCACAGTTAATATTTCTATTAATTTACTATTCACATTATAAACGCATGTAAAAAGAATTGTTACTTTTAATTATATACACTTTCAGACAAGAATAGGTTGTTACATCAACAATGAACTTGCTTAGTATACACATCAACATAAAAAAAATTCCGTGTCATAAAGTCAAGCACTAAAACATACAATCTACATTATTATAAACGCAAAATTGAAAAAATTTAATTTAAAGTATAAAAATAATACATGACTAAATCTTCCCACCCCTCATACTATAAGAATAATATTTTGAACATGCTATTTCTGTACATAACTACGATAAACATACTCATTGGAATATTTTTACACTGAAGTCACTTTTGAACATTATAATGCGCAACTACCTTTTTATTAACACAGAATAGAAATAGGTTATTATTCCTTTACAGGTCTACCAAATACTCAAATAAAAATGTCAGTCAACCTAACCCTTACCAAAGAATAAACAGAAACAGAATCTACACTCGAGTTTGAATCTTTATAACCTCCGCCATTTTGTTGGTTTACTAAAGACATGTTTACATTTAAATAATTTAGTAACAAAACGAATTGGTAACAGGAAAAATAAATGCGGAGGTATATTATTTAATCCTTATGCTCCAAAGTTCTTTTTTTTAGGAAATTGTGTTTTCTTTTATAAAATACTGTAAATGTTACTTTAGCGCCCCAGAAATATGGCAAGATGATAAAAAAAGTAGATAAACTTTAAAAATTCCAACGCGAATCCCGCTCGTTTCTCTTTCTCTGTTATGGCAACATCCAGATTACAATACAAAAAATTTCAAGGTCAACCTATAACCTTAATTTTCTAAAACCTAATTTATATTTTTCTACTAATCTTATTAATTATATATTCTTCGCATATCTAACAATTACGTAGGCAGTTTAAATAAATGCAAGATCCCCGCTAAATCAAATTACGTTACATTTTTTTTAATTACCACTTACATTGACAACATATTTCTTAACTTCTTTCTTAATTCAGACTTTCAGTTATGTTTGTGATTTAATTATTTAAATACTTCCTGCATATTAAAATTCAAAACACACGTATAACAATAATACATTGTGTAAAACTTGTTTTAGGTATCAATCGTTTTTCACGTTGCCGCAACTGTACGATTTGATGAAAAATTAAAGTTGGCAATGGCTATTAATGTTAAAGGGCCGAGGGAGATTCTTTACCTATGCAAGGATATGGTCAATTTGAAATCTGTAATTCATGTATCAACTGCATACTCAAATTGTAATATGAAGGTGATTGAGGAAAAGTTTTATCCACCACCAATTGATAGCAAGAAACTTATCATGCTTACTGATACTATTCATGAAAGGTTGTTGGATAAAGTCACACCTATGTAAGTAAACTATAATTTTAGCTCTGTGTAAGTGTTGAGAATATTTTTTAGATTGTTAGATCAGTGGCCTAACACGTACACATATACCAAAGCAGTAGCTGAGGATATTGTTCGCCAAGAAGGCGAAGGATTACCTGTTGGAATTTTTAGACCTGCTGTTGGTAAGTTAATTTTGCTACTTTTGGTTAATAAAACATTGCTTTCTGAAGTAAGCACATGATCATTTGAGTTTTTTTATTTGTAAATAATTGAAATAATAAGGAAGATGACAGTTTTTGGGAAGGAAGATGACAGTTTTTGGGAAGTATGATGCCTGGTACAAGAAAACATTGTCTTTAAAATTATTTCAGTAATTCCATCACAGTTAATATTTTTGTGTTCGGATTTATTCTAGAATTAAGAACAATCCAATTCGGTAAAAAAATGTCTTGTTTTTGTCTAAATGGATACATTATGTCAAGGTTAACTTTTGGCAAAAAATCGTAGTTTTGCAATCATAATCATTTTTATCAGATTTTTCAGATTGGTCAAGAAATACAAATCAACGTCAGTTACAATCCATTTTATGCAAAATAAAGCGTCCCTAGTCTATTTTTGTAATGTACTTACTCAAACTATAACTCTTGTACCTATTTGGTAGTGAGCTGTGGTGAAGTTTTTTTAATTTATTTTTTTCCTTGTCATTTGTCAACCTTTCATATTTTCTCATTGTATCCTTACTTTCATTGTTCTTCATCATACCTTTTTCTTGATTTTCTTCTCATTACTTCATTCATTTCTAGAATGTGCCTCGTTTATTTTCATTTCTTTTTAGTGCATGCACAAGCGATTTAAGCTGTCCTTGCTCTCTCGCAGTTTTATCATGACTTGTTCATTTTGTGTTGCTATCTTCAGCCCTGTTCACCTATCCTACACGTTCTGTGCTGTTCTGTTAAACTTAATTTCATGTCTGTTCTGCATTGTCTGTTTCTTTTTCATCTTCTTTTAGTCGTTCCTTAAAGTATTCCATCTACCCACAACTTTGTTTTCTTTCGTAAGAACCCCTTGACAATTTGCAAGTGACGATGTTCTCAGTGGTTAGTTTTTCATTCTTGTATTTTTTTGCCTATTTTTTGTACATTCCTGCATACTATGCGAAGTATAGTACAGGAAAGGTATTGCGATCAGGAAAAAAATCGTCCTCAAGATTTTTACGGATCTTCACGTTTTGAGGGTCTCTGGATCCATTTGGTCATTTTTTGCATGCTGTCTGTATGTACACAGGATAGCGGTCAGACCGTTTGAGCTGGAGTAATGAAATTTGGCATGCGGCTATTATCGCAACATTGTAGGTCCACATCAACTTTTGGGACATGTAGGACCGCCGGAAGTACCTGTTAACCTTCACAGTTTTTAAGTTTTTTCAAGTAAAGTAGTCATTTAGAAGGAGCTTTATTTGCAATTTTTAAGCAATCCTTGTAAATGTGTTTGCTGGAAAGAAAATTGCAAATATCTCAAAAACTGCTAAATTTAACCCCTGCAATGGATATAGCAGAAGAAAGATAATTTAATTTTACATAACTGGTCGTAAAAAAATACAGGGTGTTCCATTTGAAAAAAATTAGCTAAATGTGGTATGGAAAATGTAACACCTGGTATATTATTTTCCATTCTACTTTTAGTTGCACAAGTTAAACCACTTTATGTTCTTACGTTGTGCCAAAAATTAAATTTAGATATACCATATGAAAAAAATTATAAGGCTCCTTCCAGATCTTTGCACCTGTAAGTTTTCTCCTATTATGTTAAATATCCCCGATACCTTAGGGTGCGATACATGTTTTTGACTCAAAATTTTGCGTTCTTTCCGATTTTTAAAAATTATTTAGGATGTTCCATTTAAAATAAGAAAGTTAGTTGCTGTCCAGGGATATGGAACACCCTGTACATTCCCCGATATTTTTTAAAACGCCAAAAAAAGGATACCGACAAACTGGGATAACACACATTTTTCTCTGATAAGTAGCTAAGATGCTACAGAGTAAATACGCATTAAAACGGTTTTGCTTGCAGTCTATTGAATTACCCAAAGGGTGTCTTCTTAAGCGTGGACTACCAATCACATTTCTTAATCTAAAAATTAAAGTAATCCTATCCTGTATTAACCAACTTTTGCGCAGCCGGCCCTAAGTGAAGACACAAGCATGAAGGTTATTATGGAGATAAGGACAGCTTTCTATTAGATGAGCCTGCAACAAAATTAGTACCAATCTCTTAGAAAATTTGGTAATAGATTATCGAGATTAATATTTGTCGTTACTTTATACATTTAAAAATTTTCTATTTTTATGGAAGGGCATAAGTAAATAATTAATAGTTAGAAAGAATAAAATTATATAAATTGCATCAATGAAATCTGTAAAGACTATATTGCATAGTTGCAACTATTTACAGTTAAAATAAGAATTTCAAGATTGTTTTATGGTACTTAAATAAATGTAGAAATTATTTCATTTAATATTAAACAATGGGATAAAAATTGGTCCGGCTCGAAGGACCAACATTTTATTCTCCTTGTACGTAATTATTATCTAAGATCTGTAAAATTTTAGCAAATCAACCATCTACGAGATACATACTACGGTAAAAGGGGCGGGTTAATTACGGTACGCCGAACGAACAGCTTCTAAAAAGAACACAGATAAGGAAAAAGAATAAATTAACGAAAGATGAATTAAATGTAGATATAAGCGATCCTAAAATAAAATTTCAATAAAATAAATACATATTTAGTCGGTGGGTAATTAGTATTAGAAATTTTAATCAAATTTACCTTTTAAAAAAGTAAACAATTACGAAAGTTATAACTATAAAATGGCCGCTGATTTAATAAATCTTGATCAAACCTTTGCAATTTCACATGTCTAACGAGCATGAGATTTATGACTGGGAAAATCCGCAATGGCCATACAAACTCAACGGAAGGGTCGTGTATAACTCGACGTATTAAAAATTCGTTTTCGTAGTATTGGACGTGTTCGTGTTAATTAAATGTAAGCGCCATAATATCTTACTATCGGCTAAACGTTCGTAAATATAAGGCTTAAGCACTGATTAAGATAGACTTACCTTGCATTGATCCCCTGTGAACATGCGTCTAACCCTTATAATGGAATTTGACATTACAACGCTTTAAACACAAACATGTATCTGCTCAATAGATTATGAGCGTTTGCTAAAGTTTTTATTAGTTGGGTTATTCTTCAGAATGGTTCGATCCTTATATAATAACAAAAACAAAAAACATACTTACATCCTCTAACCCTACTCTTATAATACTCTACTTTAAACTGAACGGCTTGTCCGCATTCAAATGAATTATTCAATCTGAGGTTTACTCTAAATGCCTGGGCTATTATCTACATCTGAAGTTTGTTACCTCAGCTGTTCCACAAGCGCACTTCTGTATATCAAATATACGTTCTATCCGGTCGCACCCAGCTAGTAGAGTTGTTGTAACACGACCTGCTTAACATTGCGGAGGTAATGGGTTCGATTCCCGTTACCGTCATACATATGTAGCGCCATGGTCACTGTGTATACCACACCATGTGCGGTTATTTAGGCGAATTCTGGGGTAGTATTTTCCCCCTCAGAACTTTAACTCCACTCCTTCCGATCCCATCCTGACCACACCCATCCTCAATCCCAGCATGCATATATACGTAATCTATGTATATATGCTGGGAGTTCATGATTCTGGATAATCGGGCCTCGGTCGACGAGACTAATTACAAGTTATTCCACACATATGAATGACTTAGTTCGGACTCCCCTAGGTGACTACTAACTCCACAGAATTTATCATCCATATTGTTCTTTAGTACTTTAGGTAATCTTAACAAAACAGACCAAGCTGTTTTTTCATGCAACCACAAATACCTTACGTTACTTATAAATGTTCCTCTATAAACACACACTATAAACTGTACCCCTTTCATAATTAAAATTCGTTTACGAACCTTCCCGCATAATACAGTGCCCTGCAGAAGGTTTTACAAAAAAAACACTACAAAAGATGTGTGCCCTTAACTTCTCTTCAATAACCGCCTTTGCAAAAAAAACGCACTCAAATGCTCGTCACGTAGCCCTAAAAACATAGGGATATTTATCTCATAATACTCACAAACAAAACTGGGGCGTATTAATCACCACTTTACTGTTCAGTTGCTACAGATAGAATCCCGCTCTATGGTAACTTCAGGAGATTCGCTAATATAAACCCAAAGGGTTACAGCTAATTACATTCTCCAAAAACTCTAAAGAAAAAAATAAATTCGGCAAAGCGCGAACCGTAGCGTCCTTCCCTAAGTAAACTCATTCGCCAGCATCCTCCAGATGAACGATGTAGACCATATTTACCCTACAATGTTGATTCTCTAAACTAATTATCATGGTAAACCAAATACCTAACACGACTGAATTTAAAATAACAACTGCATTAATAACCATACAATCATTTTTCAAACCAATTAATCTCAAACTTTAAACTAGTGATTTAAATTTTATTATCAACTGACACATTTCAATCATAAACCTATAGATTCTTCTCTGAATCGTAGCCTGCGGCCTCTTCTACTCGTCAAATTTACAAAATTGGTTATTCAGAATATAAACCACTATCTGGCGAAACTTGTACACAGCAAGAAACTTTTAATTTTAATTCTTACAAAATAATTGTATGCAGCTATTCAACAGTGATAATATATTCAATAGCTTTCGATTGTGCAACTGAACGGCGAATAAAAATATTAAATGCGTATTGTACATAATGAATCAATAATGAAAATTAAGTGTATTAATGTAGGCGATTAATAATAAAACGTTTTAACACGTCAGTGCGAATGCGTTCAAGAGGTCAAAAACGTTAATCGCACATTAATATTCGAGTTGGTAACAACACTTTATTTTTTCCAAAGTGACAACTTTATATCGCCCAGACTGCCATCTGGTAATAAAAGTACAGAACGCATGAATTGTTTTTTTTTGCAGTTGTAAAGGACAAACAGAGGGTAACTGAAAACAATATAACTTACAAACGGGTAGAAATAATTGGTTTAATAAATGGTGAATACAACTGTTAGTTCTGAAATGGAAAACTTAGAAGGAAATCGTGTCGATCGCAATCTACAGGTAATACGTGAAAACTAAATCTCGACCACAACTGTGATACCTTAAAAAAAGTGTGTAGTCATGAACAATTGCTGCAAAAGCGAGGTCACGCGCACCTAAATTATTTTATTAAATTAAAATTATAACGAGAGTTCAAGGTGGTATGAAGAAAAACAAAAAGTGCACGGGAGAAGTTTCTATGCGGTATAAAAAGAAATTTTAAATCATTTTGGGCACAAAAAATGTCACTTAATTGGATGGGATACGTTTGCAAAACAAGTTTAATTCCGAAACATTCAAGTGTATTAATGAAGGCGATTAACCATGAGACGTTTTAACGCGTGATCGCAAACGGGTTAAAATAGTCGAGAACGTTAATTGCGCATTAATATTCAAGTTGGTTGCAATACTTTTTAGAGAATCCCTTTCTTTAATTTTCATGTTTTTCCAAAGTGGAAACTTTTTATCGACTAGACTGCCATCTCGTAATAAAAGTACAGAACACCGAAATTTTTTTGGACAGTTCCCGTCGGCGTGACGCAATGCATTCATTGTTAGATATTTCATACAAATCAACGCAGCGCTTTCTATCAACTTCCTTTAAAAACATTTTTTAATAGACCCTATTAGAGTTGCTTAATAATGTCCATTAATAAACGATTCTCTCCAAAAATATATAATGTACCCATAAATAAGAACGGCAATTAAACTATTAATTGTATTTTACACCAATAATTAATAATGCAAATTAACGATAATAATTAAATCTTTTAGTGATGAAAACTTTAGCCCAAAGATAATTTGACTAGGGGCAACAGGACCGTGACTGAAACCAATATAACTTACTGTCGGGTACAAATAATTGGTTTAATAAAGAGTGAAGACTACTGTTAATTCTGAAATTGAAAATTAGAATGAAATCGCGCCGAGCACAATCAACAGGCAATACGTAAAAACTAAATCGCAACGGCAAAAAGGTGAATCCAAAAGTATGATAGACTTGATAGTGTATGATGAACGGCTTAGAAACCTGGTGAAAGACACAAAAGTAATGCGCGCATCGGACTGTTAATCGGTTATATCTAGAGTGTGTTTAGGTCAAAAGTGGGTCTGGAGAAGGAAAGCAAACGTAGTGCGAACGTTGAGAATTGGGGTAAACAAACTAGTAGATAATGGTGAAAAGAATGAAATACGCAGATGCTGTGAGTAAAGAATTGAATGTGAATGTAACAGTGTGGAACGAACAAATAAAAGACACTGACGTTGAAAGTGCATGGATAAGCTTGAAAAACTGTGTTGTCAATTAAGCCGTGCGGATATTTCGAAAAACTACTGCAGTTAGACAGAGAAAATGTGTTTGGTGTAATTACTGCAAAAAATGAGATTGTATGAGGTGTACAGATTAAGAAACAAAGAAGCGAAGGAGGCAGTGAGAATAAGTAAAGAGGAAGTGATGGCTGTGGAAGGAGAGAAAATGCAGAATGATTTTGAGGGAAACAAAAAACTCTTCTGGAAATGGGTCAAAAATACAAAACGTGCCCCAAAACAGAACGCTGCAGGAGTGATGAACATGAGCAATGAAATAGTATGGGACGATTGTGGAGTGAGGAAATGCTGGAAAGAATATTTTGTAAATCTGTACAGTAGTGAGGAAAGTAAGACTGAAGGGTTAAATAAGGAGAATGTAGAAGGAATGATGAATGAAGTTGAGAAGGATATTGGGATAAATGAGGTAGAGAAAACGGTAGGAAGGTTGGAAAACGGCAAGGGAGCAGACGTAGATGAAATCACTGGTAAAATGCTAAAGTATAGGGGTGCAAAGCTTATACGAAGATTGTGTGAATTATTCAATGCATGCCTTATGAGTGGAAAAGTGCCGATCATTGTACCACTGTATAAGGGCAAGGGGAACAAGAGTGATTGCAAGAACTACAGAGGAATAAGTTTGCTCAGCTCTCCGGGTAAAGTATTTGGAAGAATACTGATTGATAGAGTACGAGAAAGTACACAAAGAGAGGATGTGTCGATCAGATGGTTGCTCTCCAGCAGGTGATCGAAAAGTGTTTTAGCGTGAAAGGAGGTGTGAGTGAATACTTTAATATTGAGCAAGGAGTGCGACAAGTCTATGTGGTGTCACCGTGGTTGTTCAATGTATACATGGATAAATGTGTTAGACAAACATGTAGCGATACAAATGGTGTAATGGTTGGAAACGTAAATGTACGACTTCTAGTGTATGCAGATGACATAGTCTTATTAAGTGACAGTACGGATGAGCTACAAACCACTCTGTGGAAGTTTGATATAGTCTGTGAGAGCATGGACCTGAAAGTAAACCTGAACAAAATTAAGATTGTGGTGTTCAATCGGGACGGTGGAAAGGAGAGTAGAGTATTTACTCTGCAAGGTAAAATTGTGGAGCAAGTGGACGAGCTCGTATATCTCGGTAGAATATTTACTGCAGATGGTACAATGGAGGGCGAGATTGGACGAAGGGTCAATGCTGGAAGGAAAGTGATTGAAAGTATGTGGACGATAATGAGAAACGAAAGCATGAGTCTAGATGCGAAACGAGCAATCTATAATGGCGTGTTTGTCCCCTTAGTACTGTATGGAAGTGAGACGGGTATGTCAAAAAAAAGCACGAAAGAAAATTAAATGCCGTGGTTATGAGATTCCTGAGAAGCGCATGTTGGTAATACGAGGAGGGACAAGATAAAAAATGAATACATAATGACAGTGTGGCGAGGAAAAGACGATGATGGATAGATATAAAAGTAGTACATTACGTTGGTTTGGTCACATTAAGAGAATGAACAACGCAAGATTAACAAAGCAAATATATGTGGGTGAGGTTATAGGAAAGGCTGGGCCTGGTAGGCCGCGTAAAACTTGACTGAATGTAGTAGAATGTATGACAAAGGAAAGAAAGACAAGGAGTTTTAAAAATAAAAGGGCATGCCAGAGGCAATGTATGAATCTTGCTGAAGCTAGGGAGGTATGCGGAGATAGGAGAGCATGGAGAAAGATTGTGAACGAAAAATAAGTAAGAGGCAGGGATTGTTTTGCCTACCCCGCAAGGGAATGGCGTGAAGGTTAAGTTAAGTTAACTGTAATACTTTTAAAAGGTGTGTAATCATGAACTGTGCTACTAATATAAAATTACCAAATATTTTAAAAAGCGAGGTCACGCGCATGTAACTTACTTTAATAAATTTAAATTACGGGACTTCATGATGGTATGAAAAAAAACATAAAAGCGCACAAAAAAAGCTTCTGTGCGGTATAAAAATAGAAAAACTTTAAACACTTTTGTACACAAGTTAATTGGATGGGGTACTTTTGCAAAGCCAGTTTGATTCCGAAACATTTACAATTCAAATGTATTCATGAAAGCGATTAACGATTAGACGTTCTGATGCGTGAGAGCCAACGCGTTAAAAAGTCGAGAACGTTAATCGCATTAATGATTAATATATATATATATATATATATATATATATATATATATATATATATATAAAATAATATTATTTAACACTCTGTATCTCGAAAACAGAGGCAGGCAGGAATCATTTTTACTGATCAAACCTCACTTATTTTTGGCTATTCTACCTGTCCTAGCAAGCACGCCATATTTTTTGAAACACCCTGTATGTATATATATATATATATATATATATATATATATATATATATATATATATATATATATATATTGTATATATCGGTGTAAATCAAACAGAGGCCACCCCTGTGATGGGTCGTTAGATTTTGTTCAAATTTTGGTCGGTTATATTAGTGCCAGTTTGGGATTTTTACATTAAAAAAACAATATGGCCGACTTCCGGTTTCACCGGAAATGACGCAAAAGCTGAAAATTTCAATGGAACACCCTGTATATTTTTACATATTTTTATTCTAGGGCTTCAAATACATACAGTTCATCTGTCAAGTGTCATTTTAATTTTATTTTTTTAATTTTAGGTCATTATTACCTCATCTAAGTTATAGATAATTGACGTACAATTACCCCCACAATATTATTAGTTTGTTAACGATCAAATTTAAAAATTATGGTTTTTTAACTAAAACTCACTGTTCCCAGTAGAAACATACATGGGCCACCTTATATATTAAATAGCTCTTTCAAGTACTAGTAAAACGATATGCATAGTAATTTCCTTAGTTCCTAAAAAAAATCAGTAATTTTTAATTTTTATTAACACAACACGCTTCTGAAGCCGACTCTGTCAAAGTAAATTGGCGTTTGAGTTGACATTTGGCAGATAAACTGTATGTATTTGAAGCCGTAGAATCCAAACATGTAAAAATATACATTTAAATTTTCAGCTTTTGTGTCATTTCCGAAGTCGGTCATATTGTTTTTTATGTAAAAAAATCCCAAACTGACTCTAATATAACTCATCAAAACTTGAACAAAATCTAACAACCCTAGCAATAACGATTTATAAATAAATAACAATAACACTTTGTTCAAAATGTAAACCGTTCTTTTCAATTATATATATATATATATATATATATATATATATATATATATATATATATAATTATATATACTGGGTGTTTCAAAAAACGTTCCGCTAATTACTAGGGTGAATAGAATATTACTTCACTTCTTTTGGAAATTTTTCCGCATATCTTCTTTTCGCTGCTTTAGCATTTCCATCACATTCCCCTAATATTAACACCATATCGGTATAATAGTCACTATTAGTGTACTTATCCATTTTCAGTTTTCAAAAGCGTTATTACTTGTTAAACAAACCAAAACTATCAATAACAATGTGTCAAACGAATCTGTCAAATAAAAAAAAGCGCGAGTCTGCAGTCTAAGCCTACCTAATTCAAGTAAATCAAATTAACTCAATATTTCTTATTTTAGGTAAAACATGTTAAAACCTCAAGTAATTTTTTGACTTTCAACAAATTTTTTAGGGGCAAGTTGTTTAAAAATATAATTTTTGCCCAAAAAATATCACATAAAAAAAGATTGGGGGCAAACTAAGTGGCCTTTAGCGACGCTCCTATACAAAATATTAAGGATTTGTCAACACTATCTTTTATGACCTAATCAAAGGTATTTGTTGTCTGAATTTCATTTAGCTATCTTAAACCGTTTCAGAGATAATAAAAAAAAAGTATTTTTGAGGCCACTTTTACAGGGCCGTAACTTCTTAAGGAGGTATTTTCGGACAAATGTTTATTAACCAAACTAACGTTATTTTTTAATATGCTATTTGCCCTAGAAATTAGCGAAACGTTTTTGAAGCATTCCCCAATAAACTTATCTTATATTCATTATCAGTCAAGATTACCCACTTATTATATATATATATATATATATATATATATATATATATATATATATATATATATATATATATATATATATATACATATATATATACACCTTCCACTCTCGAGGATCTACGGATATATAACAGTACCTTCAGGATTAACTATAGTTCTGTTTGTAATTAATCTTAATACAAGCTTTATTTATAGCTTTGTCGAAAATTAAAATTATATTTTATACATTTCTCACAATAACATTTAGCTAATGCTCCTTTTTTATGTGTTTCAGTGGTATCAGCATATAAAGAACCAATAAAAGGCTGGATAAATAACATGTACGGTCCTACAGGTGTATGCGCAGGAGCCGGTACCGGAGTTCTAAGAACAATTCATTGCAACGCAAACGTCAACGCAAACATTGTACCAGTAGATATGTGTGTCAATTCACTAATTTCAAACGCATGGGACGTATCTGAAACTTACACAAAATGTAAAAAAGAAAATAAAGAGTACGAAATGCCAATATGCAATTACGAATCAAGTAACGACCAACCATTATGTTGGGGTAAATTTATGGAACTTTCAGCTTTATATGGTATGGAGGTACCTTCAATTAAAGCGATTTGGTTTTACTGTCTAACTCTGCAATCGACAAGAATTGGATACAATATCACTTTATTCTTTCTACACATCCTCCCAGCCGCCATTTGCGATTTTTCCCTTCTTTGTGTAGGAAAATCACCCAGACTTTTAAAAATTTACAAAAAAATACATAAATTTACCGCTGTTATTTCCTATTTCTGTACGAGAAATTGGGAATTTAAATCTGAACATAATCACAGTATTATAGATAAAATGACTGAAGAAGATAAAAAAATATTTTTTCATAATCTGAAAGAGTTGGATTGGGAGGAGTATTTTAAGGAGTACATTAAAGGTATTCGAGTGTACCTCATCGGAGATCACATACGCACACTTGACACTGCGAAATCAAAATGGGTTAAGTGAGTATATTTTTCTTTTTTCGTATAACAAATGATTAACCAAATTTATTACAGGTTATTTTGGCTACACCAAGCCTTTAAAATTCTACTGGCATTTGTAATATTAAGGATTTTATGGTCAGTGTTATCTATGTTTATGTTGTAGGCACCTAATTAGTTTGTACAGAGCCTTAGTTTGTATATAAGAAATATTCTAATTTTCATATATAAATCAAATTAAGCATCACCATGTATTTATATTAATTGATAATAAAAATTTATGTAAATAAGCATTTCCACTTTGTAGTCGGTTTTTTTCTAGTGTTTACATCACTATGTACAAAATTGGAAGATATGACGTAAATTCATTATACAATCGCCCGTAAGTAATTAAATAATTTGCAACATTACTAACTTTCCGTTAACAATAATTACATAATCAGAGGAAATAGGTATAAGTGATGGAGAGAGTATGTGGCTTTCTCTTAATTGGCCGTCGTTAATTGAAGTTTTATTATTACATACTTATTAATGATATAGAACTGTTCATAGTGCATGTAACACCTTTGAATCTAAATTTAAAATAAATGACTAGGATGCAGTATAAATCAAAAAGGTGCAGTGCAACTGATACACAAGAAGGAAGAGTTATTTAAACATCAAACTAGTTTATACATTTCAATTTAAGTACTAGGACTATTTGTTGGGCAATTTCTCTAAGGATCGCACTAAAGGTATAAAAATAAATTGGCAAAACTAAAGCCAAACGTGTATTATATATGTATGTACGTATGTACATACATGTCATTAGTGCGCCGTCGGAAGATCCTGGCTTTATTATTAAAAATAAAAAAAATGGTATAGCGCCGATCTATATCAGACTTAGATGTGCATCGAATAAAAATAGTTTCATCCCTATAGGGTGTTCCATTATTGCAGGACCGGATTCAGCTTTGTTTTGTTAAATGGAACCCTATATTTATTTAATTTTATTATTATTTGTCTTGTTGAATGCTAAAAAACGGTACTTTGTTTTTAAATTTATGTTGTGGCGTTGCCAAGTTAGACCATTTTTTCTTTAAAAAAGTGAAAATTTATACCTTTACTTAAATTGTTCTGAAGACTTTAATATTAAAAGTAGAACTCTAAGGTTTGGCAGACGGATAAACAAGACATGGCTCTATCTTTTGACCTTCATACTTCCTGATTATACTATACTGGGTGTTTACAAAATATGGTCAATTTTTGCAAATTTGAAATGACCATAACTTTTGTTTTTTAAATGGAACACCCTGTATTTTATGTCATCGTGTTCTGTTTTTAATTCTATTACTTTTTGATTAAGCATGTAATAATATACCTAACATTACGCGTTCTCGAAATATTTAAGATTTGTTGCAAGATTAATGACAATTTTGACAAACTGGACGGTCTATACAAAAGTAATAAAGCAAACAAAAGAATTTGTATTTGAAAAATCATAAATTATTGAAAAAATTATAATAAGTTATAACTAAATCAGATGCTCGATGTGTCCACCATTTTCTTGCAAACAGGTGTGAATTCTCCTGAAAAAAGAATCTTCAACATTTTGCAGCATATTTTGGTTAACCATTTGAAATGCATTCCGTATTCTAATTTTCATATCTTCTTTGGCGGTAGGAGATTCTTGGTATACTAAGCTTTTAATATAACCCCACAGGAAAAAATCTAATTTTGTCAGATCAGGAGTCCGAGCTGACCATCCTACTGGCCCTCCTCTCCCAACCCATTTATTGGGAAACGTTCTGTCTAGATGTTCTCTAACAATGCGACTAAAGTGGGGAGGCGTACCATCCTGCTGAAACCACATTCTTTGACGTATGTCTAACGGCAATTCTTCAAGGAGCGGAGGTAACTCATTTTGAAGAAATTCAAGATAGGTTTGACCATTAATGTTTCTTTCAAAAAAGTAAGGTCCAATTATATGGTTCCCTGCTATCCCGCCTCGCACATTCAAAGACCAGCGATGCTGATGATCTATTCTTCTAATAGCGTGGGGCTTTGTATTGTCATAATAATGGAAATTATCCCTGTTCACAAAACCATTTTTGTGAAAGGTTGCTTCGTCGGTCATCAAAATGTGTTTAAAGAAATCATTGTCCTGTCCTAATCGTTCTAGTGCCCACTGGGAGAATTCCAAGCGTCTTTGAAAATCATATGCATTCAGCTCTTGAACTAGTTGAAAATGGTATGGATGAAATTTATTTTTTTGAATAACCTTGGAAACACTAGTTTGATTAATACCTAAATCAGCACTGAGGTTTCTTGTGCTAACGTTTGGATATTCCACTACACTGGTTAGTACCACAAATATGTTTTCTTATATATATATATATATATATATATATATATATATATATATATATATATACAGGGTAGACCATTTTAAGTGAAGTTTTTTCAAAAAATGTTTCAGACAAAAGTTTTATGACTTTAAGGGGGAAAGATTTGTAGATGGCGGCCATTTTTTTTAAATGAGAGCTGATTTTTTTCAAAATGAAAGGTGTAACTGGCAATAAGACGAATAAACAGTTTTTTGTTTTTTTTTCATCGGATCACTTTCCACTGAATTACGGTGTTCCAAAGTTTATAAATTAAGTAAAAGTTTCCACACCCCATAGTGTACGTATTTTGTAACTCCACATCACTCTGCATCTCTCTCTCCCTCTCTGTGTTGTTTCTATCTGCTATCTGGACCGATTCTGTTTGATGGTCAAACTGCTTCAGACTGATTGACACCCATTTTTTTTACAAAAGATGTTCGAAGATGTTTCCATTTTCTTGAATACATAACGCGATTCTTCGCTCAAAATGGCTAACAGTTGTTAGTAATACGGCCCGTGGTATGTTTGTACACGCAGTTTCGATTCTCTGAATCATGTCTTCTTGAGTTGTGGTCTCCCGCTCGTACACAACATTTTTAAATAACCCCATAAATAAAAGTCGGATGTTGTCAAGTCGGAAGATCGCGCTGGCCATGCTACTGGTCCATCTCGTCCAATCCACATGCCATTGTAGCGTCTATTTGGATAATGTGTTACAATTCCTGCATAATGTGACGGGGCCTCATCTAATTGAATCCACATTCTGAGTATTGTGTACAAATCAACACCTTCTAGTAACCCTGGTAGTTTATTCCTTAGAAAGGTTAAAAAGGTCTGACCGTTTACATTGCCATTAAAGAAGTATGGACCAATCAGGTAGTCGTTAATAATACCGCACCACACGTTAATACTCCAGCGATGTTGGTTGTCAATTTATCTGTACCAACGAGGATTAACATTTGCCCAATAATGACAATTGTGTCTGTTTAGTTCTCCAGTGTTTTGAAATGTTGCTTCATCACTAAACATTACATAACATAAAAAGGATGGATTATCTCTAATCATTTGTTGGGCCCATCGGAGAAACTGTAAGCGCAACCTCAGATCATTTGGTGTAATAGATATGGATGATATCCTTGCTTTCTTAAAATTCTTAGGATAGTAGTTCTAGGTATACCTGTTTGTCTCTCCATTTGGTAGCTACCATTATGAGGTTTGAGGTGAACTGACGCCAAAACGGCCAATACACGTACATTGTTCTCATCATACTCATGATTTTGTCTCCTACGTACTAAGTTGCCCTGTTGAGCTCTTATATAATTCCTTCGAATAACAACAGCATTCGGATGACGCCTATTTGGATACCGAACTTGATAAAGAGCAGCAGCTTAACGATAATTATTATGTCAACCCTTTCTTGTGGAGGATAATCACCCATTATTTTTAATGTCGACGTAGATTTTAACTAGTATCAAGTGTTAACCGCCAATGTGATAACCAAGACTAGTACTAAACTTAACTGTCAACTTACATGTAAACATAGTAATAAACAAGTGTAATTTTTTCATCGTACATCAATGTATCAATGTGTTTATGCGGTACTCAGTTTTTTACTTACTTAATTTACAAACTTTGGAACACAGCAACTCAGTGAAAAGTGATCCCATGAAAAAAACAAAAAAAAACCGTTGTATTCGTCTTATTGCAAGCTACAACATTCATTTGGAAAAAAATCCACTCCCATTTAAAAAAAATGGCCGCCATGATCCCATTTAAAAAAAATGACCGCCGTGATGAAATCTCTATATATACGGTATATACAATTAAATGTCGTCATCTTTCCCCCTCAAAGCCATAAAACTTTTGTCTGAAGAATTTTTTGAAAAAACTCCTTTTCGAGATATTCGCGTGTATCGCTTAAAACAGTCTACCCTGTGTGTGTGTGTGTGTGTGTGTGTGTGTGTGTGTATATATATATATATATATATATATATATATATATATATATATATACACAAGGTGAATCTTATCTAATCCGCCAAAATTAAAGGCGTGCTAGAACTCATCATTCTAAGCAAAAAGTTCATATGTACATGGGTCCGGAAATGCTTCGTTTCCGAGATACAGTGTCAAAGTTAAAAAAAAATCGCGTTTTCTTCAATATCTTTCGACTGTTTCGAAATAGTTTCATGAAATTTCGTATACGGGGTTTTTGGGATGACAAATTCAAATTTGTGGTCCATTTGGTTGTCGTTTCTAGAGGCGCCAGCGGCAACGATTTCGACCCTTTAAATCGTAGCAATTTTTTGCTACACTGTATGCCATTTTGGACTAGAAAAATCGATTCTCCTATCTTTTCTACTAAAAAGGTATATCTTAGTGATGTCGCTAGAGCAACCCTTTCCGAGAAAAACGCTTTTAAAACTCATGATGCATACACATTTTCGGAGGGTATTTTTTTGACAGGTTTATCAATAGGAATTTTTAATTATTACTAAGTAACTTGTTTACTTATTTACTTATCTGTCTCTTTGCGTTCATTGATAATAAAATTTTAATAAAAATCCATAATTAAATGCGATAGAATGCCTAGACATACAACATGTATACCTTTAATATTAATTTTTTTCTTTTCTTTTTTTAATGTTGGATTTTTCTCGGAAAGGGTTGCTTCTAGCGACTTCACTAAGATATACCTTTTGTAGCAGAAAAGACAGGAGAATCGATTTTTAGTCCAAATGGCACAGCGTAGCAAAAAATTGCTACGATTTAAAGGGTCGAAATCGTTCGCTGGCGCCTCTAGAAACGACAACCAAATGGACCACAAATTTGAATTTGTCATCCTAAAAAACCCCGTATACGAAATTTCATGAAACTATTTCGAAACAGTCGAAAGATATTGAAGAAAACGCGATTTTTATTTTCAACTTTGACACCCTGTATCTCGGAAACGAAGCATTTTCGGACTCATGTACATATGAACTTTTTTGCTTAGAATGATGAGTTCTAGTACTTCTTTAATTTTGGCGGATTAGATAAGATTCACCCTGTATATATACATAGAGGGTGGGTGCAATGTAGCTCCCTAGTTGTAAACGTCTATAATGTTTTCGTTAACACATATTTTCATGCGGAACAAGTTGTGCTGGGTTCTCAAGACCATGAGAATATGTGAACCACACTAAAATTACACATATACCCCTGCTTTGTCGACCAAACGATGTAAACGTATAGGAATGTCATCAATTGACTTCTGCAGGAAACTCTGATTCTCTCCTCTAATTCGTCCAAAGTGCGTGGCTTTGTTCGGTGCACTTCTTCTGTGGCCCCACCACACAAAAAGGAGTCACAAGGATTGATGTCGGGACTACTAGGAGTCCATTCATGTGGTCCTCGCCGTCCTAGCCAATGTCCTGGAAAGTGTTTGTCCAACCAGTCACGAACGATTAAGACAAAATGAGATGGTGCACCCTCTTGCTCGAAAATGATATTAGCAAAATTGTCCTATTGTGATATCACCTGTCACACACATTCATTCAGCATCTGTCGATACCGCTCGCTGTTCATGGTGTTTCGTAACATGAATGGGCCAATAATTCAATCTGCAGTTAACTACACCAGACTGTCAATTTTGGTCGACTTTGGGATTTTTCAATTGTCATTCCTGCCCACTAATAGCAGTTGTGTCGATTGACGAATTCTCACAACCGCCTCATCCAAATAATGTTTTTGAACACATCTGGTCAATCGTTATGCCATGATAGCATAATTTTCCGATATTCCATTCGCATGTCACAATCCTTCAAAAATAACTCTTGTACATAAAGGGGTTTCCTGCGTCTCCAGACCAGGTCCATCTTTAAGACAACACGCCCTGTATGCCTCTTGATTCTACTCTCACTAGCTGTCTGGCGTGTTGATTTGCCAGGACTGCGAGTGAATATATCCCTCACTGCCGCTACATTGTCTGGAGATCGCTCTATCAAAGATCACTCTCCTTTTGTGTTATCCACAACTCACCCGGTTGCCATTAGCTTGGTATAAAAATTCTTAATGTGCAACAATTGTGCATGAGGGTCATGAACACTCCCTCACCATTACTGAACAAGGGCTACAGATCGCCACACTTCAAACTGCGAAGCAACCTGGGCGCGCTCTTTTAAAGTAAACATTCTTGCCATCTCGTTCATTGGAAGAATATGTCACTGAAGGTCAGGATATTCTCAAGGAGATATATATATATATATATATATATATATATATATATAATTCGTGGTTAAGCATTGCGAGTGTATTTCGCCTAAATGTAACGGTTGAGTTGTTTATTTTTATAAACATTAAAGCAACAGTAACAGTATTATTGTTAATCGTAAACACCTAAAAATGTTATTTATTTGTTGATTGGAATTCAGAAAAGATATTTATATTAAATGTACTAAATCTCATCTCAAGTAGTAAGTAGTAGTAATATAGATTCCGCACTTCTGGCTTCTTACGGTAAGGAGTTCCGGACACGCAACGTATAGGTATGAGTTAGTAAGTCTCCTTGCAAAACCCAGCTCTTCCACCCGTGTTAAGAATTCAAGACGCGAGGAAGAAGTTTCCCCAGAAAACGTTGTTTCGCGATCGCGTAATATTTGCGATAAACTACTGGGGTAGACGTATTAACGCCTGGAATAGGTAAAGCATCTAAGTCATCCGAATCAGGAGAAAGAACATCAGGTTCGCTTTCCTTAGGACTAGATGACGATGATTGTGATAAATTAACCGTGGTGGGACGTTTCCCCCTTCGATACATAGACTCTACTTCCGCGCGATAATTTTGAAGTGAGAGAAGGAATTCATTTTTAGCAGTTACTTCTTCCGGAGTATCTACGTTCGTCAGAGTACAACGATGATATTTATGTACCCAGAGTGTAATAAATCGTTTAGCAACCTGTGTAGATATGTCACCCGAAAAAGAGGTTAGAATAGTAGAAAGCTCCTCGTTAGCTTTACGTATAGCCGATAGATCAACATGACACACAATAGTGTAGTCGACAGTCGCAAGAGTTTGATCTCGTTGCGCCACGTAAATCAGGTCGTAGCGCATTAGTATAGGCACTTATAAAAACAAACACCGTGCAACTAGCTCCACTGTAATGAGCTGTATTACTATTTATGATTAAATTTTCATGAAATTTTGTGTATTCGCCATGTCTAGCATCGAATACGTCGCCCACTAATGTGTAGCGATCATTTTCAAGATGATTTTCTTACGTCCGGTTGACACAGATACGTTTATCATCGCATTTTAATTTATGGCAAGTAATATACTGGTAGCTACCCCACTACTAGTTCACTTATTATTACGATTACTACCTACTACAGGATGGTTAGATATGAATACTCGACAATTTATACACCAAGTCTCACTATACTACCGGATAATTAGAAGAGAAGCTTCACGTCAGCTTTAAGACCAATGTGCACAATCTGAATTTAAGTCAGGTTTATGCCCAAAGATGTAGTCATTCGAGAGCTGAAAAATGTCAATACATTGGTCTATACATTTTATACTATTCTGATTAATATCTAACAATAAATAGTTTTATCAGGGAATATTTAAGGACATCTTTCAACACACAAGTTCCCCATCGAGTTGCTACTTAGAACAAATACTTAGTAGTCTCCCAAGGTACCCATCCTTAAAGGTGTCATTCGAAGATACTCTCACTAATTCTTGTGGAACATAATACAAATTCTTAGAAAAATGAACTAGTAGATTTATCTTAAGTTTACTGACAAAAAATACCCTTGTTAAAATGATTTGCACGCATCACATTGACTTTCCTCGCAATAATTACAACCTGAGAATTTATTTACAACTCGTAAAACCCAAATCTGATAAAAAGAAATGACCGTCAAGTGTTGTGTTAAACGAATGATATAGAAATGGATGAGGTTAAGTGTTGCATTATAGCGGGACAGGTTAACAATAAAATTACTCACATTAGAACAGCTTTGCGTAAAGATGATTCAACCCGTTAATTACAAATCTGAGAAAGAATCATCAAGAAAACTCAGTATATTAACCAATAAGCAATTTTACAAGTACATTAATAAATCAAAAAACAACGAAAAGAAAAGGTTCAATGTGCAGGTTAAAGTACGTACAAAATCATAAAATCAAGTAACGAAAAAGTGAAAAGCAGTTTAATTACACATAAACACAATAAAAACAAACAGTGAAATCACACCTACAGCAGTGTCAAAAATGTACCAGAATTAAAATTGTAACACAAAACATGAATAGACAAAAAAATTGCACATACACAATTGTATTGCTATCCCAATCATACATTCGCACAATTACAATAAATTACATACATAAAGAAATGAATTCGCGGACAAATAATCTAAATAAGTTGGCTGAACCAAATACACTTGAAAATTCGTTAAAACAAAGCCTTACGAGGGGAAAGGTGAACATAAAACAGTTACGTTATCCAAGAGAGCAATAACCAACCCGCAATCTATGACCCAAAAGTTTGACTGACTACGCTAGGGACTGTTGCATCCCTTTTTCCTAACTTACACATTCTTAAGATATCTCGGGATAGGAAAAAGATATCGACATGTGGTTTTCGCCATTCTGTTGCTAATTTTGTTTACTTTTGTAATCCAAGATTAAAACTACATACTCCTATTTAATATTTTCCAAAGAAAACTAGATTAAAAAAAATTAATGAATACCGCCCTGCGTGAATGTTACTTACTAGGTTGTGTCGAAACTATTACTCTTACATTAGTCGAAAAGAGCTGTTTTCAACTAGACTACGTGTGCCAAGATCGATTAAGCAGAACCAGAGTTACAGGGGTTAGTTCATAATAAGGTTCCCACTCTCCCCCACCTCTTATTTGAAAAGATCGACGAAAACTTGTGAAATAAAATATACGCAGAATTTTTAGAAGAATATAATGATCCTATTTTCAATGCCTCTTAATTAGGCGAAATTCATATAATACTTATTTTTAATTTTTGATTTTCAGTTACGCCCTCTAGCGTTGATCCTACAATTCTATAAATAATTTCCAGGTTTTTCTCGAGGCCACTTTTGCTATAATTTTTTTCTGAAGCTGTACTATAAGCGGTTTCTGATGTATGGCTGAGAGCCATTCTTAATGGAACACTCGGTACTTACACTTGAATATAATCCTGTAATTAATCACTTAATCATCAACACTTAACGGGATAGGGTATTCGGTTTAAAATCAAGACTGTGACAAATATTTATCGTTATAAGTTGTTTACGCTCCATTTTCTAATTAAAACCAGAACGGTTTGATTATTTATCAAAATAAATTTGTTTGCACGACCACAGTATTATTGTAAAAACTTGGACCCTACCAAAAAAGGCAACACCACGTCTTTAGTTTTTTTTTTTACTAACACGGAAATGATAATATGTTTATGGCCACAACGGTTTACAATTATTATCTGAAACAAAACAATAGAGCCTCATACCCGGTACGGCTAAATCGAACTTCTAACTACAACGAACTATTTTCTCCAAATCCCCCACCGTTTTCAAAAGCTATTGGATAAAAAAAATATTACGTGTGAATATTCCTTCTCTTTGTATATTTTCCAGAAAAAAAATAATACTTTTTAAAATATTCACTTTCCAGTGCAAATAATTACCAACCGATGACATTTTATCCAATTTCGTGAGTATGAACATTCCATGCGATTTATCACGGTCTATTCGAATAACGCAGTTCCGAGCAGCGTTGGAGAACACCTGTCTTTCTACGCCAGCATATGTTTCTTTTTCTATTCAACCCGTAATTACATGAAATACATAAAACAAAACATAGCTCGAAAAACATTATCAAATTACGACTTATTGACAATATATTAAAACCATTTAATTATCGTTTGTTTCGCCGTAACAATTTCCTGTTGCTATTACAAAAATACAATTTTCTTGGTCAGCTAGCTACAACATTAAAGCAATTATATAACAACAAAATCTCAGCGAAAGCGTATATTGTTGCAATAAAAAGCTTAAAATCGAGATCCATGATGTCGGCTGAAGCGTGTTTAGAATTTTACTTAACGCTACAGAGAAATATGGAAACACAATGTATATATTGTTAATATAGGTTGAAATTAACGGTTTAACTAAATAGACCAGGGCATCTAAGAATAAATCGATTTATATAAAAATCAATCTACCTCCTGCATTAAAATCGTATTGGATTGAACGCAAAATCCTAGCTCGAAAAGTTTTTGGTAGTTAAATGTACACCCACTACCACTGGTAATGTAGTACTGGATATCATTTTGATACAAAATGGACTTAGCCATGTACTAGCTGACTACATACACACTATGTATACTTTCCTCAACAGTGATAAATAAAGATAGTACGATCGTTTTCGGTTTATAATTAGAATAACATTTCTAACCAACGCCTGGAAATTATTTTGAAGTGCGCAACTCGACCGAGAGGGGGCGTAACTGCTACGAAGAAACAGAATTCATGCTATCTCGGAAAATTGGGTGATGAGCTATAACTTTGAAAATATCATTTGAGAGCTTGGGTGATACCGCATCATTTTGTTTTGCGGCATTTTTCTGTATCTCTCATAACAAAGGAGGGGAAGACAATGTATTTTCCAATATATACATTTTAATATCCCCTGAACCACTCAACGGATTCCAATATCCTTAGTCTCGTTTGAAAACGCAATTTATAGTCTTTTGAAGGGTTTTGTTGGAGCGTTTCGTTTTAAACAAACTAAAGGGCGTTCTCTGCAGTGATTACACATTTTTGTCATTTTTCTGAACAAAACTAAATAGAACGGTACCATTTATTTGACAGGTCGTTATGCGGCTTAAAATTACCTAGATTTAATGAAAATCCCTTCTCGATAACCCCATCCGTTCTCGATGTATACGAGAAAATGTTGAACATTTGAATACCGATTACGAGAAACTGGAAACGTGCACCTGTAAGAGTTTGTAGAACATGCACAGAGAAAAATATTATCGATGTTAGCCTACGTGCAATGCGATCCCACATTAAGCACGTAGACAAATTTCCGACTTGAGAGTTCCAAAAACAATTGTCCACGAGATTCTTAAAAACAATAATATGCATCCATACCACATTGTTTTACATCAGGCATTAAATCATACTGATTATGATCATAGATTCAACCATTGCCACAGGCTCCTAAATATGATTCTGGAAAATCCAAATCCCCTGTTACGCATATTATGGACGAACGAAGTAACTTTCAGTAGTACAGGGGGTGTGAATTTGTACAATATCCATTAGTGGTCCGAGCAAAATCCACATTGGATGTAGAACATCAAAACCGCTGGAGTTTGAACGTATGGTGCGGAATGCTAGAGAGAAAAAGTATAGGTCCACATTTTTTGATGAAGTCAATGGTGAGAGGTACTTGGAATTTTTGAACGTTTCTCTTCCAGCACTTTTAGAAGACGTCTCTGTGCAAACATGTGGTTTCAGCTGGATGGGTGTCCGGCACATTATGACCGAAACGTACATCGTCATTTATGTGAGCAATATTAGAACCGTGTTAATGGAAGAGGAAATGTATTTCCCTGGCCGGCGCGTTCGCCGGATCTTCTTGTTCAGATTTCTACCTACGGTGTAGACTGGAAGACCTAGTTTTCCAAGAGAAACCAACAACCAGCAAAAATATGATCAAAGAGTACGAAATGTCATTAGAAGCTTGTCCAGGACTAAAATTGAAGCAGCGGTTTTTTTCTGCCGAAATTAGATTAAATAAATGCATCGAGAACGATAGACGATATTTTGAAAATTTGTGAGCTATTTCTGGCTAAACCTTCTTTGTGTAGGTAGTTCTATGATTTTTGTGCTTCTATTTCAATGTTATTACTGATATTCCGTTGGCCCATTGACCTTTAAACACGCTTCAAAACTAAATTTCGAACCAGTCCTAAGCTTGGATAAAGTATGAAGGAAGGCAAGACGCGACGTATTAACATTGCTATTTAGTAGGGGGAAGGTCGAACCGTAGTTTCAATTACGTCGGTTGCCATGGATGTGTGATTTGTTTTCCCGCCGAGCTAACTTGTTCCTCCTTCCCCTCCTTTATTATGATAGATATGTCCCCTATCGGTCGAATTATGAACTTCAAAATAATTCCCAGTCAATTCTCTTATTTGCTTTACTTATTTCTTTTCCAAACCTCTACGCCTTACCATTGTCGAGATAGAGCCGTTCCGTACCCTTATCCGGACATCCATATATATATATATATATATATATATATATATATATATATATATATATATATATATATATATATATATATATATATATATATATATATATATATATATATATATAGAGAGAGAGAGAGAGAGAGAGAGAGAGAGAGAGAGTAGGAATTATTTTTTGAACAAAGTTCATTGAATATACAAATTGTAAGTAAATTAAAATTTAAAAATACATACAGCATCCCACTCGAGGAATTTTTTTCTGTATGCATTTTTAAATTTTAATTTATGTAAATATATATATATATATATATATATATATATATATATATATATATATATATATATAGAGAGAGAGAGAGAGAGAGAGAGAAGGAATTATTTTTGGACAAAGTTCATTGAATATACAAATTGTAAGTAAACTAAAATTTAAAAATACATACAGAATCCCACTCGCGGAATTCTTTTTCTGTATGTATTTTTAAATTTAGTTTATTAATTATATAATTATATATATATATATATATATATATATATATATATATATATATATATATATATATATATATATATATATATATATATATATATATATATATATATATATATATATATGTACAAGGTGTCCGGAAAATGTAAGAAATCTCTTGGATTCAGATAGAAGACGAAAATATAACATCACAAGTTCCTATAATTTTTTTTCCTCCAGACCCTCCCTACGGAGATGTGAGCCCTTAAAGGACGCCGCTGGAAATAAGTTTTTATTGAAAAACTTTTAAAGTACTTGACATAAAATTAAAATAGTATCCTTGAAACATATTTAGCTTGTTTAGTTTACCAGGGATGGACTAAGTTGTACACCTTAACGCCTAATTTTTAACACCCTGTATGATAAAGATATAAAGAATATTTTTGGGTAGCTTGAATCTTTACCTAAAAAAAGGTATACTTGTTTAATATCGATAAAATGAACTATTTTCGAGAAAAAAAATAATAAACTAATTAAAGTTATATATATCAATTAGGAAAACCAAATTAAACATATTAATTATTTAAAAATGTTGCAAACTTAAGTGAGTTTATTAACCCACGAGGTATAATTTTATTTCTTGTTGATTTTATTTATCTTCACTCAAAAAAACATATGTCAAACATTCGTATGATACGATTTCGGTTACTAAGGTAATAATATTGACTTTCTTTATAACTTTAGGAATGTTTAAGAAAAAAGTACTGATGCTGCTCTGACAAGAACAGTGCGTATGGTGGAATTAGAGGAAAATATTTTGAATGCTGTAGATGACACTCCTTCAACGAGCACTCACAAATTAGCCACACAATTTAATAAGCCAAAAACAATAATTCATGAAGTTCTTCAAGAACAGCTGTTATACTCATATCATTTGCAAAAAGTGCATGATTTGATTCCCGAAGATTTTCCTCGTAGAATGCGTTCGCAAACTGGCTATTGGATCAGCAACGAAATAATGAAAATTTCATTAGCGCTATTCTTTTTACAGATGAAGCAGCATTTACCAAAAATTGTATCACGAATTTACACAATTCACACGTATGGGCTGATGAAAATCCTCATGCAACTGTTTTTTCGCATCATCAACATCAGTTTTATTCAATTAATATCTGGGCAGGAGTCATTGGCAATTTTTTGATTGGACCATTTGTATTGCCGGCGCGATTGAATGGACAACTTTGTTTGGAGTTCCTCCAGAACGCTTTTCAAGATCTAATAGAGCATTTACGTCTTGAAACCCGCCGAAACATGTACTTTATGCACGATGGGACACCACCTCATTTTAGCGTTGCTGTGGGGGAACACTTAAATAACCTCTATCCAAACCGTTGGATAGGTAGAGGTGGACCTATAGCCTGGCCTCCTAGATCTCCCGACCTGACGCCTTTGGATTTTTACCTGTGGGGACACCTCAAAACCTTTGTGTATTCCAGTCCGGTTGATACTAGGGAAGAGCTTCTACAGAGAATCACGTTTCATTGTGATGTGCTAAGGAACAATGTGGGGTTATTGTGGCGGGTACAGTAGTCATCAATTCGTCGTGCTCGCGAGTGTATCAGACTTCATGGAGCCCATGTTGAACCCACTCATAAAGTTTTTAATTAAATGAAAATGAAACATAAATTCGTTTATTATTTTTTTTCTCGAAAATAATTACTTAAGTCACTTAAGTTTGCAACATTTTTTTAAATAATTAATATGTTTAATTTGGTTTTCCTAATTTATTATTAAAAGAGTGTTTTCTCGTAAAAATTCGAAAAAACGTTTAATTTTTTTTAATAATTTATTAATTATGAAACATTAATTCGTTTATATTTTTTTGTCGAAAATAGTTCATTTTATCGATATTAAATAAGTACACCTTTTTTTTAGGTAAAGATTCAATCTACCCAAAAATATTTTTTTTAGATCTTTATCATACAGGGTGCTAAAAATTTAGTCCATCCCTGATAAACTAAACTAGCTGAATATGTTTCCAGGATACTATTTTAAGAGGCCCTTACTAATGGCCATCATACTGAATTGTTATTAAATTATGTCATGTACTTTGAAAGTTATTCAAGAAAAACTTGTTTCTAGCGGCGTCCTTAGGGGCTCACATCTCCGTAGGGAGGGTCTGGAGGAAAAAAATTTATACGTACGTGTCATGTTATTTTTTCGTCTTCTATCTGAATCCGAGAGATTTCCCACATTTTTCCGGACACCTTATATATATATATATATATATATATATATATATATATATATATATATATACATAACAACGTATCCAATATTTAAATAAACAGTTTAAACATTACTATGTTGCAATATGACGTTTCTATGCGATTAAGTGCCATTTTAATAAACGATTTCGCATTTAATAAAATAGCACATTATTCGTTAAAATGGTAAAGTTTCGTAAGATGCGTTTTTATCGCACGAGTGAAAGTTTAGAAAACGAGCCGCGTAGTTTCCTTATGGGTGACTGCGATATAACGTCTTATATAACGAATGGTATTTTCCCGTTTGATTTCGATTGAAATATACGTTATTAAAACTTTTATTAACGTCAATAAGTTACACATAAGTTAACAAATATGCCGAGAAGAATTTCTCAACTTTAATTGTATTTTATACAAAAAAGTCTGACGGTATATTAACACCTTACCGTAACAATTATATTACACTAATACAAAGATAGATAATAGTTATTTCCACATTCAGCTAAATGTCTAAGTTTAGAGTAATTGTTGCATTCAATTCTCCACCATCGACAAGACTGTCTTTCCATGTTCCTCAATTTGTATGATTTCTGCGGTTGATTTGATCTACAAGCAGCTAATAAAACCGCAGATGGTTACTGTAAATGTAATAAACCATTAACATATTAAGTACTGTTAATCGTTATGGTACAAAGCTTACCTCAAATATAAATTAAAGCAGCAACCATCGTTTACAATAAAATTTTCTGATACTCATAGCGACATTCAAAATTCAATATCAGCATTAAACTTTATTTCTATTAGTTTATTAAGCAGTCATGTTGTAAATTAATTTATCCGCAAACGTCACTAAAATGAAGCTTTATGACTAAATGTCACAGGTAAAAGTTTTACTTCTCGGACATGAAAAAGTTTCACTTTTGCGCCTAAGCATTTTTACTTTTACCAATTTGGAAACTGATGAATTCTTTTGTAAAAACAACAACAAAAAAATAACACCAAAGATGAAGCAAGAAGTATATTTCATAATGTTTTTAATTCAAATAACGCAAATAACAATTTATGATATTCTTTAACATTATCTACAAATTAGTATTTACATTAATATTAAAAACACAGTCGCTTATTGTGGCATTTTGAAGAAGACCTTAGAAGAAACACCGTTGAGAATATTGTCACACTTTAAACATGATTTATTAACAGCATTATCAATATTTTAGCAATACCGGTAGTGCCGGGGACAGGGTCGCATTCTTGATTCAGCGGCATAAGAATCTTGCGTGCTATATCATGTTTGCTTGGGAAAGAATCTTCTATATAACCCTCCGCAACACTGCTAGAACGCCGCCCACCATGACGTTTAAGAGCCGCTATATCCACTCCTCCATCTACAAGTAACGTAGCGGACGTCCTGTGTAGGCAATGCCCTGTATATTCCATGTAGTTCGGAAGCTTTAAATACATTGCTACTGCCTCTGCCACATTCCCAAGAGTATGAATACCCATGAGCATTTTGGCGCACTGCCCATTTTGGTATTCCGCACAAAATCGTCGACCTTCAAAACTCTCAGGTCTTAAAGACACATACTGCCTATACTTCATTAAATATTCTTCTCCTATAATAGTAAATGACCACTTTTTATTCGTTTTAGCGTCAGGTACATTTACTAGAAGAACGTGCCGATCTTTAATGACATCAATTTTAATTTTTAAGAGTTCATTGCACCCCATTCTCCCTGATATGCCAAATATTAAAACTACCTATAAAAACAAGAAATTCAATCAGCAACTGCGCACAAAACTAATATTAATTCGAATCTTTAACCCAAATACTTCTCGTCAGGTACGTCACGCAGAAATTTCTCGAATTCTTCCTTAGAACTTTTGCTTTCTTTGGGCTGATACTCCCTCGTTTTTTTTTTAAAAGCACGCAGTTTCAAGTTTTTTTAGATATCCACGCTCTTCTTCAAATTTAGGGACGATTTTGTCATCGAGTAATTCAACCATATAGAAGAACTTTTCATAGTTCTAGATAATTCCGTAAAGTAATCTTAGCATTTCTCTCAGAACACCATTTTAGAAATCTATTATAAGAAGCTTCGTAGACAGCAACAGATTTCGTTGGCAGTAAATTTTTAATTGTCTCTTCCGCTACTTCAGTAAACTTGGGAGGAGTACATCGTAAATCATCATCAGCATCCAAGGTTTCGCAACATTCACTGCTACTACTTAAATTAATAAAAACTTTCGAAAATCTGAACACAAATTCCTATACTGACGCGTGACATTTGCTTATTTAATGAGCGTTGTTACGGTTTCATTACTTGCAAAATGTCCTGATTAGTTTATCCTTTTATTCACAGTTAGTTTGTGACATACCGCTTTTCTAACCCTTTAAAGGTTGAAAAGTGAATGATTGTACGGGTTTACTTTAAGCGGTCAGTAATAACAAAAAAAGGAGACAGTAATGAGATGAAGCGGTCAGAAATGGACCACTTTCCAACCTGTCGGGGTGCTACTATCGATTTAAACTATCAATGTCAAATTTACAACTTGCCAATTTTAATAAAGCGTCAAGAGTATGCAACCATTTTTTCTCACGTACGTGGATGGTGAGCGAACGCAAGCAATATGTGGAAACAAACAACGGTTTCTTTAATAACCATATTTAATAAGTGAATTATTGATTACAAGTAACGACAAAACCAATAAAAAAATAGTAAGCATAACATTTATGGATTCTCATTAAAGTAAAAATTAAAAATCGCATTGTCACGACCTTCAATATTAAACGAGAAGCCGTGATGGATGTGTTCCAACATTTTTATATTTGAACTGGATAATGTTGCTTGTTCAATTGTGAATAAAACCGTATACAAACCACGGCAAAGTACCATTCTCGTCTTTAGAACTATAATTCTCTCGACAGGAATGGAACACTTTCCGCGTCGGTATGTAATATACTATTACCTACTAATTAGTTTTGCTCTTTCCTTTCGATCTTTACTAATTATTTTTAATTTATCTGATTACGTTTGCGGATAAAATAGTATACGTTATTCGGAGTAAAAGTGAGTTTATGTAGCTCAGCTGAATAATTGTTTGCCTCACTTCCTTCGGCAAAATAAACATTCACCTTTGCCACATAAACTATCACTTTTACTCCTAATAACATAATATACTGTTAAGTAGAATTGTTACTTTTAATTAGTTACGTTAAATTTATGTTTACATCAACAAAGAACTTCGTTAGTTTACATACCAACATAAAAAAATGTTCGATTTCACGAAGTCATACATTAAAACACCCGTTTGAGTGTCATAATGTACATATTATAAACGCAAAGTATAAAAACTAATTTAACTACTTCATCATTCACAAAATAGGAATGACACCACAAGGCAATTTTTTACATGGCGCATTCCATCAGATACCAACTACTTGTCTCCCTTTCTACTTGATCTACCGGGATATCAACAATGAATGACCGAAAAAAAACTGCTTTTTACAGAATTTTTATCAAAAGTTTATTGCAAGTTACTAGTGAAATTAGGCACAAATATTTATTTTATCTCCGATTGACATTTCATAAACGTACATAGATTTTTCCTTTATCTACATTTGTATTACAATAAAATAGATTTTTTCAAAACTCATTAATAAATTAACCAGGTCTTTCAAGGTAAATTTATTCGTGTATTTTATGCCTTTTTCGTAAATAATTTTTTTTAGGTTATAATGCCTTTTACTGTGGAACAAGACAAGTTTACTTTGGAAGCTTATTTCCGAAACGGCGAAAAAGATGTAGATGGAAACTGGAAGTATTCAGTACGATTATGTATTGAAGAATATCAACATCACTTTCAGAACATCGAATTAGATGATGATGTTTTATGCCAACACATTCGAAGAATTGTTAGTCGTTTTCACGAGCATGGTAGTATTCGCAAGGGAAAATCTACGGGTCGCACAACTGTACTTACAGAGGAAGTAGTGGAAAATGTACGCACACATTTGGAAACAAGTCCGACAAAACCTTTGAGACAACTAGCCCAGCAAACAGGTAATTTTGCATTATACAAAACATGGTTGACATGAATGTGTAAGCAATAAAATAAAAAGAATCTTAAAAACCAAAACATTATATAAGTAAAGTTAGATTGACAACATTGTACATATTTCAATATAAGCAATTGTTACAGGTCTTTCTTATGGTACATGCCATAAAGCAGTCAAACGTCAACTACATTTTCATGCTTACAAAATAACGGTTGTACAAGAACCTTTAGATTTTCAAAAGCGTTTAGAATATTGCCGATGGTTCAACAACAACTTGAGAGATGATGAAATACTAAACTTAAGTTTCTTTACGGATGAAGCTTGGTTCCATTTATCTGGTTATGTGAATTCGCAGAATTACCGTATGTGGTCAGCAGAAAATCCACACGTTTTTGAAGAAACTACTTTACATCCTGTGAAAATAGGTGTTTGGGCTGCTATGTCACGAAGAATTGTAGGTCCCATTTTCTTTGAAGATACAGTAACTGCGGCTCGATACAAAACTATTTTGGAACCTTTCGTTGATCAACTGCACGATGACGAGCTCCAACATGGATATTTTCAGCATGATAACGCAACAGCCCATACAGCTAATCAAACACTGACTTTTTTACGTGAACATTTTGATGAAAGAGTTATAAGTGCGGGAGTTTGGCCCCCAAGATCACCTGACCTTACTCCACTGGATTATTTTCTATTTGGACATTTAAAAAATAAAATTTACAAGGCACGCCTTCATACAGTTGATGAATTAAAAAATGCAATAACTGACGGAATTAAAAATATTACAGAAGCTCAATTAATAAATGTATTTGAAAATATGAAACGAAGAGTAGATGCCTGTAATGCAAACAATGGTGGTCACTTTGAAATTGTTTTATAGATAATTGCCAAGTTTAATTTTATTTTTCTATTTTTAACTGTAATATAAACATATAAAAGACCATTCATTCCAACGGGTAGTGAGGTGTGCGTCGGGATATCGTTATATTTCTATGTAAATAATATGTGCACTAATTGAAAATCTTTACTCATTATTTACTATACTTTAGCTGAATTGATCTCATTTACATGCACGTTTGAGATCTAAAAAAACAATGCATTATTAATTCATTATTTACTGTGCTTTAGATCAATAAATACAGATTTGAGTTATCTTAAAAAACAATAGGTACATCATAAAGTAGACATGGTGACTAGTTCCATATGAGAAGGACTAAATCAGTGGTATATAATATGAAATAAGTTTTTGTTCAGAAATTAGAATGCAATGCAAAAGTGATATCTAGCATTAAGTTACATAAGTTCTTTTTTTCCATTATAATGTATTTGTGATGTTCACCAGTGTACATTCAAAGGTGGTCAGCAAAAATGGTGTACTTGACTTGTGCTGAATATGTTGAATGTACGCATTTATAATAAACTAACCAGTCATACATGTAATTTGTTTTCACTAATATTATTTAACAAATATATCATACATTGATTTCTGTTTAATGACAAATTCATTTTAAAAATTCATTTAAATGTTTTAATGTCATTGTAAAGGTAACATCATCCAATATCACTCCTTTTTTTAAATATTCACTCTCCACATATTCACACACTTTCTTCGAGTTCTCAGCTGTAATTTTTTTCAATTCTTCATTGCCAATTGCTTAACACCTTCCATTTGAAATGTCACATTCCTCACTGCTATCCGATTTTTCAATGGGATATAATTCAGAGTGGTACAAAGGGAGATGAAGGACAGCATGACCATTTTCAACTAGTAGCTTGTCTAGAACGGTTTCTTCAGCAACACATTCTTGTAATTGGGATAATGGCATTGTCATCGTTCCTTCTTTTTCTTTTTTCATAAATTGGTACACATTGTAGATAATTTGCCGCCCTTGGCTATGAATTACCTTTCGATTATTCATTTTCAACCTGACAATAAAATTAATACATTATTGCCCATTTCAAACCACTCATGTCAATATAAACAAAAAGATCATTAAACGCTCATCTAAACAGTTTTTACTCTCTAAACTGTACATTATTCTCGTAACCAAATTGAGGTTAAAAAGCAAAATTTGTTTTAAACATTACTTTTAGTATATAAAAGCACTTACAAAACTTGAATTTGACGAGTAAATACCATGTATTGGTTTAATACACCAGAAATACGCCTTGGAAATTCAGAAAATCTGTAATATCAATTAAAAATAATAAATGATAATTTTTAACCAAATTTTTACATACCTTATAACAATTTCCCTTTAGTCTTAAGAAAGACTAAATTACAATTATTGAAGTTTTTGTACGTCTACATAATATGCAATTCGTCATTCACCAAAGTTTTTGTCATTTATGGTAGTATTTATTCTAATATCTGCATTTACGTCACTGGGTATAGCACAATTTTCATTTTAAGGATGCAGAACAGTAGTACTGTTCTAGGAGCGGCACGGTCAAACAATGATGATCACACTGTATAACTGAAATCACACGAGTGTATCGCGACAGTAAAATTTTTGGCTGTCATCGAGATAAAAAAAACTAAAATCTACTGTAACCCAGGATCTAAGCTACGGTACTCTACAAGCCATTGAGAGGATCCTGGGTTACCATAGGTTTTATTTTCCTTTTTTTAGATTGAGGTTGCGTTATCACGATACAGCCAAAAAGTATTACTGCCGCGAGACACTCGCCTTCCTATGGTTATATTTTGTTCCTTCATATTTCATCATATAATTTTTCCAATATCAGTGCTACAAGCACAATT
The DNA here is from genome assembly GCA_036346205.1 of Vesta saturnalis. Lineage (NCBI taxonomy): Eukaryota > Metazoa > Arthropoda > Insecta > Coleoptera > Lampyridae > Vesta > Vesta saturnalis. Next base: position 1,247,140 of record JARFJB010001127.1, on the reverse strand, counting down.
AAAATTTTACACTGTACTTTGTTCCATATTTTTTTGTATTAGACCAGGTCATGATATTTTATTCTGTAGTAGTACTTATTCCCATTTGTCAAAATGACAAGAGTCAATTTGACTCCGTCAGGTCAAAAGTAATCATGCTGTGTTGCCTACTTAAATAACGCATATGATGATTAATTCTCATATTGAATTAATAAAAGTTTGTTGAGAAAATGCCAAAAGTCATCGCAAAGGGTAAAACGTTCCAAATTTTAAGGTGCTATAAGCACCCTAAAAAATAGTACAACGGGTAAGTAATGGAGACTTATCGTAATGGTGTCGGATATATTTCAAGTGCGTAAGAACTTAAATCACTTTTTCGTGCGCACATTAAGTACGTATTTGGTTTTAAGTTTCAGTGCGAACTATCCAAGACATCAAAACGACAAGACTTCAAAATTTAAAGTCGGTACATGGTAACCGCGGAAAATTTGAAATTTCACCTTTCAGAAAGATCTACAACGACTAATTTGATAAATTAATTCAAGAAATAAGTATTTTAGTTTGAAAATTGTGTCATCGTATTAAAACAGATTTCGACTTTGATGGGGGTCGAACGACGTTTAGAATTTTGAAATCAATAAGTTACGTGGACAGAAAATTTTATGTGAAATGAAACACGTCGTTGCAATCCAAATTAAGTTTTTGAGAAAATTTCTACAGTTGCAAGGTTCAGGACAAGTAGTCAGATTTGTGTATCTAGGCGAACAGTTGATTTTTCAATATGATTCTAATATCCATCGTTGGGAGCACGATTCTGACATCAAAAGTAATCGATTCAAAATTAAAGATACAAGTCTTGTCTTACAAGAACCTCCTTATTAGAATACAATTTTGTATGATGGGACGAAGGCCTACAGCTGTAAGATTAAGTTAGAACCCTTATACAATTGCATCAAGGGGGCCACGATAGGGGTTAAGCTCTACACTTGTCTTATAAGGTTAGGTTCCCACACCATCTCCGGTCAGGGGGCGAAGGCCTGAGAACAAGTTACGAAGCCCTACACGTGTCTTACAAGAACCTCCTTATTAGAAATACAACGTTTTCTCGTATAGGTAAAATATCATCCAATAGCATGTGACCATTTTAAAACAGTAGGATCGATAATTTTAATAATAATATCTTATTAATTATGTAATTTCCAACATTGTATGCGTGTGCATTTGCCTAACCTCCAGGGGCACTGCTCTTAATATAGCCAAAAGGACCTTAATTAGATGACCATCAAAAATAACCCTAAGACCAACCCCAAGTCCAGCTCCAGGTCCAGCCCCAGCTACAAAACCTGCCCCCCCTACGTGAGCATGTGCAAAAAAGACTCTAATTAGGGTTGACCCTCGAAAAGGGTGGAAAATACGTGTCCTATACGTGAGCTGTCACAAAATAGGGTGAAAAAACACATCCTACACGTGGGTGTGTAAAAAAAATAAGGGTGAAAATACACGTCCTATACGTAAGCGAGTAAAAATAATTAGGGTTGAAAAGGGCCTCCGAAAAAAAAGGGTAGAAAATACGGTCTCACACGGGGGTGTGTAAAAAATAGGGGTGAAAAAATACGGCCTACACGTAAGCTAATAAAAAGTAATTAGGGGTGGAAAATATGGCCGCCCACGTGGGCCTGACCGGAAGTGACGTCAAAATCCAAGATGGCGTCTAGTGTCCCCCTTCTACTTGCGGCTATAGCATACTCGCTGGCATCAGTTTCAACTGTGAATGGTCCAGGCCCAATAGCATTTAATGCAGACTGTGCAGTTTCTTGCTTTAACTTTTCGAAACACATTAGTGCTTCATGTGAGGGTGGAAAACGTACTAACGAGAGGACGTATCTTTCAGAAAATTTTGACATCCATTTAAAGTAACGTGCAAACATACGAACAACGTGCCTTAAAGCAGTAGAATCTTCAGGTATAGACAATTCTAGCAAAGGACGTAGCCTCTCGGGGTCAAATTTAATTATGCGTCTGAAAATGTTATAACCCAATAGGTTTTAGAGAAAGTGCTTTTTCCAATATTCACTGTTAAACTGTATTTCCGCATAACGCTCATAAATGTTTTTAATTCATCAAGGTCGGCCTGGCTCTTTCCACATATGGTCAAATCATACAAGTATGCATAAACCCCGTTTAAATTTACATTATGTAGGATTGAATCTATTACTCTTTGGAAACACGCTACTCCATTCGTTACACGGAACGGAATGCGACGAAACTGAAACACATTTCAACAGGCCTCAAAGGCAGTATAAGTTTTATTTTTTTTGCAATTGGAATTTGATGATGGGCGTTTCTCAAATGGATTTACTAAATATACGAAATGTTGAAGTATTTGAAATAAGATTTTCAATCGATGTAAGTGGATAAGCATCTAATTGTGTATATCGGTTAATCGCCCAGTTTGTATAGTTTAACAAGACGTCCATCAATAAATAAAGTAATGCACCCCGTATCTACTAGCGCTCGAATTTTGTATCCATTTATTAAAATAGTAATCACAGTTTTATTCAGATTAGCTTCGGAGGTTATGCACTATAGAATTTGCCCATCATTTCTGTTTTCTGCATCTTCCGTCGCTAACTTTGCTGCAGCTCCGGGAATCTTGTTTTGACTATCTTTGGCAAAGTGGCCTTTTTTTTGCACAAGGCATTCAAGTAGTATTATAGGCTGGACAGTACTTATGTACATGGCACTTGTTGCCTCAGATATAACAATTGGCTTTGTTGTTTGGGCGAGTAGAAGAGATTGCGTTTATGTTCGGAGCTGAATGAAAATGTTCGCTATTTACTTATGCCGTTTCCAGAGATCTTGCTTGTTTGTATGCGTCGATTAAGTCTAAGTCATTATTCTCCAGTAACCTTTGGCGAATGGCGTTTGAGGTTAAACCTGATATGAATACGTCCCGAACTGAATCATTCTCATTTTGTACAGCGCTTGTATCTTTAAAACAACAATCCTTCGCCAACAGTTTTAAAGCTTGTAGAAATTGGTCAATGTTTTCTCCATGCTGTTGCATTCTTTTGGCTAGTCGATGTCGGGCAAATATTACATTGGGAGGTCTCATGAAGATAGTATCAAGTCTTGAAGTGCAGTATTGTAGCTGTCGTAGTCCTTTATGTGGTTATAGACGTTGAACGACAAGTGATTTACTAGCAATTGAAATTTAGTTTCTTCAGAAAAACCTGGAACAATTGTATTTCCACGGCCAGAACTTGCAACTGTTGCGTCTAAGAAGTTTTAAAACGGCTTTTTCCAGTGCTTCCATTGAATTGACAAATCGGAAGTGAAAGATGAATCACCGTCCAACCTTTCTGAATGTAGATATTAATCCATGCTTAATAATTTACTAACAGTTTAATAAATTGTAATGTATTTAAAACACAGAATAACCCTAACTGTAGGTTTTATTAAACTATTATTTGTCGACTAATCACTGTCAGTATGACAGCTAAACTACTTGATATTTGATTAATATTTTATACAATAAACTCAGTACACTACCACCAGTGAATTCTAATATGGCAGGAAGGGCTACTACCTATGTAAACATACAGCGTTTACTGAAGCCGACAGAGATAACTTCTACTTTGGGATGGCCATCATTTTCTGTTTCATTGTCAGATTTGTGAAGATTGCTCTAAATTGGCCTAAAATTTAATTTGCGGTTATATTTCTTATTTTCTGGTTCTTAGAGGTTTACTACTAAATTCAGCAAAAATGATGGTTAATTATTGTGCAGCGTATGACTGTAAAAATGAACACACTAAGGAAAATAACATTCAGGTTCATAGGTATGGTATACTTAAACTACAAATTTGCTTATAAATACATATTATTTCCCTTTCTTTCTGAGCTTCCGATTAAACAACCTGTTACTGAAGAGTAGAAGAGGGACACCTTCCGCCGCCATCTTGGATTTTGACGTCACAAGACCGCCCACGTGTGAGACCATATTTTCCACTCCTATTTTTGACTGCTTCTTTTCGGAGGTCTTTTTCAACCCCTTTTCATCCCTAATTATTTTTGTTTTGCGTGTAGGACGTGTTTTTTCACCCCTATTTAATGGCCGCCCACGTGTGAACTGGTATTTTTACCCCTATAGTTTCTTTTAGAGAGTCAGCCCTTGATGGAATTTTCAACACTAATTAGAGTGTTTTTGACAGCAATTTTTGTACTTGCTCACGTGAGGGGCATATGCAGTCTTGGGTTTGGTCATGGACTTGGAGTTGGTCTTGGACCTGGAGTTAGTCTTAGGGTTATTTTTGAGGGACAGCTTTAACTCTAATTAAGGTCCTTTTTGTTGTATTAAGAGCAGTACCCCTGGAGGTTAGCAAACGCACACGCATACAATGTTGGAAATTGCATAATTACCCTAATAAGATATTATTGAAATTATCGATCCTATTGTTTTAAAATGGCCATATGCTATTGGGTACGTACGGATGATCTTTTACCTATACGAGAAATTTATTTACACGTTGTATTTCTAATAAGGAGGTTCTTGTAAGACACGTGTAGGGCTTCGCAACTTGTTCTCGGGCCTTCGCCCCCTGACTGGAGATGGTTTGGGAACCTTAACCTTATAAGACAAGTGTAGAGCTTAGCCCCTATCGTGGCCCACTTGGTGCAATTGCATATAGGTTATAACTCAATCTTACAGCTGTAGACCTTCGCCCCGTCATACACAATTGTATTCTCATAAGGAGGCCCTATCCTTGCAAGACAGAATTTGTATCAGGGTCGGAGCCCTGGTCCCTTTGACTTAAAATTGATTTTAGTGCAATCTAATGGCGTATAGATTAATGAACATTTTCTATAATAAAAGTTGATAATGCACACCTCCCTCTTGCTCTATCTTGCTTCTCTCTCTCCCTCTCTCTCTCTTTAGGCTTTCTCACACAAACACATGCGCACGCGCACGCGCACGCACACGCGCACACGCACACACGAACACACGAACACACGAACACACGAACACACGAACACACGAACACACGAACACACGAACACACGAACACACGAACACACGAACACACGAACACACGAACACACGAACACACGAACACACGAACACACGAACACACGAACACACGAACACAGGAACACACGAACACACGAACACAAGAAAACACGAACACACGAACACACGAACACACGAACACACGAACACACGAACACACGAACACACGAACACACGAACACACGAACACACGAACACACGAACACACGAACACACGAACACACGAACACACGAACACACGAACACACGAAAACACGAACACACGAACACACGAACACACGAACACACGAACACACGAACACACGAACACACGAACACACGAACACACGAACACACGAACACACGAACACACGAACACACGAACACACGAACACACGAACACACGAACACACGAACACACGAACACACGAACACACGAACACACGACACACGAACACGAACACACGAACACACGAACACACGAACACACGAACACACGAACACACGAACACACGAACACACGAACACACGAACACACGAACACACGAACACACGAACACACGAACACACGAACACACGAACACACGAACACACGAACACACGAACACACGAACACACGAACACACGAACACACGAACACACGAACACACGAACACACGAACACACGAACACACGAACACACGAACACACGAACACACGAACACACGAACACACGAACACACGAACACACGAACACACGAACACACGGACACACGAACACACGAACACACGATCACACGAACACACGAACACACGAACACACGAACACACGAACACACGAACACACGAACACATACACACACACACACACACACAAACACACACACACAACACACAAATCAATTAATTAATGAATCAATCAATCTCAAACAAATCATGCTCGATCAAATCAACCAGATCAATCTCAATCAATCAACCGAAATTATGTCTTACAGTTTGCGAAAATCAGATTACAGTTCAAAACTGAATACATTAGTCTAAAATAAATATGATGTGAAATAATAAAAAAGGCAAAAGGTTTTAATGGTTTTATTATTATACGCGAATTAACAATAACTACAAGTTTAAAATCCACGAATACGTACCAACTATTTGTAGAGCTGATCTTATGACGTCATCCTATAAGAGTAATAATACATTTTAAAAATCTTTATCGACGTTTTTGTTGGCAATATCAGGTAAAACATATATATATATATATATATATATATATATATATATATATGTATATTAAAAAATAATACGCTTACCTTTAGAAGTGTTTTTTCCTTCAGTTGTTCTAATAATGATAACCATCTGTTGAAAGTAATACACAAAATCTGATTACTGCTACTCGTATTTAGCAATTATGTTGTACTTATAAAATTTACATTCGAAACACTTACAAATATTTTAAAAATTTTGCTAACACACACACACACACACACACACACACACACACACACACACACACACACACACACACATGTACTTCACGTTATATGGATTTTTATCAGTTAAGATTAATAGCAATGTTAACTAAACGCTTTAAAATTTCTAATCTGAAAGAATAACGTAATCTAATTTTATTTGAAATTTCATAGAGAGCATCACCATCATCGAGATTTTGAGATACAATCACCTCATCGTCTTCACCTTGAACGATTATATTGTAACAACCTATAAAGCAGCTAATAACCCCTGACAGTTTTTTATCAGACACTATTATTACATGGACATGAGGTTATCCCTAAATTAACTGGTTTCAGCACGGCTCTGGAAATGCTGCACACTCTTCAAATCTTTCAGTTCACTCGCAGAAGTTGTACCGTATTCATTTCCTTCAATTTTTTCTGCATTATGTTTCGAGACTGTAGTTCGTTTTCTAATACATAAACAGAATCTTCAATACTGTGATGCGTGTAGCAGCAAAACTAGTTTCACCTCTATATTATTTTACATGCAAGCCTGACCTTATCATAAATACATCTGTCAAAGAGCTAATTAAACATAACTGCACGGACTGGGTATAGCAAGCAGCGTTTCCAATTATGGCTTTTAGTCAACACAATATTGCCTACAACTACATACAATCGACTATCATTGCTTTAGCACGAGAAGCAAACGAAAACACGCACGGACGCACGCCGTACGCCCGTGGTCACGCACGCACGCACGCATGCACGCACGCACGAATGCGCACACGCACGCACACACACACGCACGCACACACACGCGCGCGCGCGAATGCACGCAAACGCAAAAACATACAAAACACGAAAACACACCAACACAAAAAACACGCAAACACGAAAACACGCTAACGCGAAAACAGGTAAAACGAAAACACGCAAACACAAAAACACACAAACGAAAAGAAAACGCTATCACGAAAACACGCTAACACGAAAATACGCAAACGTGAAGACATACAAATGCGAAAACACGTAAAACGAAAACACGCAAATTCGAAAACGCACAAACGAAAATACGCTAACGCGAAAATTCGTAAAGCTGCAAACATGAATCAAAAAAAAACAAGTTTATTGACAAAATTGAAAGAAAGCTTAGCGCTTGAAAATATATTATTATTATGAACCACAATACTTCATTTTTATTTAATAACAACCTTTATCGGTCTTCTTCTTGAACCGTGATTCGTCGCTATCATCATCATGGTTTTGAGATTCGTCCTTCTCCTCTACCTCATTGCTCTTCTTCCTCTTCTGTGAATCATCACCATCACCTTGGATGTGAGATACATTCAGCTCATCCACGCCATCGTTTCCATCATTATCTTGAACGGTTATGTTGTAATAGTTTATTAACAAGTCAGTAAAATCTCTAATATCCGCTGATGTTGGCTTATAAGCAGGAGAATACATCATAATAATGCTCACTCGATGACAGTTACACTTTAAAGAGCGAAATACACGAGAAACGAGAACGCTGCTAGCCTAGGGTCTTGTGCGCTGGCGCACTCGTCAATGTTTGGGTAGCATCGGTTATCTTCGAGGGAAGTTTGAAGTTTTGACCTAACCACACTCTAATATCTTCCCTAGGGGCATGTTTATAAATCTAAACTCCTTTTTATGGCTGAGGTATTTTCTCCTAAGACGGCAGCTTGAGCTAATAATATTTACAGAAGAACTGAAAATGCTCTTCTGCGTAATCAAATACATATTACTAGGAAGTTATTGGATAACACCGATAAAAATCTTTTAAATTTACATTTAGAAATTTCATCTATATTGAATAAAGAAGATTGGGATAAAAGTGATTCTATAACGTTTAAATCTATGAACATAAATTTTGACATCTCATGTCAACGTCAGAAAAGAAAATTTAATAAATTATACAAACAACAAAGCAATAGACCATCTATTGATTATAAAAAAACAGTTATAAAACTTTCTGATAATGTTGTTTCAGATTATGCTATTGAAGCGCTTTCTAAAGGAGGGAATTTTGCGATAACACCAAGGGTAATACCTTTTGAAGATATAATTTCCAACATCGAAAACTCCATTAAATTATTACCTTTTGATGCTGCTAATGAAGGAAGATATAACACCGTTAACATATTACGTAAAACAAAACCTCCAAAGAACAACTTATCCTTTCGCAATGATGTGCTTTACTAGATCTTAAACGCAATGAAAGTATAATAATATTAAAATCAGATAAAGGTAATGCAACTGTTTGAAGGATTATAACATTAAGATAGAACAATTGTTGGGACCAGAAACTTATCGTGAAATACCAAAAGATCCAACAAAAAGTTTATTTTAAAAACTAAAGAGCTGATTAAATTATCATCTATTCCTTAAGAAATAAAAAAGAAACTAACTAACTCTGAAGCTACTTCACCAAAACTATATGGTTTACCAAAAATTCATAAACCTAATATTCCTTTAAGGCCTATTGTTAGTGCAATTTGTTCTCCTACATATAGCCTTGCAAAACATCTTACATTGTTATTACAACCTCATATAGGAAAAACATCCTATTACATTAAAAATTCTGCCGACTTTGTTGAAAAGATGCATAGTTTCAAAATTGAATAGGGTGATATAGTGGTTAGTTTTGATGTTGTTTTACTTTTTACAAAAGTGCCTCTAAACAAACTATTGAATACATTGATCATCTTTTTCCAAAAGACATAACCATTCTTTTTGAGCACTATCTTTCTACAACTTAGTTTCAACATAGTTTCAAAATTGAATAGGGTGATATAGTGGTTAGTTTTGATGTTGTTTTACTTTTTACAAAAGTGCCTCTAAACAAACTATTGAATACATTGATCATCTTTTTCCAAAAGACATAACCATTCTTTTTGAGCACTATCTTTCTACAACTTATTTTCAGTGGAATAGTAAATTTTATGAACAGATTGAAGGTGTAGCAATGGGTAGTCCGCTTAGTCCTGTTATAGCCAATTTTTATATGGAAAAATTTGAAACATTAGCGCTACAAAATACACCTAAAAAACCTTCAGTTTGGTATAAATATGTAGATGACACATTTGTTATTTGGAAACATGGAGAAGAAGCACTGCATGAGTTTTTGGTTTTTATAAATGGTATACATCCTAGTATTCAGTTTACCATGGAACAAGAAACTTATGAAGTTTACCATTTCTTGACATATTAATATCTAAAAATAATAATTCACTATCTTTTAAAGTTTACAGAAAGCCGACACACACTGATAGATACCTTCATAAATTATCCAACCACCATCCACGTCAAAAAATTAGTGTAATTAAATCTTTAGTAGATCGAGCAAAACGAACCCTAAATTTTTGAAGGATGAATATAAATATTTAAGAAAATCCTTACAAGATAACGGATATTCACTTACAGATATTAATAATGTTATTACACCTTCTAGGCGTAACCTTAAAGAAAAACCAGTTCTTAATGTTGGTAGTGCTTTTCTTCCTTTTATAGCTAATGTTACAAATAGAATTGAAAAAATTCTAATTAAATATGACATTAGGACTATTTTTAAACCTACAAGAAAAATTAAAGAACATTTAAGATCACCTAAAGATGCATCAAACTCTTTATCATCTTCCGGATTGCATAAGTTATCTTGTTCATGTGGAAAAGTATACATCGGAACCACAAAACGTAGCTTTGATACAACACGCAAATAACATATGTGATTTTGTAGATTAGGTCAACTTGAGAGGTCTGCTGTGGCTGACCATGCCCTGAATAATCTAAATCATGACATTCAATTTGACAATATGGAAATATTGCCAAGACAAACTCATTATTATGTTCGTTTACATCGTGAAGCTATTGAAATATACAAACACCCTAATAATTTTAATAGACAAGAAGAAAATCTCCGTTTAAATAGGTTTTGGCATCTTATAATTAAAAAGAAACATAATGTTACGTCTTAATTTTGATTTTAATTTTAACTTTTCGTATGTCTAGGTTTTTTGCAGTGTTTTTGCTAGACCTTGAAGCAAATACTTTACCAATTACCAGTTAAATTACCACAGCACTATAATTTAACATAAGTAGTTGATATTAAAATTAAAATTAAAAATTACAAAAACGTTCTGCATTATGCTTTTCATTGTTAATAACACTTCCACTTATTGATAAAGATATCCCTTTGTTAGATTTAACTGGGTTATTTTATTTGATGTGATTGGATTTGTGAATGCTTCTATCATTTTCAAATTGAAGTTTTTCACAACTTTACACTTACACATAACTCAATTAAATTTGTTAAATGTGTTTTTTGGCTGACAAATTTCATTGTTAGCATTCGCCGTAGAGAGTGTTCTGATTTGTCATCTTTAAGGCAGTTTAACAATACTTAATTTTTAATGACCTAGTTATTCTTTACTAAAATATTGTATTATAAATTGATATTGTTCAAAAATGAAAAACCTGTAAGATATGTACCTGGCCAACTAAGAACGGCCGTCGACCATATCTCAGGAATGGATTATAGCACAGGTTCGGGAAAAACATTTTTATAACAAAAGTGGCCTCGAGAAACGCCTGGAAATTATTTTCAGAATTGTAGTTCCACCGCTATTTGACAGTTAAAATTTTAAAAAGCAACATTTTTCAAAATTTACTCAATTAAGGGGCATATTAAATATTATAATCAGATTCCTCGACAAATTCTGCATATTTTTTATTTGACAAGTTTTAGTCTATCTCTTCAAATAAGGGGTGGGGGAGAGTTGGAACCTTGTTACGAAAAAACGCCTTTAATTCAGGTTCTGCTTGACCGATTTTAATAAACTTGATGTTGTTTGAAAGAGCTTTTGTTAAACAATAAAAATTTGTAAATTTGAAGCAATCTGGTTAATAACGTAAATGCTAGAGGGCGCTGATTAATATTTTTTTAATATTGTGTTTTCTCTTTACAATTTTAAATGGAAGCATAAAAATTTAAGTAGGTCTTGAAAAAGTAGACTAAATTAGTAATAAAACAGTGAAAACTGCAAGTCGATATCTTTTTGCTATCCTGAGATATCGTAAGAAACAGGTAAATGGCGGGAATTGTTCTTCCAACGTCTAGTAGGCTAGTTCTCGTTAACGGAAATTATTAAATTTAGCCTGGATGAAAAGATCTTACATTGGTCTGTAGTAGTTTAAACTGTTATCATACTAATGTTATGGTATCCCTAACCTATTGCTTACTCTTTCTGCTTCAGGCAGGTCACTATAGTAACCCTTCCAGTTATATTAGAGATCACTGTCTACCACACTCTCCCTAAATTTCCTTGGCTTGCTCTAATGAAAATAAGATGGAACAGAGTATACTTAGATGTCAGAAAAATCGTGAAAGGTTTATATAAACGTTCGTGTAGATATTACTTGATTTAGTTGGCTTTCCATTGACGGTTTTTATTATCATAGTTTGTAATGTCAAAGTACCATAATAAACTAGAACTGAAAATGGAACAAATACGATATTTGCGGACTTGTAAAGTGCCACCGAGCTCACGCCTACCTCCCCTCATTTCAGGATTTCAAAATTATTTAAATTATTGTTCACAGTTAACTTAAACAGAAACTGTCAAATAATTAAAGGACAAAATTCGTTTAAAACTACAAAATTATCTGAAGTTGGTCCAGATTCAACATTTACACATAAATTTACACTATTAACTGCATAAACAAACAATAAATCACAGTTGCTTCAAATACGTACTGTTAGATAAAGAAAAAATGCTCGTTACAACATTTTTAATAACTGTTTGCATTGCGTTTGCAAACACAAAACATTCTATTGGAAAAAGATCGCTTTTATTTCCAGGAGCGACTATATTGCAAGTAAGTTTTTAAATCCTAGATATCATTAAGGTTAAAAATAATATTTGAAGTTTACGTATGGCGTATCCGCTCCTGCCATTCTACCAAAACGTTCAATTAATCTTAGTCTGTGTCTACAAGTTAATTTCGAATTGCCAAACAACATCTCAAATTTTTTTCCTACTATAGTTTCTGCTCGTCACGACGATCATCAGTACGGAGATTACGATTTAGATCGTTACACACTTTATAGATACATTACCAAAGCTTTAAACGGGTAAGACAATTTTTAATACATTCATATCAAAACAGAATATTGGATTTTAACATGGTATTTATGACTAATATTTATATTTCATTACAGATTAGGTTTAAACGGTTATAGTTGTTTATTGCGCTCAATATGTGAAATAGCTGAAATACCTATGCACACTGATGATCTCAATGACAATGTGTTAGAGAATATTGTTCATTATTTGTTTAGGTATGTCCAACTGCTATGTTTTTCTTTTAACATTTTTAGTTTTAGTCCGTCAGAGGATTTTAAGCAAATTGATTTTCATGGAAACTTTAATAGTACATTAAACAATGAATATATGGATGCAGAAAACTGGGGGATAATGCATGGTAAATGTCACAAAAAATATTATAAATGCCCTTTATCTATTGTTAGTTTATTTACAAAAATTTTTTATGTTTAGCTAAAAATAAATACTGATTTTTTTTTTAATGTAAGGCCAGCACATTACTTCTTGCATTTAGCAAGAGAGCATATCTTTTGACATCACACCTAAAGCACCGTTATAAAATGACGTTGGTCAGTCAAACTATTTTTAATTTAATTTACACGAAATGGATTATATATATATATATATATATATATATATATATGTATGGACATATAAGTAAAGCAACACATTTGCGGGATCTATTGTAGCTGAATACAATTTTTAAATTTGGCAAACTTCTGAATTAATTTTAATCTACTAATAAGTTCGTAAGTTGAGTAATTAACCAAAGAAAAATCAACCAATACCTGCAAGGTTTAACTTAAAGAATTTCAATTTAAAAAATTAATGCAAAAATCATTGCGACAAAAGTAGAGCAACACTTACATAAAAGAATATTTTATTCAACTTATCGAGAACAACAATTGGCAACAACATTAAAAAATAACAATTATCTAAATTACTTATCTAATAATTAATGGAATATCCATTATTATTTCCTGAACAATTTGCGCGGTGTTATCCTGTTGAAACACGAAACGCAAAGGCATTTCCCATTCAGTATATGGTAGCATTACATTTTGCAGTATATCGATAAATAAATCTATCCATGTTTCCTTCAATATGGTGCAAAGGACTACTCCATTCCAAGAAAAACAACCCCATAAGAAAACGCTTCCTCCACCGTGTTTAATTGTAGGTGTTACGTACTTGGGATGGAATCTTTAATTGGTCGCTTACACGTTTCATTCCGTCGGAATTGTACAGTTTATAACGAGTTTCATCGCTGAATAAAACTTTTTCCAATCGTCTATGGTCCAGTTAATATGCTCTTGTGCAAATGCAAGTCGAGCTAATCTGTTTCTTCTGGAAATAAGGGGTTCTTTGCTGGACGTCTACTAAATAATTTTGCTTCAACTAATCTGCGTAGAATTGTTCTGGAACTGACCAGAATTTCGAATTTCTGCAATAATTCGTGGTGCAGATAACCACGGATCGTTCTGGGACATCCTTTGGATGCGTCTGTCTAGCAAGACAGTCGTTTTCTGGTCTTCAGATTTTGGTATTTTTCCAAGTGTCCTCGTGCGTTGTAGGTAGAAATTATTTTTGACACACTGTATTTTGGCAAAAGAAACTGTCTGGAAATAGTAGACTGTTTCACCTTCGAAATGGGCATTTACTACCATCTGCTTTAATTCTTTGCAGATATGAATACCTCGTGGCATGACTAAAATTACGTAAAGACAATTAACTACTATAAATTTGAATATTTTAGTTCTTACTTGAAGGAAAAGCTTTATTTTTATAAACTCAAAATGTTGCTTTACTTTTGTCGACTACAAATTGTTCACTTTCGACAATAAAATTGCTTAAATTGGTTGGTGTTGTTTATAAAAATCAACTGTCACAGGTGACAGCCGCCTATTGAGCTTTAAAATGTAATTAGGATTTATTTGTATTTTGTCCAATAAAAATAAAATAATGTAAATGCTTTTTTTGAAAAGTTGCTTTACTTTTGTCCGATATGATATATATATATATATATATATATATATATATATATATATATATATATACAGTACTAGTCAAAAGTCCCTCGCCCTCTTGTATCTTTTTAACGGTTTTACTTATACTAATGAAATTTGGAGGGTGAATATAAACGGATATAAGCTTCTCAACTAGTCATGACAAGTGACGTAATAGTCATATATGACGTCACAGGGCCACAGTGACCAATAATTTTAAATAGTACCTTATGGCAAGTGACATCTCGTTTGAAAGCTATTAAAATTACCTATTCAGTAATACTAATTTTGTTAGGGTTTAGGTTAATTTTGATAGAAAAATTAAATAAATACTAAAATTATAGTTTGGCATTTAATTAATCAAAATTCAAGGACCGATTCTTATAGTAAATGTTGGAAATGTGCCCCACTTAATTCCTGACAGTAATGCATCCTATTGCTAAACTCTTGTCGTACTAGTTCAAATGCGTCTGCGGAAACTGCTCTACATTCTTCAACAATTCTTTGTTTCAAAATGTGCATACTGCCAGGTGCTGTAGCGTAAACCTTAGATTTTAAGTACCCCCACAGAAAAAGTCTAATGGTGTCAGGTCTGGTGACCGAGCTGGCCATTCTATCGGACCTCGTCATCCAATCCATCTGCCACGATATTCTTCATCCAAGTAACGTCTTACTTCACCATAATAGTGTGCAGGAGCACCATCTTGTGTGAACGTTATTTCTAAGTTGCCGAATTCATATAGATTATCTTCCAAAATTTCAAGAATTAACGGTTCAATTGCGTTTTGTAACATCTGCAGATACACTTCACCGGTTAAGTTAGCATTGAGAAAAACAGGTCCAACTATGTGGTTTCCCAAAATACCTTCCCAAACATTTACTTTTTCTGGAAATTGAGTATGTTTTTCACGAAAGATTTGAGGATATGTGTCACTCCAATATCTCACATTTTGTGTGTTAACGTTTCCATTGAGGAAGAAAGTACTTTCGTCACTAAAACAAATTGATTTTATGTAGTCTGGGTGTTGGATAATTTGATTGGACATATTTTCACAGAATTCTAATCTTCGGTCGGGGTCATCATCTGAAAGTTGGTGCACCATTTTTAATTTGTATGGATGAAATTTGTTTTTAGCCAACACCCTATGTACTGTCCTTTGACTGACTTCACAGATAGACGCAACTTGGGCTGTAGAAGAAGTAGGATGTACTACCATTTCTGCAATTAAGTCGATTTTTTTGTCGTCACTAATTGTTGGTCGACCAGATCGTTTGACATCTTGAACACTACCGGTTGCTTCAAACTTCTGAAGAAGTTCCCTCAAATAAGTCCTCGATATAGGGCGATCGGGGTACCTCTCATTAAAAAGACGTTCCGCTGCATGGAAATTGTTTCTACATTCACCAATTATTAAGATAGCTGCTATTTTGTCAACTACCGTACGTACCATTTTGTCTACGTAAACACTTAAACGTCGCGTTAAAGAATAATTAAACTGAATAGTCAAGGTATAAAAACAACCAGAGAATTAAAAAACGTCAACTTTTTTGACAATTAACCGGAAGCAGACTTTACAATCTTAATTAATTAAATGCCAAACTATAATTTTAGTATTTATTTAATTTTTCTATTATAATCAACCTAAACCCTAACAAAATTAGTATTACTGAATAGGTAATTTTAATACCTTTGAAACGAGATGTCACTTGCCATAAGATAATATTTAAAATTGTTGGTCACTGTGGCCCTGTGACGTCATATATGACTATTACGTCACTTGTCATGACTAGTTGAGAAGCTTATATCCGTTTATATTCACCCTCCAAATTTCATTAGTATAAGTAAAACCGTTCAAAAGATACAAGAGGGAGGGAATTTTGACTAGCACTGTATATATATATATATATATATATATATATATATATATATATATATATATATATCACACACACACACACACACACACACAGTAGCGTATTATGATTGACTTGATAAATCTAATTGTTATTGAATTTAATAAATCTCTACTTGGGGATAGGGTTCAATTTGAATTTCGTAGGCAAATAAAAATAAAACATTTAAACTTTTTCATTACTGTTAGATTGAAATGTTAACGTGAAATCATAAAAATTTATATCACACACGAAAATATTCCTGTGTATAACTTAATAGTTCTTGACAATTATTTGTTTTAACGTGTACCAGACTTCTATGGAATTTGCAACAAGTACGCATGCGTTGCGTCCTTGCTAAATTAAATATGTGCAGCTTGTCAAAATTCCAAACAACGATCTTTTCTTAGTAAGTACAATTTTACTTTAATTAAAATTAGAATTATTATATTTATGATCACACTTGTTCATTACCTTTCCAGATATTGATACACGTCGTCGCACAACAATTATACAGAAATTCAAAAAAAATACATACATACAGGACATCAAAAGAATAATCAATGCAATCTATTTGGTTATGATAATAAAATAAACACACATGTATTTTCGAAATTTCCATTACATGGTCACCTTAAGTTTGTACCATGTTAACATTGGATGTAAACTTCATTCCATCTAACGATGATACTGCCTTCCTGTAGAAAATGGTACTGCTTAATTTCCATAAATTCATCCAGCTGCACTAACTTGTGGTAAATCTTCTTTGCGGTAAATACGTTGCACTTGGGTAACATGCTCATTTTCTTTTATAGTTGCTCTTTTATTTTATTTAAATATTTATTAATTTTTCGATTTAATCTTGTGATTTATTCTTTCATAAACTTTTATAATTGCTAACACTTTTATTTTAGATACCGATTTGAAGTTAAAGTTATTTTATAACCTCAATTACTTTTGAGAAAAAAATAAACATCACATCCAAAATAACAGACGAATTTTATTAAAATAAAAAAATGCACATCACCCGATGTTGAACAAAATTTCGAAATGAAATAAAACAATAGCGTCGAAATTATAACCGCTAACGTTAGTTTTTAAAATTTTGTTATATGTTATATCAATTGTTTCTGAAATCTCAGACTCTACGTTGCTCGTGGTTCACTTCCGATAATGTTAACGAAAATTTCAACTTACATGTTTACAAATGCACTATTCGCAATATGACTTGTTAGCCACAACAAAGAAGAGAGAGAAATCAGGAGCAATTCCTTTTATACTTTCTCATAGCTATCATAACTTTCAATGTTTTCTTTACATCACATACAAAAGATCCTGGCATTCGATTGGTCTAAACAAAAAAATTAATTTAACTAAAACATAAATTATGCCATAACTTTTTCAATTCAATTCTGATTTGATTTTTAAATACATTTTTAAATTGCATAAATAGATACCTCACATGCTATAATTCACTTCATGAATTTACATTTTGAAAATGTTATACCTAAATTTACTAATATCTAATAAATATTGTATTTTACAACTAAACTTCTGACATAAAAAAACTGTATAAGAATACACTTATCTCTACCCATTTTACATAGTTTTAGCAAAATTTCTACTTTAATACCTTAATTTTATGTACTTAACCTAACTTTTCTAAATTTATGTTTAAACTACATATTTAAAGTTAATTTCTTTGTACAAATAAGGGAAACCTATTATTATATGCTTTTATAATGTATTCTGAACTTATCTTGCCCTAACTAATCTATAAATTTGTAAACTTCCTAATTATTGTACTTAACCTAACTTTATATAATTTAATTTAAACTTGCGTTTTTAAACGTTTATACCACTTGTAATGTTTATCTAATATGTTCCTATATATGTCTCTAACACAATCACTGTTTATCTGTACTTTATAGTTTCTAATTTTGTATTTTCACACTTTCATATTGTTATCATATTTTGTAAGTTTTTGTACGAAAATTGTATTTATATGGTTAATATCACATTGCACATGTAATGTTCAAGTTCTTAGATATGTTTCTAAGGCATTTAACTTCTTAAGCACTTTTTAAACACGTAGTCTAAGATCTACCAACACAACGTCTTCTTACCATAACCCTTTTTATAGTTCGCAGAGTTTTTATGCATTGTACCAATTACTATACATGTTCTACACATTAGAATTATTGTACTTCATGTAATCAATATCTGTTATGTGTTTAATTAAGGCTCAATTATATTGATTTATATGTGAAATTTCTTATTTATCTTTAACGAAATTAAACTTACACACTAATATGTATCGTGTTGACCTTTTTAACATGCTACTGCTATAGCTCAATGCTTTTATGAATACAACATCATTTGCAAACCCCATAAAGCCTGTTTTGTTGTATACAAACCATATTTTTATATTCGTATATTATATTTTCTCATAACAAAGCGTATAACTTCTTCAATTTTATTTGAACTTGCATACGACATAATATTTGAACTCGATACAACTCCACCCCCTCTATTATACCTATTTATAACCATCATATATATATATATATATATATATATATATATATATATATATATATATATATATATATATATATATATATGTCAGGGTATCCCATGACATAAAGAAGGATTTTTTTGTGAAATTAAATACGCATACCCCCTATTTTTTTTCTATTTGATTCTAATTACACGATTATAAAATATTATTGTCTTAGGACAATGTAAACCTGTGCCGATTTGATGTCAAACTTACAGTTTTAAAATTTGTACTGAAAATGCATATAGTTTTGAAAAATAATCACTAATTGATCCAAATCTTATATTTATTACTATTTTACATTTAATTTTACTATATTCTCAGTAGTATCTTGTATTCATTAGAAAATAACAATTATTAAACATATTTCCTTTTCAATGTTTGTTTTTTGAAGTCAGGATAGATCTTTCTGTGTTCTTGTACACAACGTAACAAAAATTGTTTTTGCTCCTCCTCAACCGTAATCAGACCCGAAAGTTTTGCATCAACTGTACCGCCCTTTCAGCTGTATCATTTACTGCTACAAGTGTTGACACATAATTTTTGGCTTTTAGAAATGAGGCATTAGTCTCCCACGAAGGACACTTGTTGAGAAAACTGTCATAAATTCTGCGACGAGAGAATAAATTCTTGCTCTTGACTGATATAAAATCATAGATGTTTTTCTCTGAAATGTTAAAAAAATAATTTAACGTTAAATTACATGAGATAAATAGAAAATTAAAGAAACAATTACACTATTTATATGTCAAACCTACCGTACAACGAACCGCAAAGTTCTTCCTTTGACGGAATGTAGCGTTTCCCAGTGGACGATACATTTTCTTTAGATAAATATGTTATCACATTTACTTTTGTTGTTTCGTCCACCGCATTGTCAAATATTGACAGGATAGCTATTTCATCAGTTAAATATCATAATTGCTCACTAAACTTCTGTAGAACTACTTTCAAGATACTTTGTCAACGTTTTCGTAAGCCTTTAGGCCTCTAGGTAGGGTGATTTTACTGTCAAAATGCATGGAAAGCATGACTTGAGATATGATGTGACAATAAATAAGCAGATGTCTAGCAGAGCTGCCTTGTCCTTACTGGATATTTTATAGTGAGAACTTAGTAACAATATTTTCAGGGAATAAATTGCTCTCGCCATCCATCGAGCTTGGTGCATAGAACCTGTCGGCCTAATTTTGAATTTTTTCTCTGTATTACCGTCCAAAAATATAACTGAAACTCTGGATAGTCATCTCTGACTATTTTTTTTTTGTCAATTCATTGCGATAGAGTTTAAGCAGATATTCAATTTCGGAATCAGTAAAATATATTTTCATGTTTTGCCTATAGCACTGTATTTTATCGGGATCGACGCATTTCCAATTTTCTCTAAAGTTTTTGAAAAACAGAATATCGAGACTTGACTGATTTTTACTTCAAATACGGCTTTCAACACTAATTCGTAAATATGATGGCGACAAGCACAAATAAGTAATACTCTATCAAGTTTTTGCTCTAGGAGCACAGAGGCGCCATTTATATGACCTGTATTCGAAACCGTAGTATCACAACAGAGAATCTGCACTTTATCTTCGATATTCCAATCTGTGATCGCATTCCAAACAGCCTGAGCCTGCTCTTTACCGGTAGCATTGTTCAATTGTGGCACATCAATTAATTGTTCCTTATTTCCAAAAGAAATTACTATAGGAAGATGTTCTTCTTTGGATTTTCGGGCATCCAAGACAGGCAAAAGTTTGCCGTCCCAGTGAACAGTTATGACATCTGGACTTTTCTGGTTTCAGCGCGTTCCTTTCGTTTTTCCGTGTGGATTCGTTGGATTGAAGACTTACTTATCGGAAATTCGTCTGTATTATGTACAAATCCCTCGATAGTAGCTTCAAGAATAAAAATAGAGTCTCTTATACTTAATTGGCACCTGTATAATGCAGCTACTGATTTTGGAGTAATTATATTTTTCTTCGTAACTATTACAGCAGTCCCAGTTTCAGGTTGTGTGTTCTCAATCGCATTTGGCAGATCATATTGTGATTCCATATTTTCATAGAAACTGAAAGATGAATCGTCCGGTACAAGTTCATACTATGTCGAAGAAGTTGACGCGGCAAAATATTTCATTCGCCGGTTTTCTTCTTCAATATCCCGTAGTTGCGCCCTATTCTCTTTGTCAGCTAGTTTTGTATCGACTCCAGCCAAATGGCCGGGTCGACCTGGCTCTCTCTGGCGCTGCAAATCTTCCTCTATTTTAATTGATTGAAGTGCATCGGCGTGTGAAATATCGAACAAATTGTCCACATTGTTTATACATTGTTGTTGACGATGTTTGAATATGTCTTGTGTTTTCTTTGCATTTTTGTAAATCACGCCAAATTTGATATTCGTTCACAAGTTTTTCCACACAATTTGGTAACGATTTTGTAGGCATTCGCGCCTTTTCCCAAAAAATAACACACTCGCGAATAGCGAGATTTGCGCCTTCATTAATAGTTAATTTCACTTCAGGGATATTATAAAACAAAACTGCGAGTACTTGTCCATTGGAAGGAAGTTTCGACCCGGTTATTTTATGTTTTACGGCCCTTACTAAAAATATGACCTTTTTAAAACTGCGTAATTCCATCGACTCCGACATGTTCATTTACTAAGAGCACTACGATTACTAATAATACAACTATAAACAGTATACACATCAACAACAACACATAACCGCGCGCTCGCCTAGGTATGCAGGACTGCAAGACGCAGGTAGACTTCATTCAATCGCTAAAGAACACTGAGTTCCGCGTCGGACAAATTCGGAATTTGACGATTATGCGAAATAAATTCTAACTAAAAACATCAGCTGTAAACAATGTGTGAACTTAATGTAAACGTTTTTTAGTTGGATACATTCGGAACAAAATTGGTTTCTGCGCAATTGTTCTTCAGTCTTCAAACGAACTCTATTGACATGTTTCGATGTAAGTCGGCACGAGTTGCCGTGGTCGGTGGTCAAAAGGTCATGAAATTTTATTTACTAGCGTTTTGATGATATAAAACGAAAACGTAAGAGAGAATGCGGTTAGAAAAATTAATGAATTTTATTGGGACACCATAATATATATATATATATATATATATATATATATATATATATATATATATATATATATATATACGTGTCCAAGATAAGGAGGGCGAGTACAGGGATCTCGAGAACCATAAAAGATACGAAGTCGGTTAAACGGGAAGAAAGTTGCGCATTTTGGTGCTTAACAAAATGCTTTTTTGAAATCTAAAAAATTTCGATTGGTTCCGGAGATATCCGCAAAAAAACGAAATTTTGCAAAATCGTTTTAAATTTTTACTGGGTTTGTTTCAAGAGGAATTTTAAAATGAGTGGTACTTTCTCATAGCCACTTTTTCCCCTCTACAAGATGGCGTTATTGAATTTGAAATCCGACGTTTCGTCTTTGACCGACCATCATCAACTTCATTTTTTTAAATACGGCTCTGATTTTCTAATATCAAATTGTCGAAGCTCTTTCGATTCTGAATTCAACAATGTACCACACTTCACGGTTTAGGTATTATTTGGACACGTTGTACATATATATATATATATATATATATATATATATATATATATATATATATATATATATATATATAAAGGGTTTTCCAATAAGAGGTGTTATTTTGAATAGCCCACTATTTCGGTAGATGTCACTTTTGAAGCTGTCGTTTATTGACATTTGACAAGTAAAAACTACGCGATTAATAAAAATGGAACGATACACGCTTCAACAACGCATTGAAATGATTAAAATTCACTATAAAAATGGTGAAAATTTGACAGAGACGGTTCGTAAAACTAAAACACTTTTGGGTCGTCGTGAAGCACCTTGTCGGACCGCAATATAGAAATTGGTGAACAAATTCGAGCGGTTGGGACAAGTTAATGATGTGAAGAATAAAACCCGTGCACGTCGCTCAAGAACAACTGAGAATATTGCTGCTGTAGCCCAAAGTGTTGAAGAAAACCCAGGTTTGTCCATTCCTCGTCGTTCTTTGGAATTGGGCATTCCACAAACGTCATTACACCGTATTTTACATAAAGACTTGGGTCTTAAGGCTTGTAAAGTTCAGTTAACACAAGAACTCAAGCCGGCCGATCATCAACAACGTCGTGTCTTTGCTGATTGGGTCGTTGAAATGCATGAAAATGATCCGGAATTCCATCGAAAAATCATCTTGACTGATGAGGCTCATTTCCACCTCGGTGGATACGTCAACAGGCAAAATTGTCGCATCTGGGGCTCGGAAAACCCAAGAGTTATTGTTGAAAAGCCTCTCCATCCTCAACGTGGGGTCATTGGACCTTACTTTTTCGAAAATGCGGCTGGAGCAACAGTTACGGTGAATGGATTGCGCTATCGAGAGATGATTAATGATTTTTTATGGCCGGAATTGGATGGTATTGATTTGGACAACGTTTACTTTCAACAAGACGGCGTTACGTGCCACACAAGCAACGAAACCATTGATCTTTTACGGGAAAAGTTTCCGGACCGTGTTATCTCTCGAAGAGGTGATCACAATTGGCCACCGAGATCTTGTGATTTAACACCTTGAGACTTCTTCCTTTGGGGCCACGTGAAAGATAAGGTCTACGCCAACAGCCCAGCGTCGATTCAAGACCTCAAAGATGGAATTCGTGAGGCTATCGATGACATAGGGCTGCCACTTTGCGATTTTGTTATGGAAAATTTCATGAAAAGTATATGGTCCTGTAAGCGTGGCCGTGGTAGCCATTTGGCTGATATTGTTTTCCATTATTAACGGCATACCTTCCTCTTTATAATGAAATAAACATCCGATCAATTATCTCAAAAAATTCCATTTTTCATTGAATATCAAAATAACACCTCTTATCGGAAAACCCTTTATATATATATATATATATATATATATATATATAGACTATTTCTTTTAGTGGGGATTCCGTCAGTTTTAATCAAACTATTTTATGCTATTCCAACCTTTCGAAAATTTATTATTTTCTTTATCAAGGCTAAATTAAAATAACCGAAATATAAATTGAACAAGAAAAATAAGAAAATTAACCTTATATGCAAATTAAATTTAAACACAACGATAAAATACCAATTCAATTAAAATCATATTATTAAAAAACTTTAGCAAAAGGGAAAGGCAGAAAAATTTGTCAAGTATATAAATTTTTATTTGATTTGTTAATTATTTATGTCAAGAGTAATTTAAAAATAATTTTTATTTAGTAGGTTAAAAAAGTGTATGATAGAAATTTTAGGAAACACCAATAAAAAAATAAAAAATGACGCAAACGCTGAAAATTTAAATGTAACACCCTGTATATTTTTTACATATTTGGATTCTAGGGCTTCAAATTCATACAGTTCATCTGTCAAATGGCAACTCAGGCCCCATTTTAATTTTTTTAAATATTTTTTTTAATATTAGATCATTATGACCTCATCTAAATTATAGATAATTGACGTACAATTACCCTCACAATATAATTTTTCCTAATAATTAATTTTTGTGAAGTTTGTTAACGATCAAATTTAAAAATTATGGTTTTTTAACTAAAACTCACTCTTCCCAATAGAAACATAGATGAGCCACCCTGTTTATTAAATAGCTCTTTCAAGTACTAGTAAAATGATATGGAAAGTAATTTCCTTAGTTCCTAAATAAAGCAGTAATTTCTTATTTTTTAATTTTTATTAACACAACATGCTCCTGAAGATGAACTGTATATATTTGGAACCGTAGAATACAAACATGTAAAAATATACAGGTTGTTCCATTTAAATTTTCAGCTTTTGTGTCATTTCTTGTCAAACTTGAAGAAAATCTAACGACCCGTTCAAAAGTTACTGGGATGGCCCCTATTTAATTGATACCCGGTGTGTATATATATATATATATATATATATGACGCACTTCGTTGAATTACAATTAAGTTTAAAGTGAAAATTGGGTATAGCCAGACTGTTAATTTTAAGAAATTTAAAATTCCATTATTAAGTCAATATTTCGAAATATTTCATTACATCATCAGGACTAATCTAAAATTTGATGGTCAGATACATAAATTTAATAATTTAAGAATGAACTTACAATTTTAAATACAGACTGTACGAGAAAAAATGTGATATGGATGCATATATAAAAGTGCGGATTTTGCAATTATTACATGTAAGAACAGCTAATAATAATAATTAAGATGTGTGTGTCTGTGTGTGTGTGTGTGTGTGTGTGTGTGTGTGTGTGTGTGTGTGTGTGTGTGTGTGTGTGTGTGGTGCGTGCGTGCGTGCGTGCGTGCGTGCGTGCGTGCGTGCGTGCGTGCGTGCGTGCGTGCGTGCGTGCGTGCGTGCGTGCGTGTGCGTGCGTGCGTGCGTGCGTGCGTGCGTGCGTGCGTGCGTGCGTGCGTGCGTGCGTGCGTGCGTGCGTGCGTGCGTGTCGTGTGTGTGTGTGTGTGTGTGTGTGTCGTGGTGCGTGCGTGCGTGCGTGCGTGGTGTGTGTGTGTGTGTGTGTGTGTGTGTGTGTGTGCGTGCGTGTGCGTGTGCGTGTGCGTATGCGTGTGCGTGTACGTATGCGTGCGCGTGTGCGTGTGTGGGCGCGTGTGCGTGTGTGGGCGTGTGGGCGCGCGTGCGTGTGCGTATGCGTGCGCGTGCGCGTGTGCGTGTGCGGGCGCGTGGGCGCGCGTGCGTGTGCGTGTGTGCGTGTGCTTGTGCGCGTGCGTGTGTGTATGCATTTTCGTTAAATTGTTCTATTATGTATCGGTAACTTTTACCCCCGTGCCATAAAATTGTATTAAATAGATTTTTTGTTGCAACGATAACATTTTTGACACTCTTCAAGTTTATCTGACATTCAACCATTATTTGACATTTTTCAGCCATAGCCTCCTACTTTCGCGTAATGAGTAGCCAGCTTAAAAGTTTATAAAATGTTGGAATTACATTTCCGTACGTAAAATTGCGAGCGAAACCAACTTACTCAACTCTGGATGAAATTTGGCACGTGTCCATTATTTTGAATGCCTTGAATTTTTGTTAATAAAATTTTTTGATATCTCTTTCAAAAAGGGCAGTTTACATAACAATGTTTTACATATCTAGTAACCACAGGTGTGTCCTAAACATGAATACATTTTTAATTCGGCAGAAACTAATTTTTATACAAGCAGACCAAAACCCCATATACTGTTTTCTGAAATAAAGTATGTTTTGTTATTTTGCCCTCTTGTAAACTCAATCCGGGACATACTGTATATATATATATATATATATATATATATATATATATATATATATATATATGTGTGTGTGTGTGTGTGTGTGTGTGTGTGTGTGTGTGTGTGTGTGTGTGCATGTCTGAGTGTCCGTGCGCGTGTGTGCATGCGGTGCGTGTGTGTGTGTGTGTGTGTGTGTGTGTGTGTGTGTGTGTGTGTGTGTGTGTGTGTGGTGTAGAACTGTTGTCATTATTATCTACCAGAACGCTCAGCCGGTGTATTTAAAGATCTACAGTGGTACAGTGTAGCGAGTAATCTTATTAAAGTTCTGGATAAATCGACGGGCTTCTGCATCATGTTCATCAGCAACCCCATATATGAAATTTATTTGAGCTAATCCAACACTGTCCATATTTTCTTAATATGAGAGGATAGTATTTGCAAGCCAGAACAATGTCGCAATAATAGTGGACAGTGTGCAAAAAATATCGCAAGTATCTTTTTTAGTTCCATTTTATAAAAATACCTGTTGTAAGAAATGAATTGGAAAGGATGTAAGAGAAGTTTATTCCAGCTTTTTTTTAGTTTTAACGTTGGCAAAATTTGAGAAAGTCTAAAGCATTTTTAATTTTTCTATTATGATTAAAGTGAGTGCAACGAATCATTTTTTTTTTCGAAAACTCAAGGGACAAGAAGGTTGCTTTTTTACTATTTAATCTGATAAAAAACAAAAAATGTAGGGGAATACTATTTTCATCATAAATAATAATCAGCAATGCCTCTGGAATTACTATTTAGCCTATAAGTAGTCGCACATGGTTATACGATGAACCATACTTAGGCGTGTGAATTACAATGGCAATCCCCAACGCTATTTCAAGACTTTTTGCAAGTGAAGAGTTTTAGCTAATATAATAACATTATAAGAATATCCAATGGCGGATCTAGTAAAACTGTGTATGTACTACAAAGTAGGAGTCATCTACAAAAAGAATGAGTCTCATGCTGTATATTTTTTGATGTTTTATGTAAATGCGCGTATTTCTCAGATAATCAGGACACTGCCGGTCGCTGGTATTTGTATACCCTTCACTTTCAGTTTTGTCGCTTTCTTTTTTGTTGTTGATTTCTCCATTTTTCTGTTGGTAATTTTCGCTAAAATTGTTTTCCAAGTATCCGGTAACCTTTGTGTATCGTCTCTTTTATTTCAGTTTCTTGGGCGTTTGTAAGACCTCGTGGATGAGCACAGAAATTTAATTTTATTTGAATTTAGTATAAAAGATTTACTACACTACAGTACCGTGTATAAATGCTTTTATGAAAGTGACTGAATATATTATAGTTATACACTGTGTCCGTAAAGTATGGAACAAATTAATTTTTAGCTAAACAGACCATTTTAAGAAATAATCCTGAAACACGTCGATTTTTGATTTTAATTTGCCGTATTTTAAAATAATAATCTAATACACAGGGTGAATTACTTTCGAGTAATGACGTCACCGCCATTTTTTTTAAATGGAACACCCCCATTTTGTTTCAATTTTCGGATTGCTCAAGCTGAGCTGATTCCAAAAATGTATCACATGTTGATTCCAATTGGTACAGGGTGGACAAAAATACAATAGTTTTGTGTGTGCTCATAAAGTAACGCATAACATTCTTTATTAGTTAAATTAACAATATTATCAAAAATACTTGTTGTCTAGCGGCAATTGGTTTAAATGTAGTTTGTAATGTTTTGTTACATTATTAGATTAATAAAAATGAGCTGTTTTCAAACATGTTTGGTACATGTGGTCTAGCAGACAGAATATGAAAGAAATTAATTCTCAACATGTGATATATTTTTGGAATCAGCTCAGCTAGAGCAATCTGAAAATTGAAACAAAATGGGGGTGTTCCATTTAAAAAAAATGGCGGTGACGTCATTACTCGAAAGTAATTCACCCTGTGTATTAGATTATTATTTTAAAATACGGCAAATTAAAATCAAAAATCGACGTGTTTCAGGATTATTTCTTAAAATGGTATGTTTAGCTAAAAATTAATTTGTTCCATACATCACGGACACAGTGTATAGCAGTATTAAGTTACATGTGCGTGGAGGAGGAGACGCTAACAAACGTGCGAAAGACACAGTCAGTGATTGACAGCGCAAGAGTGAACGCTGGTCCATCTTGAAAGCACAAGCAAGTGCTGTAAGTAATCCGTAAACAATAACTAATAACGGCCATTTAAGTGTTACAGTGAACTAATACGCTGTAAAATATTCAAGTTATAAAAATTCGTAAGCACGATATTTATGCTGTGAATGCTGTTTTTCCTGGAGAAGTAAACTACAATCTACATTTACTACAAGAAGCTTTTTTAGTCATTAATTCGCTTTTGTAGTACCAATTGGCTTTTGTTGTTGGAATCGGGAGTTGCATTGAGGCAACAATACACACCTTTATAGGATGGATTTGCTTAAACGAAAAAAAGAAGATTGCAAGTTGAGACAGGTGGTAGGCATGTATACTACGTGCCAGCCGGGGAGGTACCACCACACTTACCATGGGCTCCTTAATATTGGGTCTCCGATTTTGTGAGCTCGGTAAGGGCTGCCGGTTACCTTTTCCTTCATCCTTAATCTATTCTCATCCTTATTCTTCCTTCTCGCCCTCACTGTTTTCCTATCGGATTAAAAGTCCCAAATTAAAAAATAAGATGGCTGTTGTTTCTAGGGTAATAAATTCCGGACGTAAAATCCTGCCCCATTCGGATATCCGGGAGGGCAGGGCCCAAGCGGTCATCGAAAGTATCAACTATCTGATTCAGTACTGCAACATCCGCGGTATCAGATCTAATCTTAATGCTATTCACCAACATCTTGAACAATTACAACCTGATATTTTGTTTCTATCTGAAACACAAGTCTCCTCTGAAAGCTCCGAGTCACCCGACTTGCAATTTCCTCAATACCACCTTCACTCTAACTTTCGATATAAAGGAGGCGTATGTGCCTACATCAAGGACAGAACTGCTTGCAAGAGGGTTTCTTCCCTAGAAAATAAAAATTTTGACGTGATTTGGTTTAAACATTCTGGTCCTAATTTTGTGAAATTCTACTGTTGCATTTATAGGTCTCCTAATGACAGTAACTTTCAAGACTTCTTCGATTACCTTAGTATGAAAGTTGACTATCTCCTGTCTCAGTTTCCATCTTGCGATATCTCAATTGTAGGGGATTGATTGTTCATAACTCTAATTGGCTTCAGTTTTCATCTACTACAAATCCTGCTGGTCATAGGGCAGAAACATTTGCTATTTCATGTGATCTCACACAGATGATTTCTGAACCCACAAGAATCCCTGATAACCTTAACCATACTCCATATCTTCTAGATCTCTTTCTTACATCAAACCCTCTTGTTTATAAAACTTCCGTTCTTTCGCCTTTAGGTCTTTCCGACCATTGTCTAATAGAAATCATTTCTACTGCACCTAATTCCACTGTTGTTCGCAAAACCGATAGAACCTAGTGGTGTTTTAAGTCAGCTCGATGGAGTAATTTACGGGATTTCTTTGCAACCTTTCCATGGCGTGAATATTGTTTTAAGTCGTCCTCTTCTTCGGACATCGCTAGTATCTGAAGTCATCCTCATGGGAATGGAGTTATACATTCCCCAAAAACAGTACCGTGTTCACGTTCCCAACCCTGGTTCAATAAGGCTTGTGCTGATACAATATCTTTAAAAAATAAATATTACATTAATTGGAAATCTAATAAATCGGTCGACAGTCATGTAGAATACGTTGGTGCTAGAAATATCTGCAAAAGTGTCATCACTAAAACTAAAAAGTTGTTCGAACAACGAAAATGCAATGAACTAGCTACATCTCCTTTAGGCAGTCGTAAATTTTTGATCTTTAGCTAAAGCCATTAGTAAAAACTTTGGAACATCTTCATTTCCCCCCCTGATATCTATTGACGGATCGTTAGTTGCCGATTCTGTAGACAAAGCCAATCTTTTTGTGGATTTGTTTGCATCAAACTCGTGTCTCAATGATTCTGGAAAAGATGTGCCCCTAGTCAACTCTTCTTCATACGCTATGAAACCAATTAATTTTCGGTACAAGCTCTTGGAATCGATCATCAGTAGGCTTGATCTCAATAAGGCGACAGGCCCAGACGGTATCCCAGCTATTGTCTTAAAGAAATGTTCCCCCGAACTAGTACCAGTCCTATCTAAGCTCTATACGATCTCTATGTCTTCTGGGGAATTCCCTTCATCATGGAAGTTAGCAAATGTTCAACCTATTCCCAAAAAAGGCGATAAGACCGATCCCTCAAACTACCGACCAGTTGCCATCACTTCCATTTTGTCTAAAATCATGGAAAAAACCATCAATCAGCAACTGCTCACGTTCCTTGAAACTAACAAACTCCTTAGTAACCACCAATATGGGTTTACGCAAAGTCGTTCAACAGGTGATCTTCTTTCATATGTGACCCAAGTTTGGAACAATACAGTAGAGCAGTCCGGTAAGACAGTTGTAGTCGCTTTAGATATCTCAAAGGCATTTGACCAAGTTTGGCATAAGTATTTACTTGCCAAACTCGCCTCGTTTGGGTTAAATGATACGCTCATCAACTGAGTTTCCTTGATAAAACACGAATACGTGTCGTAGTTGATGGCTTTTTTTCAAAAGAAGTTAGCATTAACGCGGGTGTACCACAAGGATCCGTTATAGCGCATACACTTTTTCTGCTGTACATAAATGACCTTATTTCTTCAACAAGTGACCCCATCCATTGCTTTGCTGACGATAGCACTCTTCACTGTAGTTCATCTCAGTCTACTCATAGTGATAATCCACCTTCTATGTCAAATCAAGAAATTAAAGCTGAAATGGCAAATTCAATCAACAAAGACATTCAACGTATTCTCGAATGGGGAAGCAATAATCTAGTTAAATTTAATGGTAACAAAACTCAGTGTTGCCTTATGTCCGCTAAAAAAGATCGATCATTTCCTGTTGTAAGTATGAATGGATCAGTTCTTAAGCTTTCAGACTCTATTACTCTGTTGGGTATGACTGTATCTTCAAATCTCTCATGGGTTGACCATCTTCTGTCAGCTACCAAAACAACTGCTCCTAAAATAGGCTTTTTGTACAGATCTAAGCAGTACTTTACCTCTCGACAACTCCTTCTGCTGTATAACGCCCAAATTCGGCCTCATCTGGAATATAATTCTCATCTCTGGGTTAGTGCTCCCCAATACGCTCTCGATATCGTTGGTCGTATTCAAAAGAGAGCGATTAGGCTTATAACTTCTCACATACAGTCCCTTGAGCATAGAAGGATGGTTTCAGTTCTTTCTTTGTATTATCGTTATTACAACGGCTATTGTGCTGGTGAATTACATTCTTTGATACCATCTCCGGCTATCTTTGCGAGAAACACTCGGTTCGCTCATTCACATCATCAGTATGCAGTACAAATCTCCACTTGTCGTACCAAACGGGCGCAATCCACATTTTTCTACACGGCTTCTAAACTCTGGAATGATCTCCCTAGTTCCTGTTTTCCTCTCACTTATGATATGAGAAAACTTAAGGTAGCTGTTCATAGGCATCTATTGGCAATTCATTATCCCTCTATCCATCCTCCTAAGTGTTCCTGAGTGATTTAGCACGATAGGCCAAATTTAGCCTGTTCAGGTCCAAAATCATAAAAAAAACAGTTTTTGCATGTATTTTGTTTAATCCTTAATAATTAAAAAGGTGACAATAATCTAATGAACGCGTCTCCATTCTTAAATTGAATTATTATCTAGAGGACTATTAGGTCAGCTTTCGATTGTATGTTTAAGAGTAGCTTTAAACCCGCGTGTCCCTGGTTCACGCATATTGTTTTTCTTTGTAATGAGGATTTAAAATTGTTTTGTCCGTTGTTTTAAATAAATATATATTAAGGTTTCATTGTTAATCATAAATGCATTAAAAACACCACAGAAGTCCTGTACAGTAGAGTTTTCTCATTGCGCTGAGCATTAGTTGAGGCACATAAAGAATTAATTAACATTCTGATTTAAATTAAAACACTAAAAAGATCAATTTAACAATAAAAAGGAAACGGGTCGGTTACAGTAAGCCTGTCCAAAACAGATAACGATTGCACGTTTTTCAATTTCACTTGCTTTCCTTATTATCGATGTGTTTTGTGTTGTACGCTGGCTATCCTTTTTGTGTTTTCAAAATCAATTATATGCGACCTACTGCTTACATGTTGTGCAAGTGATAACGAGGATTAGTGCTTTTGCACTTTTTAACCCCTATTAATAATAAACTAATTATTAAAAGGTGTAATTTCTCCAAAGGTTCATTTGGCCAAATTTCATACAGATTTTGTGGTGTATTAATGGTTTATTTGCAGATCCTTGAGCCAAATCCATGGGGTTTATACTACGTCGATCACACAATAATACCGGTGCTAGTAAAGTTATATTAATTTGAGATTACATTTTCAGTACAGTTTTGAAATTAAATTATGATTTGTATACATAAAGTGTACGAGAGAAATAAGAAAAGTTCTGGTGATTATACCAGGGGGTACCCAAACAAAAACGGAATTCTTTTTTCAAAGTACTGTGCGCCCCCCAGGTACCCTATCTTGAAAATTGTAATTCGAACTTATTTGCAATAATGCATATTCAAGAACAAAACAATCACTAAGTGATTTATCTAAACTTCACTGACAATAATCTTACTATTACTCAAATTAATTGCTTGCCTTACTTTGACATTGCTGGCAATAATTACATTAGAATTTATTTACAAGTGTGATATTTAATTACTCGCAAACCTCAAATCTGATCAAACGAATTGGCTGTCTAGTGGTAGAGTAGATATGCTATACCGATCCTAACTCACCGTGCACGTACGCGTTCCCCGTTTCAAGGTTACAGGTTGTCATCAAATTCTCTTAAGAATATTAAATTTGTTTCAAAAATCGGTCTAAGGGTCCCGACCATGATTCTACTCTATCTATTTGAGAAATACTTAAAACCCCTCAACTACATCGAAAACAGGACACCCTGTACAACGTACCTACCAAGTAGATATGCTATACCAATCCTCAACTCACGTGCACTACGTTCCCGTTTCAAGGTTACAGGTTGTCATCAAGAATTGGCGGGAAATTTCAAGGTCACCTCAGACCACGTGGTAGGAAAGGTTTGTACTCCTGCTAAGACAAGGCCACGTGGTAGGTTGGTATCCCTGCTAAGTCTCTTCAAAGTCACCTCGGCCATGTTGTAGGAAGGTAACCCTGCTAAGTCAAGGCCACGTTGTAGGAAAGGTTGGTAACCCTGCAAAGTCTCTTCAGGTTGGTAACCCTGCTAAGTCTCTTCAAGGTCACGTGGTAGGAAAGGTGTGTAACTCTGCTAAGTCTCTTCAAGGTCATGTTGTAGGAAAGGTTGGTAACCTTGCTAAGTCTCTTCAGGTTGGTAACCCCGCTAAGTCTCTTCAAGGTCATGCTTGCACGAGTCCTTCAAGGCCAGTGACTAGAAAATTCACTAGGAAAGTTACTAGATTTCTGGTTGTTGATTGTCCACGTCAATTGTAGATTACCTTCCTCAAGTCATCACATTGCCCTCGGTATCAAGCAAGTTTATGCGTGTTTCAAGGTCATCATGCAATGTCACGCCCCCCAGTGCTCTCAAGTGGTTCCCCAAAACAGGTAGCCGTTTCCTAAAACAGGTAGCCGTTTCCTAAAAACCGGTAGCCGTTTCCTAAAAACAGGTAGCCGTTTCCTAAAACAGGGGGTCCGTTTCCCAAAACAGATAGCTGTTTCGCAACCGTTTCCCCCACATGAGAGAACAAAGGTGATCTATTGTTCAGGTCGAGTTATAAAAATAGATTGTTATCCACATCTCAATTCCAGGAAATCAAGAACAAAGGCGATTCATTGTTTTGGCTGAGTCGTAGCTTATGAAAAGGTGATCCGAACTTACCCGACCTTACCCGAACTTATCTCTATATAAGTAGATAAAGAACAGTCCCACGTCAGTCGATACATTGCAATCGTCACAACAACAAATTACCTAAAGTAAAAAGCAACTATTATTACTTAATCACCAGTGTGTGCATCATATTTTTACAATCCTGACTAGAAGTTTTATTGTAAACCGTTGTGAAGAGCAATTTGTTAAAAGTAAAGAGTAACTATTACTGCTTAATCACCAGTCTGTGCATCATATTTTTACAATCATGACTAGAAGTTTTATTGTAAACCGTTGTGAAGAGCAATTTGTTAAAAGTTCATTATTACGTGTGTGCTTCATATTGCTAGCTATGAGTATGCCAAGTAGTAGTGAGATGGTTAATTTAACAAAGCGTATTGTTCCCTTATTGAAAACAAAAAAGGAATTTTCGAGGCACATCCGTATAGTTAACGCCAATATCAAGCTATTGCAAGATATAATTAAACATAAAATTTATTATGAGACCAATGAAAGTCTGCTTAGCTTGAGAGCAATTTAGCATTGCTCAAGTGCTATCTGGTTAGATTGAGAAGGTTAAAGAACGCTTCAGAGAAAGTTGGTAGTGGAATTGTCAATAAAAAAGGTATGCATAAGTTACGTTGGTACCCCCTAGACTCATGTTTTAATGATAGGTTGCTTACAGGAATTATAATCAATATGTCAAACATTAAGGACCCTTTGATATTTTTACTAAACACGTATAATAGTTTTGCACGTAAGGTGAAATTAATGTTAACGCAATCTATGCTAAAGGTAAATGTGGTCTTAGGCTGCAATTTCATGCAACCCCAAAATGATAATATTGAGTTGAAGACTTTTGCCACAAAAAATTGCGTTATTGATATTTCAACCAATGTACGTGTCTGGTACAATGAAAACGTGTATAAGTTACGGATAAAATTAGAGGAGTTTTCCGAAAGGGATTCCGGTTGGGCAGTACATGAAGTCTTACATTTAAAAGTGAATATTAATAGCTATGCCCCATTTAGAGGCGGTCATTCAACCTATGTTAAAGTTCCTCGCTTCATAGCAGTAAAGCGTGCTGTTGTTAATGTTAAAAATAACGATGAGTATTGCTTCCTGTGGGCCGTTGTTTCAGCATTATATCCCGCGCGCAGCGTAATACGGAAAGAGTTCAAAGTTATCCTCATTTTAGAGATATTTTGAATTTTGATTCAATTCACTTCCCCATTCAGCTGGATGATGTAAAAAAATTTGAGAAACTAAACAACCTCGCGATTAATTTATATTGCATAAATGGTAAAAAAAGTTGTACCCTTTGTATTAAGTAATCAGCAAAGCGATAGAGAACCCATAAATCTTTTAATACTTTCTGATCAGGCCGGGGATGATACTGTATACCATTTCACATGGATTAAAAATATGTCAGCTTTATTTTCAAAACAAATATCGAATTTCAACCACATGCAATTAATTTGTTACCGATGCTTGAACCATTTTTCTTCAGATCGCCTTCTACAAAAACATACCACTTACTGTCAGCAACTTAATCAATGCTCTGCTAGGCTACCTACCGAAGCAGAAATAAATTTACAGTTCAAAAATTTCGCATTTCAAGAAAAGGTGCCATTTGTCATTTATGCCGATTTAGAAAGTATTTTAGAGAAGTAATACTCTATTTCACTCCAAACATACACCTTTCAGCATTGCTTACTGTTTGAAGTGTTCATATGATGATTCTTTATCCCGATTTAGGCTTTATAGAGGAAAGGATTGCATTCAATGATTTGTTAACGAGCTTCAAAGTATTGCACATTGGGCTACCGAAATAATCAATCAAATAATTCCTATGGGCACTTTAAGTCTCAGTCAGGTTGAGCATTTTGAAAGCGCCACGATTTGTCACATTTGTCGAAAACCATTCACTAATTCTGATATAAAAGTTAGAGACCATAATCATCTTACAGGAGCATTTCGGGGGGCAGCGCACCAGACATGTAACCTAAACTATACAGACTCCCACATTCTACCAGTTGTGTTTCATAATTTATCGGGTTATGATTCTCATTTCATCATTAGAGAACTGACTAGTGTCCCCGGTTCGATTTCACTACTACCCATAAACAAAGAAAGATATATCTCTTTCACGAAGGCAATGGAAGGCACCAAAATTAAGTTTAGATTTATTGACTCTTTCAGATTTATGAGCAGTAGTATTGAAAAGTTGTCAGACTATTTGGAGGATAGTAAAAAAATTATTACCCGCGCTAGTTGCAACAATGATGAGGAATTTTCTCTAGTAGTTCGCAAAGGTGTGTTTCCTTATGAGTATATTGATACGTGGGATAAATTGAACGAGACCACGCTCCACCCAAAGAAGTATTTTCAGTCATCTTAATACTGAGGGAATCAGTGATGAGAGTTTTGGGCATGCGGTTAACGTTTGGAACAAATTTAGTATTAAATCGTTAGGGGAATACTCGGATTTGTATCTAAAAACACGTTCTACTTTTAGCAGATATTTTTGAGAACTTTCGGCAAACTTGTTTAAGTACTTACGAGCTTGACCCTCTGCACTATTATACAGCTCCCGGATTAGCATTCGATGCTATGCTTAAAATTACACAAGTAAAGTTAGAACTATTTACTGATATTGATATGCTAATGTTTATTGAAAGAGGAATTAGGGGTGGTGTGGCTCAATTTTCTAATCGGTATGCTAAAGCTAACAATAAGTACATGGGGGAAAAATTTGATCCCATCTTCGAAAGTGTGTATTTAATGTACTACGACGTAAATAATTTATATGGAGCCGTCATGTCAGAATTTCTACCATTTGATGATTTTTCTTTTGTTGATGAAGCTAATTTTGAAACTTTAGATTTAATAAACCAATCTGATGATTCGGAAATTGGTTATATAGTCGAGTGTGATTTAGACTATCTATAGAATTACATGAGAGTCACAGTGATCTACCGCTGGCACCCGAACATATGGTTCCACCCACGCCTGACTCCAAAATGAAAAATTACTGCTTATCTTGTATCCAAAACGTAATTATGTAACTCATTACAGAAATTTGAAAGTATATTTAAAATATGGATTGAAGTTGGTAAAAGTACACCGTATATTACGTTTTAAACAGTCTCCGTGGTTAAAAAAATATATAGATTTAAATACAACCATGCGTCAGCAATCTCAAAATGAATTCGATAAAAATTTCTATAAATTAATGATTAATAGTGTTTTCGGGAAGCTGATGCAAAATGTACGTAAACATAAGGACATACGGTTAGTAACGAAATGGGAGGGTCGCTATGGTGCTCGTGCTTACATATCAAAACCAAATTTTCATAGTTGTGCAATATTTGACAATGATATGCTTATCATTCAAATGAATAAGCTTGAAGTATATTTCAATAAACCTATATATGCGGGATTCAGTGTTTTAGATGTTTCAAAAACTTTTTTATATAATTCTCATTACGGTTACACGCTACCCAAGTTCCATAATAATGCTAAGCTCTTGTACACGGATAGTCTCATATACGCCTTTCGGTTCCTGATATCTATGAATGTATTAAAGAGGACATTGATAAATTCGATACATCTGATTATAGTCCCGACAACATCTTTGGACTCCCATTAGTAAATAAAAAGGTCTCCGGCTTAATGAAAGATGAAAATCATGGCGAAATTATGGTTGAATTTGTAGGACTTCGCGCGAAAATGTATGCTTACGCGGTTGATGAAAAGGTTGTACAAAAATCAAAGGGTTCTACGCAAGCAAGCGTGAGGCAGATCACGATTAATGATTATAAACAGGTTTTGTTTGATGGTGGCGTAATAAGGCGCTATCAACATCTCATAAGATCAAAGAAACATGATGTGTTTACCATTAAACAAAATAAAGTCATACTCAATCCTTATGACGATAAACGCTTAGTCAATTTTGATTTCACTGATACTAGACCCTGGGGGTACAACTTTCAGTAAACAATGAGCAGGAAGAACTGCAGTAGTGATCAACTCTACAGAAAGTACCTGAAGCGTTCTTTGCCCTCCCCAGAAAACTATACATTTATATTGAATATATTGCAACATATTCCGGATGAGTGTTTTAGCTGGTGTAAACTCAAAGTGTGCAAATGAAGTAATTATTAAGACATTATTTGATAGAAAAATTAGCTTAGACAATACTGTTAAAAGTTTTACGAAATTGTGTACCGATAAAGGTTCGTTAACCTCTAATGATATAGATAGGATTTTAGATGACATGAATTTACCTTAAAATGTACATATACAAGTTATTATGGGGTGATTCATTGTGTACAAATGTTAGCGTACAAAATATTGTTTATAAAGACACTTTCTATAAGTGAATGTATCGAGACAGCAGTAAATGCTAATTACAAGTACCTCGCTATTTTAATTAAAGTATTATTAGAGCAAAACATTACATATAAGTTTCAACCATGGGAAAATGAGGAGCACCACAAAATTGGATTTTGGATAACATTTAGAAAGGTGAAACAAATTCCTGCTTGGGATGGACATGTAGACCAGATTCTGGAATGTGGCAATCCAGTAATTTAAACGATTATAGAAATACTTTAGGTTTACTATATAAGATGATGGAATATTTAAAAAAAAAAATACAATTATAATTTTTTATGTGGTTTTAATTCATCTGAAAGTTGCAAACAATCCCTATAACTATATTATAAAACTAAATCGTCTTTATTGATCCATGATCTTTCTTGCGGGTTTGTGCAATTCATTGACGAGTTGTAATTTGGACATGGTCCACAATTTCTTTAAGTTGATGTAGTTTGTCCTCCAACACTAGATAAGCGTTAAAGTTTCCTTTAACAGCTTTCTGAACTGCTTGCAGACAAAATCAAGGTATCCTTTACTTATAGCATCACCATCTTCTTCCGGATCCGCCAACTGAGTCAAACGGTTTCCATCCAAA
Source organism: Vesta saturnalis (assembly GCA_036346205.1). Lineage (NCBI taxonomy): Eukaryota > Metazoa > Arthropoda > Insecta > Coleoptera > Lampyridae > Vesta > Vesta saturnalis. Next base: position 1,207,846 of record JARFJB010001127.1, on the reverse strand, counting down.
TTCAACCTTGTTGATAAATAGTATTGCTTGGTGATGACATCTTGAGGATTTATGAGGGTTAGCAACATTGCTGAGTCTCTTATTCTCGATATCAAATTGATTATCATCAATAAGTTGAAACTGAGGGGTGAATTTCTTAAATTGATACTAGGCATGTGACCGTCCAAATTTATCAAGGGGGCAATTTAGTTATGATATGTCGACATCAATGCATTCTGATTTATATTGTTCAGAAAACTAATGTTTGGTCTTTCAATGTATCCATCTTCATACAATTCCTCTACAATTGATATTATATCATTTACGACACCTGTGTTTCCAACCAATTTTTCTGCCCACAATACTTCTAGATCACGAATTAGTTTATGTACATCATTCCAATACTTATATTCAATCAGTCTGTTTGTTAACTCCTTAAAAAAAACATAGCTCCACTTCCCTGAGTTATGGATGATGATGCTGACAGCAAGGGTTTAATTATTTGTGTATACTTTTTGCTGCAGCTTCCTCGAATCTGTCCACTTACATCATAATCCCACCTTGCAACATTCGTAGCTACTAAAATACGTTTATAAATTTTATAATTAATGTTATAGTCCTTTGAATTCTATGAAATTATAAACATAGGACAAGTTCATTAACAAATGGAGGTCGAGATGCATATAAAACCAATTTAAGTTCCCTTTTGACAATTACTATTCAATGAATAGTTAAGATATTCAATAACTTTCGGTTTATTTTGATGGGTATTAAAATTTCATATTTTTGGTTTTACGCTACCAAGTTCCTAATAATCCTAAGTTGTAACAATCCCTTAGCCTTTCGTTCCTAATACTTCAATATAAACGAGGTAATTCGTGACCAACTCTATTATAATACGACCAAATTTTGACTCCCATTATAAAAATTGATTCTTAATAAAATAAAACATGGAAATATGTTAATTTGTAGGCTATCGGAAAATTATCTTAGTTGATATAAGTATATAAATATATATATATATATTAATATTAAAAAAGTTTGTAATGTGCAATAAGTTATAACTCTATAATGTTCCGTTTAATAGTTCAAATAACCATATCAAATTATTTTTGTAAATTCAACAACTCTGATATCACTAAACAGAACCAACGTCAATTTTACTTTCAGGTGAGATTACTATACTTTATTTCATAAAAATAAAATCGTTAGTTTAATTAAGAAATTTTGAACTGCTATCGCCTAAATATAGGCGTTTGACAGTTTAAGTCATCCTCTGGGTGAAAAGCTTTGAGCTCTTTTTTTTAGAAAATTTTGTAACTGCTGTCTTTTGCGCTGTTATTTGTTTAGTCTACATGCAAAAAAATGGAATTTTTGGGTAAAGGACTAGTCCGTTATGATAATTGGAATTTTTTGGTAAAGGACTAGCCCGTTATGATGTTATTAGTATATATAAGTAGTAGTATATAAATTTGTATAATTTAATAAATCATGAGGGTAGATTTAGAGCTGTATGAGGTAAAAAAGAAAATGATGCAACTTCGAGTTAATGTGCCATGAAAAGTATGAAATAAATGTGCATTGTAATTTGAATGAAAGACGCTTTAGTAAATAAGTAATTATAGTAGTGCATGTTATATTGCATAAGGAAAAGGCACTTCAACAGTATTCATTTGAAAAAAAAAATAAAGTGTGTGTAGGCATAGAAGAAGAAAAAAGTGAAAAGACAATTTAAATTAAGTTTCCGTATGGTTTTAATTGAATTTTCATATTAAACGAGTTTCTTATCATGATTTATTAAATTATACAAATTATGTAGGAAGAAATGACACATAAAACTAATATTACAAAGAAAGAAAAGGTGAATAACATTATACTGTTATATGAAATGTAGAAGTCAGCAAAAATTTTTATGTGTGTGTGTGTGTGTGTGTGTGTGTGTGTGTGTGTGTATTTTAAAATAAATAAATATACTCTTTTCATCATAGCAGTTTAATTTTTAACTCAAAAATTCTGAATTTTTGTATATAGACTAAATAAATAACAGCGCAAAGGATAGCAGTTAAATAAATTCGGAATTTAAAAAATTTCAAAACAAATAGTCTTGTGAAAATAGTACATAAAGGTTGAAACTTGCGTACATTTATAAATCGTAACAAGCTAGTCCTTTAGTCAAAAATTTCAATTTTTAGCATGTAGACTAAACAAATAACAGCGCAAAAGATAGCAGTTAAAAAATTCTCAAAACTAAAAAAAATGTGAAAAAAAAGCTTTGAACTTGTTTGTGGTTAAATATACACACGTTGATACTTACATATACTAATAAAATCATAACGGGCTAGTCCTTTACCCAAAAATTCCAATTTTTTGCATGTAGACTAAACAAATAACAGCGCAAAAGATAGCAGTTAAAAAATTCTCAAAACTAAAAAATGTGAAAAAAAGCTTTGAACTTGTTTGTGGTTAAATATACACACGTTGATACTTACATATACTAATAAAATCATAACGGGCTAGTCCTTTACCCAAAAATTCCAATTTTTTGCATGTAGACTAAAGTAATAGTAACTCTCACACCTGAAACGTAAAATTGACAGTTGGTTCTGTTTAGTGATATCAGAAGTTGTTGAATTTACAAGAAAATAATTTGATATGGTTTTATTTGATACTATTAAACGGAATATTGTTAAGGACACTTAATTTTTTGTGACATAATTACATGTGTTTTTTTCTATGGTTTATATATATATATATATATATATATATATAGTACCTATACTAATAAAAAGTTTGGATTTATGTGGTTTATTAATTAAGATAAATTCAATTTTAGTATAGTGAAAATTTGGAACGTTTATGCAGTGAGTTGGCTCCACGAATTACCTCGTTTATATGTTGAACGTATTATGAGGGATCTTGAAGGTGCTATTGTTCACACTTATGGAGTCCACTACGACGGCAAAACAGACAAATGGACAATTGGTAATACCCCCATCACAATTAAAGGAAAGGATATGATCATCAATGGTGTCACGTATAAAGGGACTCCAGGTTTATATGATCTGCTTATTATGAATGAACCCGATTTAAATCTAGTGAATTCAAAAGATAGAAAGAATTATAAACGTATTTTAGTAGCTACGAATGTTGCAAGGTGAGATTATGATGTAAGTGGACAGATTCGAGGAAGCTGCAGCAAAAAGTATACACAAATAATTAAACCCTTGCTGTCAGCATCATCATCCATAACTCAGGGAAGTGGAGCTGTTTTTTTTAAGGAGTTAACAAACAGGCTGATTGAATATAAGTATTGGAATGATGTACATAAACTAATTCGTGATCTAGAAGTATTGTGGGCAGATAAATTGGTTGGAAACACAGGTGTCGTAAATGATATATTAATTGTAGAGGAATTGTATGAAGATGGATACATTGAAAGACCAAACATTAGTTTTCTGAACAATATAAATCAGAATGCATTGATGTCGACATATAACTAAATTGCCCCCTTGATAAATTTGGACGGTCACATGCCTAGTATCAATTTAAGAAATTAACCCCTCAGTTTCAACTTATTAATGATAATCAATTCGATATCAAGAATAAGAGACTCAGCAATGTTGCTAACTCTCATAAATCCTCAAGATGTCATCACCAAGCAATACTATTTATCAACAAGGTTGAATTTGGATGGAAACCGTTTGACTCAGTTGGGAGGGCAAAGAACGCTTCAGGTACTTTCTGTAGAGTTGATCACTACTGCAGTTCTTCCTGCTCATTGTTTACTGAAAGTTGTACCCCCAGGGTCTAGTATCAGTGAAATCAAGATTGACTAAGCGTTTATCGTCATAAGGATTGAGTATGACTTTATTTTGTTTAATGGTAAACACATCATGTTTCTTTGATCTTATGAGATGTTGATAGCGCCTTATTACGCCACCATCAAACAAAACCTGTTTATAATCATTAATCGTGATCTGCCTCACGCTTGCTTGCGTAGAACCCTTTGATTTTTGTACAACCTTTTCATCAACCGCGTAAGCATACATTTTCGCGCGAAGTCCTACAAATTCAACCATAATTTCGCCATGATTTTCATCTTTCATTAAGCCGGAGACCTTTTTATTTACTAATGGGAGTCCAAAGATGTTGTCGGGACTATAATCAGGTTTATCGAATTTATCAATGTCCTCTTTAATACATTCATAGATATCAGGAACCGAAAAGGCGTATATGAGACTATCCGTATCCGTGTACAAGAGCTTAGCATTATTATGGAACTTGGGTAGCGGGTAACCGTAATGAAAATTATATAAAAAAGTTTTTGAAACATCTAAAACACCGAATCCCGCATATATAGGTTTATTGAAATATACTTCAAGCTTATTCATTTGAATGATAAGCATATCATTGTCAAATATTGCACAACTATGAAAATTTGGTTTTGATATGTAAGCACGAGCACCATAGCGAGCCTCCCATTTCGTTACTAACCGTATGTCCTTATGTTTACGTACATTTTCCATCAGCTTCCCGAAAACACTATTAATCATTAATTTATAGAAATTTTTATCGAATTCATTTTGAGATTGCTGACGCATGGTTGTATTTAAATCTATATATTTTTTTAACCACGGAGACTGTTTAAAACGTAATATACGGTGTACTTTTACCAACTTCAATCCATATTTTAAATATACTTTCAAATTTCTGTAATGAGTTACATAATTACGTTTTGGATACAAGATAAGCAGTAATTTTTTCATTTTGGAGTCAGGCGTGGGTGGAACCATATGTTCGGGTGCCAGCGGTAGATCACTGTGACTCTCATGTAATTCTATAGAATAGTCTAAATCACACTCGACTATATAACCAATTTCCGAATCATCAGATTGGTTTATTAAATCTAAAGTTTCAAAATTAGCTTCATCAACAAAAGAAAAATCATCAAATGGTAGAAATTCTGACATGACGGCTCCATATAAATTATTTACGTCGTAGTACATTAAATACACACTTTCGAAGATGGGATCAAATTTTTCCCCCATGTACTTATTGTTAGCTTTAGCATACCGATTAGAAAATTGAGCCACACCACCCCTAATTCCTCTTTCAATAAACATTAGCATATCAATATCAGTAAATAGTTCTAACTTTACTTGTGTAATTTTAAGCATAGCATCGAATGCTAATCCGGGAGCTGTATAATAGTGCAGAGGGTCAAGCTCGTAAGTACTTAAACAAGTTTGCCGAAAGTTCTCAAAAATATCTGCTAAAAGTAGAACGTGTTTTTAGATACAAATCCGAGTATTCCCCTAACGATTTAATACTAAATTTGTTCCAAACGTTAACCGCATGCCCAAAACTCTCATCACTGATTCCCTCAGTATTAAGATGACTGAAAAATACTTCTTTGGGTGGGAGCGTGGTCTCGTTCAATTTATCCCACGTATCAATATACTCATAAGGAAACACACCTTTGCGAACTACTAGAGAACATTCCTCATCATTGTTGCAACTAGCGCGGGTAATAATTTTTTTACTATCCTCCAAATAGTCTGACAACTTTTCAATACTACTGCTCATAAATCTGAAAGAGTCAATAAATCTAAACTTAATTTTGGTGCCTTCCATTGCCTTCGTGAAAGAGATATATCTTTCTTTGTTTATGGGTAGTAGTGAAATCGAACCGGGGACACTAGTCAGTTCTCTAATGATGAAATGAGAATCATAACCCGATAAATTATGAAACACAACTGGTAGAATGTGGGAGTCTGTATAGTTTAGGTTACATGTCTGGTGCGCTGCCCCCCGAAATGCTCCTGTAAGATGATTATGGTCTCTAACTTTATATCAGAATTAGTGAATGGTTTTCGACAAATGTGACAAATCGTGGCGCTTTCAAAATGCTCAACCTGACTGAGACTTAAAGTGCCCATAGGAATTATTTGATTGATTATTTCGGTAGCCCAATGTGCAATACTTTGAAGCTCGTTAACAAATCATTGAATGCAATCCTTTCCTCTATAAAGCCTAAATCGATAAAGAATCATCATATGAACACTTCAAACAGTAAGCAATGCTGAAAGGTGTATGTTTGGAGTGAAATAGAGTATTACTTCTCTAAAATACTTTCTAAATCGGCATAAATGACAAATGGCACCTTTTCTTGAAATGCGAAATTTTTGAACTGTAAATTTATTTCTGCTTCGGTAGGTAGCCTAGCAGAGCATTGATTAAGTTGCTGACAGTAAGTGGTATGTTTTTGTAGTAGGCGATCTGAAGAAAAATGGTTCAAGCATCGGTAACAAATTAATTGCATGTGGTTGAAATTCGATATTTGTTTTGAAAATAAAGCTGACATATTTTTAATCCATGTGAAATGGTATACAGTATCATCCCCGGCCTGATCAGAAAGTATTAAAAGATTTATGGGTTCTCTATCGCTTTGCTGATTACTTAATACAAAGGGTACAACTTTTTTTACCATTTATGCAATATAAATTAATCGCGAGGTTGTTTAGTTTCTCAAATTTTTTTACATCATCCAGCTGAATGGGGAAGTGAATTGAATCAAAATTCAAAACATCTCTAAAATGAGGATAACTTTGAACTCTTTCCGTATTACGCTGCGCGGGATATAATGCTGAAACAACGGCCCACAGGAAGCAATACTCATCGTTATTTTTAACATTAACAACAGCACGCTTTACTGCTATGAAGCGAGGAACTTTAACATAGGTTGAATGACCGCCTCTAAATGGGGCATAGCTATTAATATTCACTTTTAAATGTAAGACTTCATGTACTGCCCAACCGGAATCCCTTTCGGAAAACTCCTCTAATTTTATCCGTAACTTATACACGTTTTCATTGTACCAGACACGTACATTGGTTGAAATATCAATAACGCAATTTTTTGTGGCAAAAGTCTTCAACTCAATATTATCATTTTGGGGTTGCATGAAATTGCAGCCTAAGACCACATTTACCTTTAGCATAGATTGCGTTAACATTAATTTCACCTTACGTGCAAAACTATTATACGTGTTTAGTAAAAATATCAAAGGGTCCTTAATGTTTGACATATTGATTATAATTCCTGTAAGCAACCTATCATTAAAACATGAGTCTAGGGGGTACCAACGTAACTTATGCATACCTTTTTTATTGACAATTCCACTACCAACTTTCTCTGAAGCGTTCTTTAACCTTCTCAATCTAACCAGATAGCACTTGAGCAATGCTAAATTGCTCTCAAGCTTAAGCAGACTTTCATTGGTCTCATAATAAATTTTATGTTTAATTATATCTTGCAATAGCTTGATATTGGCGTTAACTATACGGATGTGCCTCGAAAATTCCTTTTTTGTTTTCAATAAGGGAACAATACGCTTTGTTAAATTAACCATCTCACTACTACTTGGCATACTCATAGCTAGCAATATGAAGCACACACGTAATAATGAACTTTTAACAAATTGCTCTTCACAACGGTTTACAATAAAACTTCTAGTCATGATTGTAAAAATATGATGCACAGACTGGTGATTAAGCAGTAATAGTTACTCTTTACTTTTAACAAATTACTCTTCACAACGGTTTACAATAAAACTTCTAGTCAGGATTGTAAAAATATGATGCACACACTGGTGATTAAGTAATAATAGTTGCTTTTTACTTTAGGTAATTTGTTGTTGTGACGATTGCAATGTATCGACTGACGTGGGATTGTTCTTTATCTACTTATATAGAGATAAGTTCGGGTAAGGTCGGATAAGTTCGGATCACCTTTTCATAAGCTACGACTCAGCCAAAACAATGAATCGCCTTTGTTCTCTCGTGTGGCCTTGAAAATTGTAAGCATAGACTTTGTAAACAATGCATCATCTTTGTTCTTGATTTCCTAGAATTGAGGTGTATTTAGATAACAATCTATTTTTAGAATAACGGAACAATAGATCGTCTTTGTTCTCTCATGTGGCCTTGAAAATTGTAAGCATAGACTTTGAAGCGTTGGCTAGAATAATGGATCTCCTTTGTTCTTGATTCCTTAGAATCGAAGTGTATTTAGATAACAATCTATTTTTAGAAATTATAACGGAACAATGAATCGCTTTTGTTCATTTCTCAGAAGTGTGACCTTGAAAATTGTAAGCATAGACTTTGAACAATGGATCCCCTTTGTTCTTGATTTCCTGGAATTGAGATGTGGATAACAATCTATTTTTATAACTCGACCTGAACAATAGATCACCTTTGTTCTCTCGTGTGGGGGAAACGGTTGCGAAACAGCTATCTGTTTTGAGAAACGGACCCCCTGTTTTAGGAAACGGCTACCTGTTTTAGGAAACGGCTACCTGTTTTGGGGAACCACTTGAGAGCACTGGGGGGCGTGACATTGCATGATGACCTTGAAACACGCATAAACTTGCTTGAGACCGAGGGCAATGTGATGACTTTGAGGAAGGTAATCTACAATTGACGTGGACAATCAACAACCAGAAATCTAGTAACTTTCCTAGTGAATTTTATAGTCACTGGCCTTGAAGGACTCGTGCTAGCATGACCTTGAAGAGACTTAGCGGGGTTACCAACCTGAAGAGACTTAGCAGGGTTACCAACCTTTCCTACAACATGACCTTGAAGAGACTTAGCAGAGTTACACACCTTTCCTACCACGTGACCTTGAAGAGACTTAGCAGGGTTACCAACCTGAAGAGACTTTGCAGGGTTACCAACCTTTCCTACAACGTGGCCTTGACTTAGCAGGGTTACCTTCCTACAACATGGCCGTGACTTTGAAGAGACTTAGCAGGGATACCAACCTACCACGTGGCCTTGTCTTAGCAGGAGTACAAACCTTTCCTACCACGTGGTCTGAGGTGACCTTGAAATTTCCCGCCAAGTCTTGATGACAACCTGTAACCTTGAAACGGGGAACGCGTACGTGCACGGTGAGTTAGGATCGGTATAGCATATCTACTTGGTAGGTACGTTGTACAGGGTGGCCTATTTTCGATGTAATTGAAGGGTTATAAGTATTTCTCAAATAGATAGAGTAAAATCATGGTCGGGACCCTTAGACCGATTTTTGAAACAAATTTAATAATCTTAAGAACATTTCAATCTCTCGACATCTTTTGTGCCTTTTTTTATGTGCAATTTAGTGGCGTACTCGATTTTTTTCTAACTTAATTTGTTTCCGAGTTACAGATCAAAGTTGCATTTTTTTAAATGGTAACCGTAGTTGGCTATGACTCCATTAATTAGAGATTTCTTTTAGCTTTCTGAAAATATATAGTTTCATATATTTATCTCGGTAAATAAGAAAATTATAAACGATTTTTTGAAAAACACCTCTTGATCAAATCACTTATGTATAGTATAGTTTCATATATTCAAAAGGAAGTATATTACTATGCACAGAACTTATTTTAAAACTAGATAAAAATGTCCTCATAGTATTTTATGCCATATTAAAAACTTATTGATTTAGAAAAAAATAACATTTTTTTCTTAATTTAGGTATTGTTCAAACTGATGTCCATTAGGATGTAAACAAACCTCACATCGGCGCGAAATACGCTCAATTGCCTTGATGAAATGAATAGATGTATGCCTTAAATCTTCAAATGCTGCCCTGGTTGAATTGACCAATTGTTCGTATGTTTCGTGGCGCGTATGGAATATTTTATTTTTTAAAAATCCCCACAAAAAGAAATCCAGTATTGAAAGATCTGGAGATCTTGCTGACCACTGAATAGGTCCGTTATTGCCAATCCATTGATTGTTAAAGTTTCGGTTTAAGTAATCTCGGACTAAAACAGTATTATGACTAGGCGCACCATCTTGTTGAAAATAAACATTTACCATCTGCGCTAATGGAATTTCATCTAGCAGTTGTGGAAGACAAATGTTTAATATTTCCATATACCTCTCGCCGTTAAGGTTGCCGTTAAAAATGTGGTAAACAAATCTACCCCCCAAAATAAAATAAAGCATGATACATTAAAACTAAATCTACCTTGATTTTGGTGTGCTAATGTTACAAAATTGTTATTTTTGACCAATATCGATTGTTGTTGCGATAAAAAATTCCTGCACTCGTAATATGACACTCATAAGACCAAATGATATTGCGCCCAAAATTCCTATTTTGTCTAATCTGTTCTAAATACCAATTACAAAAAATAATTCGCCGTTCTAAGTCACCATCATTAAGGTGCTGAATTACTCTTTTTTGTACGGAGTATAATTATATTTTTTTAAGATTTTTTGTACTCTTGATTTAGATACGCCAACTTCTGTTTCTATTTGTCGGCAGGGGGTATTAGGATTTTCTTCAACTCTTGCTAAAACAGTTATTTCGTCGTCTTGTTGGTTCATTTTTACATAATTTTTGATCCTAGGCTTCTCAAAAGATCCATAAGTTAATAGATGTTCTTTTAATCTAGGGAATATATTCTTGTTGGGATGTCTTCGTTCAGGGAATCTTCAATAAATAATAAGCTTTATTATTTTGCGTTTTTATAAATACTAGCATTATTAAAGTATTAAACGCACAACCTACCTATTAAAATATGCCTCTGCAGCTTGGTCTGCATTAAAACTACACTGATAGTATATGCCAATCATATCTAACTTTTCAAAATTTTCATACTTCGGATTATTGACAGCCATCACAAAAAAGTTATTAACTTAAATAATTAATTATTTAAGCAAAGTTTTGAAACAATAAATCTAATCACATTTACGTTTCCACCATTTATTTATATGAAACAACTGCGTGAAATGTCAAATAACTAGCAACGAATGCGTGCAGTAAACAAAGGTTCATAGATGACTTGATCAATAAAATAAGAAAAAACTGTTATAAAATAAAAATGTTTTTCAAAAAATCGTTTATAATTTTCTTATTTACCGAGATAAATATATGAAACTATATATTTTCAGAAAGCTAAAAGAAATCTCTAATTAATGGAGTCATAACCCAACTACGGTTACCATTTAAAAAAATACAACTTTGATCTGTAACTCGGACACAAATCAAGTTAGAAAAAATCGAGTACGTCACTAAATTGCACATAAAAAAAGGCACAAAAGATGTTTTTACCAAAATTTTAAATATTCACAAACAAAAAAGTTACGGGATTTTAAAGAAAACGGCATAAAACGAAAAACACCCTATATTTCCCAAACGAGTCGAGATATTGAAATGTTCTTTAGATTATTAAATTTGTTTCAAAAATCGGTCTAAGGGTCCCGACCATGATTTTACTCTATCTATTTGAGAAATACCTAAAACCCCCCAATTACATCGAAAATAGGACACCCTGTACTATTTGAGTGAGATACGCTGGACGAGGTTAAGTGTTGCATCCTGTGGGGCAGGTAAACAATGAAACTACTCAAACTAACTAACGAGCTTTGCGCAATGGTGGTTCAGCCCGTTAATGTACTATTGTGTGGAAGAACCACCAATAAAACCAAATTTATTCATAAATAAGTAATTGTACAAGTACAATAAAAAATCAATTAACACAAAAAAAAACAATGAAAGGGTTAAATATATCACAAAACACCATTAAATCGGGTTAAAATGCGTACAAAATTATAACATTAAAAGAAAAATAAATAAAAAGCTGTTTAGTTACACATAAATACAAAGAAAAGTCCCTGTAGTCACACTCACAATTGTGTCATAAATAATCAGAATAAAAATCGTAATACCAAACATGTGGCCCTTTAAAACCAATCATGGCGGTCTTTAATTAAATAAGCACATAAAACAATAAGGCAAATTACGGTACATATAAAATACAACAACAATAAAATTGCACAGGTGATAAGGTAAATGCAAGGAAATAGAGAAGGAATTTACACGTACACAATTGTTTACTGACTACTAAAGCACAGAAGCATAAGTAAAATTACAATAAATTACAGATAAAGAGAAATTAGTTCGCAGGCAAACTGATATATAAGGTTGAGTGCGTTAGAAAACCACAGCGCCCCCTTCTCGGGTTACACATTCATCTATACAACAATAACAATAAAATTTGAGGTGTTTAATGGTCATCTAGACCCGGCAGTTTGTACACACTCGGAAATAGCACATTACAATTAATAACCGAGCAGTATACTGTACCCGTTGGCCCACGTCCACCTCTACACAAACAAAAGCATCAATGCTAATTCACACAAATACAACAGTGAGGGAGCCCTGTACTGCCTTTTATTGTAGCAGATTTCGGGCTTAATGGGCCTGCGTGCGAATGACATACCTTTGCAAGGCAATGCTCGATTTTTAATACGTTATACAGACTTGTAGAGTTATTTGCTACCAGCCTTAATTTATATAAAAATACCTACTTACACTTTAATTGTTATTTATAGATTAATATTTGGAAAACACATTAAAACTAACACCCGAAAGAAAAGACAAATTAGCGTTGGCTCATTCAAAAGAAAATGTACACGCAAAAAATATTTTAAAGACAAACTGTTTACATGAAGGTATTTAATTAACCACACCGATCTTGCTCGATAGACACTTTAACTGTAACTACCTTTCCCCCCAATTTCAAACTAACTACATTTACTCCCGCAATCAACCCCCATTTTTCAAAAGTAATAAAAAACAAAAAATTATTATGTTGGAACAGTTTCATATAATTATTGAATGACATCTTAATTTTAAAAATATGCATTCGTCCGTAACAAGCACATTTAGGTCTCAAGTTTCAACGTACCAAACAAAGACGTCTGTGATTGCAGTGTGTACCGACGTAATTAATTACTAACTAGTGACATTTTTACATCAAGAATGTGCGTATAAGAATTTCGAATGATTCTTTACGCCCCTTCAGTAAAGCAGCTTTTAAGCGTACACCTGCTAGTCAAACCTCAAACACATGTTTTTCAACCTTTAGCCAAATATTAGTTACAAAAATAAAATATTCCGAAAACCATGCTCAAATAGCGACTTAATATTTAATAATAGATATTTATGTATTAAGGGCATAATCAGAAGATTATGGCTCGAGGGAACGTTAAAAGCCCGACGCGAAGCGGAGGGCTTTTATATTCCTGAGAGCTATAATCTACAATTATGCCCGTGATACATACAATGTTTTATTTTATTTTGCACCATGAAACTGGAACAAAATTTTAAAAAGATTCAGTATTTTCAGCAAGTTTTTAAATGCAAATGCAGTGAAATAAAGTCGACAGCAGGCTAATTTGTTGTTACTAAGATACTGTGATATTGCTATACAATTTCAAATCCATCCAAATGTATTTTCAATTTTTATAAAGAATAAGTTTCATTAATATTATTATTATTAATAAAGGTTGTATAGTAAGGTTGTTGTTTCAATAATTCTTTCAACTTACGTGACATATCATGTCATGTGTTTGCTGTCAATCATGCTGCTTAGCAACAATGACATTTCCGTGCTATAAAGACCACATTACGCCCGCATTTGGAAGCGTATAAAGAACATTATGGTGGCAAAATAAAATAAAATATATTAAACTCCATTAATTAACTTTTCTATCGCGGTAACAATTGCGACTTAAAAAATGTTTGTTGCAATAATAAAATTGTCACGGTCCGCTACCTACAGTACCCTCCATTACACTTGACAGATTTATCACATCGGTGTTTCCACTGTTCGAAACATTTTTTGTATTCTTCTTCAGTAATGGCAGTCAGCTCTTCCCTCGTTTTTTCTTGACATCATCAATGTTGTCAAGTCTGAGTCCATTCATGTCTCTTTTCATGCGCGGAGATAAGAAAAAATCACACGGAGCCACGTTAGGTGAGTAAGATGCGTGGAGCAGCGGAACCATGTTATTTTTTGTCAAAAACCGTTTAACAGAAAAGGCCGTGTTTACAGGTGCGTTGTTATGGTGAAAAAACCAACCCCATATATACCACAAAACGAATCTTTTTTTACGAACACTGTTACGCAATCTTCTTAAAACTTCCAAATGAACAGCTTAATTAACGGTCTTGCCTGATGGAACAAGCTCTGAATGAACTTCCCCATACACAGCAAAAAAACGAAATGAGCATTGTTTTGATGTCTGATTTGACTTAAAAACTTTTTTTTGACGGGGTGAGAATGACGTCTTCCATAGGCTTGATTTTAATTTTCATATTTTCGTCTGTTCGGGCAGTTGATGGACGTCCAGAATAAGGTTTGTGAAGTCTAAAGCGAAGTATTTTATTATGTGTAATAATGGTGAACGTTTACATGTTCATATAGTGGTTGTAATTTATCAATTATCGTTTCATGCAAATATTAGCTAGCGTTAGTAAGTTTTGTACTTTGACGCTTTCAAAATTTCTTAATCGATGGTAAAAAAAAGTAATTAAGCTTGGCAATTTATATTTTAACGTACTTTATAAATTGAATCTTTGGCAAATTCAACCAGCATCCGCTTATTTTAATAAGTAAACGCGACTTTTAGAGCGAATTGACTGTGTAACAAAGCCAGATAGAGAAAGCACAAATACGGATACGCCTTCCAGACAATTTCCCTAGGCATTGCTGCTGTACTTATCAGGTGACGACCTAAAAGTACATAGTACATAGTTTGGGACCTATGCGTGATTGGTCAGAGCTGGTTTTCAGAGCCGCCCTTAGCAGGAAAAACGCCCCGGGTTTCCGTTACACAAACTGCAAACGAACGAGGTAACCGTATGATGTACGAACCGTAGCTCTGCCTAGGGAATTGTTATAGAAAGAGACAAACGAGGAGGAAGTGTCGACAACAGGTGTCGCTAAGAATTTTTATTAACTCTCATAAAACTTTATTACATGTACATGTACATTATACTGTTAGTATAATGTACAGGTTGTCCCATTTTCGTATGTTTTACGGGGTATCTCGCTTATTTTTTAGGTTAGAACCTTGTGGTTTTCGCAACACCGTGCTATTTTTTAATGAAACCAAAGATGCACTAATCAAATTTGCCATAGCCATCTTAGTTTGTGTGCTACAGGGTGATTTTGGAAAAATTGCATTTTCAGTCATCCCCTGTAATTCTGTTATTGCCAGACATATTAAAAAAGTAAAAACTGATATTTGTAGATTTTTTACGTAGAATCCAGTGGCGTACTCAGATTTTCTTTAGAGGTCACAGTTTTTGAGATATTGACATCAGCTTTTTTTTATGGGACACCCTATATATTTTTTTTAAATATTTTTCCCCTTGCCAAGAGATTTTCAAAAATATAGCATAGCCTATATTTATTTTTATAAATAACGTGACAAAATGATTTCTTTCTATAATTTACATTGATAATAGTGGATAGCCGTGGGTAACCATGGTAACGCAAAAAACAAAATAAATAACGTTGTGCCATTACTTAGGTATTTGATTTTTGAAGTTTCTGCTTCTCTCAAATTATTCCTGGTTACATTTTCCCAAATTTAGTGCTGATATTTATTGTTATTCGTTGTTTTTGTTTATTGTTATCGTTCTTGTTCTTGTTGTTTAATTATTTTTTAATATGGCTCGAAACCAAAAATTTCAAAACTTTGAGAAATATGATATGAATACCTGCTTCATATTATCTAATGAAAACGCAGACCAGGCCTTAGAACTCTATCTGAACAGGTCAGGTAATCTTTACCTTAGAATTTGTGTTTATTTTATATACCTATTTTGTCATATAGATATCCCGAAAGAAGACAACCCGACAGAAGAATATTTCAAAAATTAAAATTTAATCTTTGCCAACATGGATGTTTTGACAAACCTCGACCCCGAGTTTACAACAAAGAGAACGAGGAATCAGAGATCAACGTTTTAGCAGTTGTTCAAGCCACTCCTGAAACCTCGTGCAGGAAAATAGATGAAGAGACCGGTGTGTCTAATACAACAGTGCAAAGTATTTTAAAAAAACATAAATTCAAACCCTACAAATATAAACTCCTTCATCATCTGCACCCTGATGATGCTGAACGTAGATTGGAGTTCTGCAATTGGTTTATAAATATGAAAACTCAGGACAATAATTTTGAAAAAAAAAATAATTTGGTCAGACGAGGCACATTTCACAAGTTCGGGAATTCTTAATAGACACAACTCGCGGTTTTGGAGTCAAAAAAATACCCACGTGATTTTTCCTAGAGAGCGTCAAGGCAGGTTCGGATTTAATGTCTCCTGCTTTATTTTTAACCGAAAAATAGTTTACAAGATTTATGAATAAAACCTAAACTCTAATGGGTACTTACAAATTCTACAAGAAAAAACTATGAACATTTTAGAAGATATTCCACTGGCTCTACTGAACGATATATTCTTCCAGCAAGATGGGGCTCCAGCCCACAATGCTAGAATAATACAAAACTGGCTAAATGAACGTTTTCCCAGAAGATGGATTGGAACAAATGAACCTGTTTGATGGCCACCACGATCAGCGGATCTCTCGGTTTTGGTTTTTTTTTTTGTGGGGGTATTTAAAGAATAAAATTTATTCAAGGCAATATGCCAACATGTAACAATTAAAAATTGCAACGGAAAATGCTTTTGCAGAATTACGAAGATAATCATTTATTTTGGAAAATGCTATTAAGAGTTTATAAACTTTGTGAAACTTGTAGGAGACATAATGGTTTGCAATTTGAACAATATTTGTGATTAATTATTTTGTTTTTTATCAATGTAAATTATAGAAAAAAATCATTTTGTCACGTTATTTATAAAAATAAATATAGACTATGCTATATTTTTGAAAAGCTCTTGGCAAGGGGACAAAGATTTTAAAAAAATATATAGGGTGTCCCATTAAAAAAAAGCAGGTTATGTCAATATCTCAAAAACTGTGACCTCTAAAGAAAATCTGAGTATCGCCACTGGATTCTACGTAAAAAAATCTACAAATATCAGTTTTTACTTTTTTAATGTCTGGCAATATCAGAATTACAGGGATGACTGAAAATGCAATAGTTAGTATAGGTAGGTAGATTTAAATTACCACATATAAAAGGTTTAACTTTATTTACAATTATTAATGTATCTACATTTTTAATCCATAGAGATGAATTATAAATTTATAGTCATAACTAAATTGTTTTCACTTTATAAAAAATGCATACCTAAACCAAATTGAACGCCAGGTTGTGTTTTATCAGTTTCTAGAAAACGATATGGAAAACAATAATTAATTTCAATACGCGCCATTTGTCCTAATCTCATCGTTAAACCTAGTCCATATGCAACTCTACAGTTTGAACACGCTTTTGTCATAAAACTATCTTCACCTGCACATAAAAAAATAATGCATAAGGAATTAGCTGAAAATAAAAACATACCTTCAAAATTTCCTATAGTACCATAATTCAGAAACACCTGTGTTCTGAATAATTCACCAAATCCGCCCTTACCTGGCCTAAATGGTAATGGCAAAAAAAGATGTAATCCACTACTCCAAAACCACTGAAAATTAAAGTATCAAATTTTAATTTAAAGAAAAAAACATTTTAGACATCTATGACTGGCAGATTTCAAGGTTTGGTTTACCTATTTCTCCATTTACTCTTATTGCCAATGCTACCAAAAAACTGTACATAAATGTTGCAATGCTCGTCAAGGGTTCCCATTTCTGATCCGCCATTTTGAATTTTTTAATTATGACAAATGATTTATACTTAGCGATCTTAAAAACCCCCAATACCCGACTTTCAAAAAAATTTTGCACCCTAAACTGGCAGTTTTTAAAATTTTTTATTTAGATGTTTTACAAATTAACAAAGTTGCAAAATTAAACATTAGCCCACAATACCTGAATTTTAGTCATCGGATTTTAAACACGATAATCTTCCATTTTTGATCCGCCATTTTTTTTAATTTTAACAAATGATTTATACTTAGCGATCTTAAAAACCCCCAACATCCGACTTTCAAAAAAATCGGTTGATAAATTAAATAAACACAATAATCCCCCATTTTTGATCCGCCATTTTGAATTTTTTTATTTTGACAAATGATACTTATCAATCTTTAAAAACCGCCAATACCAGACTTTCAAAAAAATTGGTTAATAAATTAAAAAATGCACAATTTTGTACTCTAAAAACGACGAGCCACTGGTTATTACATATTTTTTTATTTTGAAATTATATAAAATAGTGTTAGTTTGTTTTTTTTTAATTATGTAACTTTTTAAAATTTGAAGTAATGAATTTTTTTAATTTTCTAATCCCCTAAAAACGCCCGCTACTGGTTGGATTTCGCTAATTACGGACTTGAGCTAAATTTTATGGCAAAGAATTTTTGTACCTAATTTCATATCGATAGCTTTAATGGTTCAAAAGATATCCCGCACACATAAATAGACACACAGACAGACACGAAATTTTTTTCTAAAATCTTGTTTTTTATCGATAGCTTTAATGTTTCAAAAGATATCGCGCACCCTCACACACGAGATTTTCTTTTCCAAAAATGTTTTTTTCGTATTGTTTAGGCCACAAAACATCGAGAAATGTAAAAAAAAGTGTTTGATAGCTATTTCTCTTTATACGTACGTTATGAGAAAGCAATATACAGGGTGATCCATCTACTTTTTTTTTACTTGACAACTCCCAATTTTTATTTATTTTAATAGTCAGTGCGATTGTCTAGATGGCGGTATAAAATTTTGGCTTACTGTCAAAGAAATTTAGGAGGAAATTAATTTTGAAAAATAAAAACAGAATTTCAATTTTATATTATCATGACTATAGAACCTCTGACAGAAATTTCGTTTATTATCTGGATACCATCGCAATCAGTAAATTTATTGATTTGGCAAAAGATTTTTATTATGGTCAAATTAAGCAAAAGAGAACGAATTGAAATATTAATAATGACGGAATATGGCGATAGAAAAAGAAGGCAAGATCAGGTACGCCAGTTATTTAACAATATTCATCCGGAAAGATTACCGATAACTCAATCCATTGTTAGCAAAGTTGAAAAACTCAAGAATTTGGTCATAGAGATTGACCAAGAACCGCAATAAATGAAGAAAATCAGCTTGTACGCTACTGGATTTGCACGAAAATCCACATAAAACAACGAGCGCTGTTGCTGCGGATCATGAAATTAGTCAAAAATCGGTGGTAAATCAATTGATGAAACAAAAGTGGCACCCATATAAAATCATTTAACTGCAAGAATTGCATGAAGACGATCTCGACCGTTCTGTGAAACTATGATGAATATGTTACACGAGAATCCTGGAATGTTAAGAAGGATATTATTTTCAGATGAGGTATTTGAACGCCACAGTCAATAGAGAAAATTGTAGATATTGAGCACCCGCAAATCCCCACTGGTATCGAATGCAAAAAACACAATATCCCCTAAAATTAAACGTGTGGGCGGGAATTGTTGGTGACAGGATAATAGGTCCATATTTTTTTAACGGCAACCTAAATGGATCAATGTACCAAGATTTTTTCCAAACCCGAAGGATCCTGACATTCCGAACAATTCGTTGTGGTATCAACAAGATGGAGCACCGCCGCATTGACGTATTTCTCAATACATGAAATGGATAAAGAGGTTCAGTGGAATAGCCCGCCTCCTGATCTCACACCTCTCGATGTTTGTTTGTGGTGGTATGTGAAAAGTCAAGTTTACCAAGAGAAGTCAGACAATTTGGAACAATTAAAAGAACGGATAAGAACGACAACTAGAAGGATACAACCAAATACTCTTCAAAAGGTGCTACAAGAGTCTCAAAGTCGAATGGGATATTATTCAAGAAGTTGGGGGAGGACATTTTGAAAATTTGCTTTGAGACGGTTTCATTTGCTTTCGTTTTCTTCTTTATTTTTCAGTTAAATAATATTTTATTATGGTAGTAAACGTTAAAGTTAAAACTACATTTTTTTAATTTTTAAATCTAATTATTACAAAAATTCTTATAAAAGTGATCAAAATTTTTATACCATCAGTTAGACTATCACACTGGCTATTAAAGTAACAAATAAAAATCGGAGTTATTTAAAAAAGTTGACAGTGACATCGTTATTCTTAGATGGATCACCCTGAACATTTCATTATAGCACCAGTAAATGTGCAATTAAAAATAAAAGTTGACCTGAATTTCCTCAACAGTCAATAGTCTCAATTTTACAGCGATTATTCAAGACTTTTCAGTCACACTGTACTATATATATATATATATATATATATATATATATATATATATATATATATATATAATATAATATATATATATATATATATATATATATACGTATACTGGGTGGGTCATTTTAATGCTTCCATTAAGATATCTGGGACTATGAATTTCACTGCAGATGGCGCTGAAGTCAGTCAAAATGGTGTTTTTTAATACAAGCCATTATTTTTTATTACATAATATGATTCTACATCCAAATCCAATAAACTTTTATTTTTTCATAATATTGCATTTGCTAAAGTTATAAGCATTTGAACTATAAGGCTAACTGAAAATATGTATCCTAAATTACATATCAAATGACTAGTAAAATCTCTGGTGTGAACAACACACGACCTTCCAACCTACAAAGTGAGGTTAAAAGAAATGGAATAAATTTATTATACTTTTTTTAGGATAACTATGCAACCTCTTATTTATACGTTCTGTTACGTTATAAAATGGCAGTAGGACATGGCAGGAATTAAAGGGGTGGTCAGTGATTAAGGTGGTTATATTTTTGACCTAATTTTGCGTATTTTAGGAAAGCTTATACATACGTCACGATAGGGGGGTTGGCAGAAACAAGAAAGGGCGCCGAGTATTTGAAATTATCACCATCGGGGTTGGAATTATAAGTAAAAAAAAATAAATAAATAATTTAATCCAATTTATAACCAACTGAAATTATTCAATCAACTCATTGCAAAAACAAATATCAAGATTATGCACAGCGCATCTTTAATTAAATGTTACGTTACGTTAAAAAAAATAAGATAACCCAACGATAAACTTACGAGCGATTTTACTTTAATGGGCTACATTTAACATTTTAATCAGAAATATTGACGTTAAAGAGATCATCTCACCTTAATAAAAAAACAAAGAACTAAAATGTCGTAATAAGAAATGGGGTTCACAACTGTATACACATTCCCAAAGAAAACACAACTAGTTCAGTAACCTAGATATGTATATTGTAATCAACCAAACACAAGTATAATAAACAACCTGGTGTGTCATATAGCTTTCATCAATACTTAAATTACTTTGTGTGCTTAAGTTGTGATAAGTATCCTAGCTTTTCAACGCTTCTGTACTATTAAATTTCGCTACCAAATAGTCAACTCCGGGAAGAACACGCTTTAAACAAAGTAATCAATGAAAAACTAACTGCCAAGTAGACTACCAAAGAAAGCGTGTTCAGCCGTTCGAAAGTTACAAATCAAATAAATAGAGCACTTTATTACAATTGTCCACCACACAGATAAACATACGAAAGATATTACCTTAAAATTTGATTAAGCCTTTACTTCAATTGCCCCCCTTTCTTTATACAGCAGACGACATGGACCCAGGAGGATAGACCCTGTAGGCGACTGAATGCCGTGAACGTCGCCGCCTCAACACTCTAAGCTTCGGTAAACCACCCACCTTGTGGATATCTTGCGACTTGCTTAGATTCAATTATAACCTTCGATTAAAACTTCAGTTGGCTATATGGTACTTACGTTATATATTTACACGTTGCTTAAAAACTTTATCTTTAAATACATACAGTTAAAATTGAACGTAAATTACTTTTAGGCGAAACTTAATTTATTTACAGCGAGTTCTCTAGTTTTTATCGAGCTGTGATCCTAAATACCTTTACGTTTCGGAAGGGATATTTGGGTTTCCTCCGCACAAACGGCGACTCTAGTCCAAAATGGGGGAAAAGCACTAGGTTAACGCTTCAAGATGCCCTTCTGGACAAACGACACAATATTCTAACCGTGTGGTGTGTGAAACTACTCAATATCCCTCACTCGGGTTGGTGGGAAAAACTGCCCCTAACGAAAGTTCTATAAGCACGGATTTTAGTAACACCCTTCCTGCACGAACGTACGTCAATTCGACTGAACACGCATCTTATACTTTTCACCACAATCTTAAATTGCGCCAAAAATGAATTGAAATTCGTGAGCCGAACTGGACAATTGCATCATAGAAAACAAGCTGCCGATTATCATTGTAATCGATATCCCAAACGTTGATATCTTCTCGACACTGAACCTTAAAATCTCGTATTTAAAGGCGAAACTCTGTTTAAAGACCAAAGGCTTTTCTGCACTACATTTGAATACAAAATAACAATTCGGCAACAACTATAACTAACAATATTTAAGAAAAATAGGAACAACTATTATTTACAACGAAACTAATTAAATCTCAACAAATCTAGTAAAAGAGTTCTTACTTCCTAACGATGTCAACGTATACCAAATCTTAATTTTAAATTCCAATCCATTTCTAATAAGCAAACTAAAAATTATATTTTGTTCTCAACATTACGATTCCAAATGTGATTACCTCTTACAATAATTCGGGGATCTCCAAACACGTAACAAAGAAACATTCCAATAAAAGCTTCACAAAAATGTATGCCTTATCACGCTCAGCATTCCTGAACTATACCGGTATTAATGAATAGCTGATAGTTACGAAACTACTCACAAATACTTACTAAAATCACAACCACGTGACATTTCATCACGAAAACAGGGAACATTGTAACAACAAAACAATAATCTATGGCAGAATGACGTTTAAAACTTCATGTTGGATAGAGAATACGTGTTATCTTAAAAAAATTCCAAAACCGCCCGCTTCTATAAAAATATTGATAATACAGCTTTTCAATCATATGTATTTAATTTTTAAATTTATTTCGCTTTACATTGAAAAACTTTATGAAGAAAAGTTATATAAAATTAAATTTTCTTTAAAAAATATGTCTACACTTTTTGTTAGAAAATTAATCTTCAGGTATAGAAAAAATTTGAACTAACATTAAATTCTATCTTCGGAATTTTTTTGCCGCTAAATTACGCCTCGTATCAAAAAATTACATAGAACATAAGTAATTGATATGTTTAACACGTTGACTGCCCACGATATAAGGCGTTTGACTCACCAGTACCAACCCCTAAATTTTAATTTGGTAGTGTCCTTTGCTACAAATATTTGTTATTATGGTATTTCTTTAGTGTATCTAGCGTTTTTAAAAAAAAAAAAAAAACAAAGAGCCGCATATGTTGCGGCACGGGCACTCAACAAGAAATTTCGGTGCTCAGTGCCCAGTGACGCAGCCCTGTCGACATATTACAATATATTGCTAAATTTATTTAGTACAAACTAAAAATAAAGAGAACTTTCTAAATAACATAACTAAGTTTTAAAATGCTGTCCTGTGTTTTCCCAGACCTTGCAGCAAATGCTTTACCAATTATATGTTAAATTACCACATCACTATAATTTAACATAAGTAGTTGAAATTAAGATTAAAATTAAAAATTACAAAAAACGTTCTGCACTGTGCTTTTCATTGTTAATAACACTTGCACTTATTGATAAAGATATCTCTTTGTTAGATTTAACTAATTATTTTATTTGATGTGATGTTTAAATTTGTGAATGCTTCTGTCATTTTCAAATTGAAGTTTTTCACAACTTTACACTTACATTATAACTTGATTAAATTTTGTTAAATATTTTTTGGCTGACAAATTTCATTGTTAGCTTTCGCCGTAGAGTGTTTTGATTTGTCATCTTTAAGGCAGTTTAACAATATTTAATTTTTAATGACCTAGTTATTCTTTACTAAAATTTAATTTTATAGTTGGCTTTATACGTTTCTCAAACTGTTATGTTGATAGCAGGCTGATGTTTATGTTTTAATTTTTCAACTTTAACAAAATTGTTTACAACATCTTTAACAATTTTTAACAAATATTACTAATGACGAAGATAACTGTAAGTGTTATCGAAATGTTTAGATTGTATAATTTAAAATACACCATTAAAAAACCCAAAAAAGATAAGTATTTTATTATGTGTGATAATGGTGAAAGTTTACATTTTCATATATTATGAAAAAATCTTTCAAATAAAAGTGTAGTGGATTTTGATGTAGAATCACAAGGGTTTGTGTTTAAAAAACTAAAGTTGACATCATTTTGACTGACTTCAGCACCATCTGCCGTGAAATTTATAGTGATCTTACTACCCCTTTTGAAGCAAAAAAATTTTATTTATACATGTCTAAATATATATATATATATATATATATATATATATATATATATATATATATATATATATATATATATACATTCTTCAAAATCTACCTAAAATTGCATACTTACAGTTGAACCAAGTGCATCTCCTTCTGAATGAGGCCCAACACCTCTTGATCGAAAACCTCGAATTGATAAAGGTCCCCCTAAATAGTACATGTCCATTATACCAAGCTTCCAATTATTACCAAAAGAATTTAAAATACCAGCACGAAAATTACTTTGTAATACCTATAAAAAAATTACGAACATTTATTTAGTTGTTTCCAACATACATACCCAGTCTTTGGCAATACTATAATTAGTTTGTGTCACTATATCATTTTTCATAAAACCTACATCACCACCAATACCTGCTATTTCAGTACTTAATTGACCAAAAATTCCACATGATGGAAAAATAGTATCATCTCGCATATCTACTGATAAAATATGTTTTAAGGCTGATTTTAATGTAGCACCTGATTCTTCTCGTATAGCAAATGATGACCCTTTAGTTAAAACTGAAAGATTACGTATAGCAATATCCCATTGAATATTATGCCTGAGCTATTAACAAAACCAATCTTTAAAATTATACTTTATTCCACATTATTCTCACCAAAGGTTTGGAGTTAAAACCGTAATCTATTAAAACTCCAAGATCAACTTCTCTGTATCCAGAAGATGGCCATTCTGAGGTTGTTTGATAAATTGAAGTTGAAAATCTGAAGAAAGCTTAATGCAATACTTATTTTGGGATTAAATTAAACTCACATAGAATTTGCATTATCAGTAAAAGGTTTAACAAATGATACATTAAAGTTATTTGTGTTTTTTGAGCCATAACAAACTTCACCTTGAAAACGTTCGCCACGACCTAAAATATTAGGGGCACGTAATCCGATCACTAACGAACCTTCATTTTCACCAACTTGTGTATTTATGCCCCCTACAATCCGTTTCAGTTCTTTTACGTGAAATGTTACCTAATTAGCAATAAACAGATAAATAATCTCAGAAATTGCTAATATTACCTCTAAGCCTTCAGGGGATGATTTTGAACCCTTACTAGTGTCAATAAATACGGCAATGTTCTGAAAGCAGCCTAAGGCAATAAGTTTGGTTCGTACCTAAAAAATCGAGATTATAATAACGTTAACAAGGCCAATTATTATACAGTATGAGCTTTAAGTAAAACATCTTGAAAATCAACTGCCTTGAAGAGTTCTTGCACTACATTTGCTATATAATCATTTTTAGTACGTGCTAATCCATTTATATGTATACGATCGACTCGTGCCTAAAGATTAAAGACAGGTCTTAATTAAATTATCTGCTTAAAGTAGTATTTACCCTAACACCTTCCAGAGATATCTCACGCGTTGCAGAACCCTCACACTCATCATAATTTACATTTGGTAAAGGTATTCCAGGATACTCTTCCTTAAAAATAAATTTAGGTTAGGATATGTTAAATAATTTGAAATTTAAAATACTTTAGCATACACAAGGCCCATAATCTTATTTCAAATTATAAACGAACTACATTTATATTATAACAAAAATTTAATGACGGAAGATGACTTAATGAATAAAATGTCGTGAAGTAAATTTTGATTATTTGATTTTGTTACAAAATAACATTTGTAAGTGATTTTCTATTTTCCCCTAGAAAAAAAAGAAAACAGGGTGGGCGCAACGAGTGGGTAGTAATATAGAGTGCGTTCAGGCACGGTTAGTAGCTTTCTGAGAAAATCATTTTTTAAATCTCAGCGTAAAGAAGCTCCCTCAACGCTAATCTATCATTCAATTTCTCAAATTAGTTCACCTTAACAGTTCGTATACATACTTAACATTTAAAAATTTGTTTTAAGTTACGGTTATATACAGGGTAATTTTTAAGGTGATGCTTTTTTTAAACTGTGTATAGAGCTAATTAAAATAAACAACTTTTTCAAATAACATTTTTTAATTAACTCAAAAATAAAAGATTTTTAAGTTGATGCTTTTTTTTAAACTGTGTATAGAACTAATTACAATAAACAACCTTTTCAAATAACATTTTTTAATTAACTCAAAAATAAAAGAGATATTTCGTTTTAAAGGAATAAGCAGTCAAGTTGTATTTCAAATGACATGTTCAATGTTGTCACCATTCTGTTCTACACAACGCTGTGCGCGATGTAACCACTGTTCGGTGACAGCGTGTAATAACGAAATTCGGTTTGTTTTAATTGTTGCTGCTGCCTGTTCTATGCTCCCAATTAATTCTTCCCGCGTGTTTACCGGTGTTTTAAAAACTAACGCTTTCATGTAACCCCACAGAAAAAAATCGCATGGTGTAAGATCCGTGAGCGAGGTGGCCATGCAACTGGCCCATTTCGACCAATCCACCTGTTTGGAAAAGTATAATCCTAGAACTCCCGCACTTCTCGTCTAAAATGAGGAGGCGCTCCGTCTTGTAGAAGCCACATGTTTTGCCTTATATCCAATGCAATTCTTCTAGGAGATTAGGCAGATGATTTTCCAAAAAATTCAGATAATTCTCGCCCGTTAAACGGTCCGGCAAGATGCGCGGACCAATGAGCATTCCATTTACAATTCCAGCCCAAACATTTACGGAAAATCTTTCTTGAAAACTTGATCTCCGTATAGCATGGGGATTTTCAAATGACCAAAAATGAGTATTGTGGAAATTGTTGATTCCATTTCTGGCGAATATTGCCTCGTCCACGCACAACATTTTTCTTGTAAAATTCAAATGATCTACGTTGTTTTGTAAAAGCCATGCACAGAACTCAACTCTACGGGGATGGTCTTGAGGAAGTAGCGCATATACAACTTAAACGTGAAATTGGTACAACTAATTTTCCCGCAATGTTTTCCACACCTTTGTTTGACTTACACCGACCTCACGTGGAATTTCTCCAGTACTTATCGATGGATCTTCCTCAACAATATTTAAAATTTGTTCTTCATTCTGCATATTCACAGGTTGCTCGGTCTTCCTACGTGCCCTCCACGATGTTCTCTTAAATAACCAGTATCCCTTGCCCTCTGAACGAGATTTATAAAACTACGGGATGTCGGATGGACTCTTAATGGAAAGCGTTCTGCATACAGCCTTGCGGCTGCAGCCGCACATTGTCGACACTCCCCATAAATCAACAGCATGTCCACGAGTCCATTATTTTCATACACATGAGCCATTCTTTATTTTTCAATAATCACAAACTGACTGAAATCTAACACGCGATTAACTGACAACAAATTGACACATTTCTGCTTGACATAAAAAGTGTAAACAGAAACAAAACAAAATTAACAGCCGTCTTATCACAGAGAATGTTTGCAGTTCCATAACAACCCGAATGTGCGTGGTGAGGCTATAAACACCGGTAAACACGCGGGAATAACTAATTGGGCGCATAGAACAGGCAGCAGCAACAATTAAAGCAAAACAAAAAATGTTATTTGAAAAAGTTGTTTATTTTAATTAGTTCTATACACGGTTTAAAAAAAAAGCATCAACTTAAAAATCACCCTGTATATACATATATATATATATATATATATATATATATATATATATATATATATATATATATATATATATATAATATTTATTTAAATTAATTTAAATTTCCACACAGTCAAGATTACCTTCCTACTAAAGTATATATATATATATATATATATATATATATATATATATATATATATATATATATATATATATATATATATTTGTTTCTATTTAGATTTCCACAAGTATTCATGTTTAAATAAGACAATTTTTCTTTAAAACTTGTGTAAATAAACGTAAAATTAATTCAACGTTTCGGGAACGTCCTTTGTTCCCTTTGTCAAGAATTTATTTAACAATTACAGAAATTGAAATAAGGTAACTATTTTTAACAAGTACAAAATATGAAACAAGGTAACTAATTTAATTTTAATCTGGACGAGTGTGTTTGACTTCGGGTAGTTGGTCTAGTATGTGATGTAGAAGGTGCAGAAGTGGGGACGCCAGGAATAGTTGCAGCATAAGTGTTTGAAATTTCTGGAAGATTTGGAGTTGGTTGAAATGTAGAATCAACTTGTTTAATGATATTCTTCCAAATTTGTGGCATTCTAGAAGTGTCATCTCGTTTATTGAGGGCGTTTGGTCTTCTTTCAATTTCAACTGCTTCTCTAATAATTCTTGCTTGTAAGGTATATAGAGGTGCAATTAAACGGATATTGTTGGTATTAATTTGGTGTCCTGTATCTAAATGATGTGTAGCTAAAGACGATGAAGGATTGTGCTGTTTAATTGCTAGTTGGTGTTCATCGGCTCTCGAATATAATATTCTGTTAGTTTGTCCTATATAAGTTCTTCGACAGTTGTTGCACGGTATCTCATACACTCCTTGGCTTTCATTAGAATTTTGTCTTTGGGGTTTCTTAAAAGTTGGGACAAAGTTGAATGTGGTTTGAATACCGGTCTGAAGTCGTTTTGGGAAATTTCTTTGCTATTCTGTCTGTAATTCCCTTTATATAAGGTAGAATAACAGGAATCTTTCGTTCATTGTTTGAAAAGTTATTATTTCTTGGTCTTCTTATTTCGTTGGTAATTTTCAATATTTCTTGATCTTTGTATCCATTTTGAACTAGTATTTTATTAATAGTCTTCATCTCTTCCGTTCTAGAATTTTGGTCAGATAAGTGGTAAGAGCAGTATATCAAGGATTTCATAACGCTACGTAATTGACCAGGATGGTGATGCGAGAGAGTTCAAGTATCTATTCGTATGTGTTGGTTTTCGATAAACTTTGTGTGTAAATTTACCATTAGGAAGTCTTGTTATTAGGGTGTCCAAAAAAGGGAGTGAATTATTTTCTTCAACTTCCATAGTAAATTTAATGTTGTCGTGAACGTTGTTAATATGTCCTAGAAAATGGTTCAAGTTTTCTTTCCATGGGGCCGAACTACAAATGTGTCGTCAATATAACGAAACCAACATTTAGGTTTTAAATCTGCAGAATTTAAAGCAATGGTTTCAAAATGTTCCATATATACATTCGCAAAAGCTGGAGAGAGTGGCGAGTCCATAGGTGTTCCTTGAATTTGCTTGTAGAATTGTCCTTTGTATGTAAAATAGGTTGAGTGCATGCAGTGGTTTATCAATTTGAGTATGTCTTGGTTTATTGAGTGTTTTTCTTCTAGAATTTTCATCGTGTCTTCAATAGGTATTTTGGTGAAAAGTGACGTTATGTCGAAGCTAACTAAAATGTCGTTTGGAGCCAAGGGTACAATTTTGAGTTTGTGTAGAAAATCATAAGAGTTTTTGATGTAGGATACAGCATTTTCACAAATCGGTTGAATAACTTTGGCTAGATAACGAGCAAGGTCATATGTCGGAGAATTGAATGCACTGACGATAGGGCGTAATGGCCAGTTTTCCTTATGTATTTTTGGGAGTCCGTATATTTTGGGGATTCTTGAACTCTTCTCTCTTGGAATTAGTTTCTGTTTTGTTTCTTTGTCTAATTTAGTAGAATTAATGATAGATTTTGTTGTTTTTTCTATGTAAGTGGTAGGATTGCACTGATTTTTCTTATATTCTGAAGAAGTTAGCAGTTCAGACATCTTATGGTGATAGTCTTGAGAGTTGACAATGACAGTAGCGTTTCCTTTGTCAGCAGGTAGTATTAATATTTGGTCGTCATTTTTGATTTGGTTTAACATTTGGAGGTCTTGTTTGGTGATATTTTGTTTGGGAAGTTTGCAGTTCTGAAGAATGTGTGCTACGTTGAGTCTAATTTCGTTAGCTACCGTAGATTCTGTATCTTTTAAGGCGTATTCTACGTTGGTGATGATGTTTTCTACGGAATCCGTTTAGGAGTGATGGCAAAATTAAACCCTTTACCTAAAACATTTAGAATATTATTATTAAGTTCTTTGTCACTTAAATTGTGTACTGTCCTTAACGGTTCTACATTATTTGCCTGCGATGTATGAAAGGGTGAATTTTGATAGCTATCAAAATTCACCCTTTCATATTCGATACGGTGGATCGTCTCATTGAAATTACTGTAGAATCGTCCTTGATGATAAAAACTAACCGACAGAAACAAAAATTTGAACGTCTGTCTCATACATCGCAGGCAAATAATGTAGAACCGTTAAGGACAGTACACAATTTAAGTGACAAAGAACTTAATAATAATATTCTAAATGTTTTAGGTAAAGGGTTTAATTTTGCCATCACTCCTAAACGGATTCCCGTAGAAAACATCATCACCAACGTAGAATACGCCTTAAAAGATACAGAATCTACGGTAGCTGACGATATTAGACTCAACGTAGCACACATTCTTCAGAACTGCAAACTTCCCAAACAAAATATCACCAAACAAGACCTCCAAATGTTAAACCAAATCAAAAATGACGACCAAATATTAATACTACCTGCTGACAAAGGAAACGCTACTGTCATTGTCAACTCTCAAGACTATCACCATAAGATGTCTGAACTGCTAACTTCTTCAGAATATAAGAAAAATCAGTGCAATCCTACCACTTACATAGAAAAAACAACAAAATCTATCATTAATTCTACTAAATTAGACAAAGAAACAAAACAGAAACTAATTCCAAGAGAGAAGAGTTCAAGAATCCCCAAAATATACGGACTCCCAAAAATACATAAGGAAAACTGGCCATTACGCCCTATCGTCAGTGCATTCAATTCTCCGACACATGACCTTGCTCGTTATCTAGCCAAAGTTATTCAACCGATTTGTGAAAATGCTGTATCCTACATCAAAAACTCTTATGATTTTCTACACAAACTCAAAATTGTACCCTTGGCTCCAAACGACATTTTAGTTAGCTTCGACATAACGTCACTTTTCACCAAGATACCTATTGAAGACACGATGAAAATTCTAGAAGAAAAACACTCAATAAACCAAGACATACTCAAATTGATAAACCACTGCATGCACTCAACCTATTTTACATACAAAGGACAATTCTACAAGCAAATTCAAGGAACACCTATGGGCTCGCCACTCTCTCCAGCTTTTGCGAATGTATATATGGAACATTTTGAAACCATTGCTTTAAATTCTGCAGATTTAAAACCTAAATGTTGGTTTCGTTATATTGACGACACATTTGTAGTTTGGCCCCATGGAAAAGAAAACTTGAACCATTTTCTAGGACATATTAACAACATTCACGACAACATTAAATTTACTATGGAAGTTGAAGAAAATAATTCACTCCCTTTTTTGGACACCCTAATAACAAGACTTCCTAATGGTAAATTTACACACAAAGTTTATCGAAAACCAACACATACGAATAGATACTTGAACTCTTTCTCGCATCACCATCCTGGTCAATTACGTAGCGTTATGAAATCCTTGATATACCGCTCTTACCACTTATCTGACCAAAATTCTAGAACGGAAGAGATGAAGACTATTAATAAAATACTAGTTCAAAATGGATACAAAGATCAAGAAATATTGAAAATTACCAACGAAATAAGAAGACCAAGAAATAATAACTTTTCAAACAATGAACGAAAGATTCCTGTTATTCTACCTTATATAAAGGGAATTACAGACAGAATAGCAAAGAAATTTCCCAAAACGACTTCAGACCGGTATTCAAACCACATTCAACTTTGTCCCAACTTTTAAGAAACCCCAAAGACAAAATTCCTAATGAAAGCCAAGGAGTGTATGAGATACCGTGCAACAACTGTCGAAGAACTTATATAGGACAAACTAACAGAATATTATATGCGAGAGCCGATGAACACCAACTAGCAATTAAACAGCACAATCCTTCATCGTCTTTAGCTACACATCATTTAGATACAGGACACCAAATTAATACCAACAATATCCGTTTAATTGCACCTCTATATACCTTACAAGCAAGAATTATTAGAGAAGCAGTTGAAATTGAAAGAAGACCAAACGCCCTCAATAAACGAGATGACACTTCTAGAATGCCACAAATTTGGAAGAATATCATTAAACAAGTTGATTCTACATTTCAACCAACTCCAAATCTTCCAGAAATTTCAAACACTTATGCTGCAACTATTCCTGGCGTCCCCACTTCTGCACCTTCTACATCACATACTAGACCAACTACCCGAAGTCAAACACACTCGTCCAGATTAAAATTAAATTAGTTACCTTGTTTCATATTTTGTACTTGTTAAAAATAGTTACCTTATTTCAATTTCTGTAATTGTCAAATAAATTCTTGACAAAGGGAACAAAGGACGTTCCCGAAACGTTGAATTAATTTTTACGTTTATTTACACAAGTTTTAAAGAAAAATTGTCTTATTTAATATATATATATATATATATATATATATATATATATATATATATATACAGGTTGTTCACAATCTCTCTTTACAAAAGAAAACTGCAGATTTTAGAGCTGATTTTATGTCGATTTCACGTAAATTACCTTAATAAAAAAATATTTCCTAAGAGACCTGGAGCTCTTGGAAGATGGCGCCCTAACATCGGTTTAATTCAAATATCTTCAAAATGGTTTCCCTTTAAATGATAGCGTTCTGTACATTTATTTAGTGGAATATGCCCAATCGTATGGCGTGAATATGATTTTTTAGTTGTGCTCATAAGCGGGCGGGGTATTAGACATTGTTATTCATAAGTTTTTTGTTTTTCAAAATTTCGCAATTTTAACATTTAAAAAAATTCGATTTTTTCATAAAAGAATGAGACTCTTGTCTGAAGTCGCTACGACGCACCGTTTTCGAAATAAATCAATTTGAACTTTTCATGAGTTAATTATACTTTTATAAAATTAACTAACGAATTCATTTACAATTATGAAAGATGGCTATGGAAAAGAAAAGAAAATAACAATTGCGTGAACGTCAAAATAACTAGTATTTCAGATACTAGTTGAGGATAAAGTGTCAAAAACGTTTTAAGTTAAAGATTTTTTATTGTATATGAATTCGCTAGTTAATTTTATAAAAGTATAATTAGCACATGAAAAGTTCAAATCGATTTATTTTGAAAAAATTGTTATGAAAAAACCGAAATTTTTTAAATTATAGGTATGTTAAAATTGCGAAATTTTGAAAAACAAAAAACTTATGATAACAATGTCCAATGCGCCGCCCAAACGAGCCGCTTATGAGTACAACTAAAAAATCATATCTACGCCATACGATTGGGCATACTCCACTAGATAAATGTACAGAACGCTATCAATTAAAGGGAAACCATTTTGAAGACATTTGAATTAAACCGATGTTAGAGCGCCATCTTCCAAGTGCGCCAGCTCTCTTAGGAAGTATTTTTGTATTAAGGTAATTTACGTTAAATAGACATAAAATCAGCTCTAGAATCTGCAGTTTTCTTTTGTGAAAAGAGTTTGTGGACACCCTGTATATATATATATATATATATATATATATATATATATATATATATATATATATACAAATTAACTAATTCATTGTGAAATACTAGTACCAGATAAATACAAAATTGTACAATACAAAATTATGACAGATACAGAATTACTTCAAAGCCGTCTATTTTTATTTTTTTCAAAGCCGCCTATTTTTATTTATTCTTTTTTAGAACATCACATCGTTGATATCATGTCGCAGGTAGAACTGTAATATATTCTTTATCTTTGGAA
This sequence comes from Vesta saturnalis, assembly GCA_036346205.1. Lineage (NCBI taxonomy): Eukaryota > Metazoa > Arthropoda > Insecta > Coleoptera > Lampyridae > Vesta > Vesta saturnalis. The sequence goes on along the minus strand of JARFJB010001127.1, from coordinate 1,173,868 downwards.
ATTCATGAAAAATTATACATATGTATTTTAGCAATGTTTGTTAATGATCATTTAAATAGGTAACTTTAATGTTAATTTTACAAGCATTTAGTTTTTTATGTTAAGTTGCATAATTAACAATATTTCATTTTAGTAGTTTTCCTTATTTTATAAAATATTAAAGACAAAGGAAAGTTAACTAAATAAACTTTTTGGAAAATGCAGGTCTGTATTCAAAAATTTCGTGATGATCCACAAAAAGTTCAAAACGTGATCAAATGTGATACATTGCTAAATTTGTAATAAAAAAACCCTTCAGAATCAGTTTTCAAAATACCAAGACCGTATTTAAAAAAAATAAGTTGATAGCTATAAAAATACGTCCGATTGAAAAACCGACTATGCCATGTTAAAGTCCATAACAAGTTGCATGAACAAGTGTTTACATTTTTGCTCTAGCATTTATAATAACGCCAGAAAAAAATTAAATAGAAATTTGAAAAATTCAAACTTTTCCAAATATCAAAGTCACACAATCGATTCTTTTGTGTCATTTTATTGGCCCCCTAATTACACAACTTTGTTACTATTTAACCTTTTCCGAGATCCCCATAGTGAGAATCCTTATCTTGGACACTATATATATATATATATATATATATATATATATATATATATATATATATATATATATATATATATATATATATATATGCTTCTGCAGCTGTAACCATACATTTTATAATAAAACTTTCAAGACAAAAGTTGTTTGACCAAATAATTCGCACATTGCGCATGTCACAGAAAATATTTTGGTTGTCAATTTTGAGATATGACGCCATCGGCAGTTTCTTTTAAATCGTAACCCCATAATTTGGTTTCACGCATTTATCCTCTTTCAATGGTCAAAATGACTATAAAAAATTTGATATCTTACATAGGAATGATAAATGATGTTGAAACCATCAACATCCGCTCTTTTATTAATGGTTGAATCATCTACATGAATTTCTAAAATGACTATTTTGCTTAATATGTTTAGATGATAAGAATACTAAATATGATGAGTGTTTTTTTTTGTGTTAATGTAAGCAAAGAATTTTGGGAATTTAGTAATTATTAAATAAGTATAACGTTTTGATTTATTTTCATTATTAACCCTTACGAATACTAAATGCTTTAATACCCAAAGAAGTAATTTCAATAAAGTTACAAATTACATATATCTTAAGAAAATCAAATTGAATATAAATTGGGTAATTGATAATAATAATCATTTCTTTTAATAGGCAAGTTAACCGGCGCAAACAAACAATAAGCAATTTGATGAAGCAAACATCGAGTTCATTTACTCAAACTGGAACCTAATATCAAGTAAAATTTAAAAAAAACGTTGTGAAGATTACACCGTTAACTATAAATGCAAATTTTCTTTTTTATACCCCCAAATTAAAGCTTGACAAATAATAATTTAGTTTGTGTTAAACATGCATCTTTTAAACGGAAAATCACACTCAAAACCTGTCATACTAATATTAGTTAGGACAAGTACACCTGAAATTCAACAATAAAATTTGAAATCCGATAAGGATAATTGAGTCTCAAATTATTAAAATAATTAATAATTAACACCGTTCTTATAAATTAGTTGATGTATTTCTTAGAATTGTATTTTTAAATAATAGAAATGTTGTATTTGTGAATAACATTGTATGTGGAAGAAAACATCTGTCAACCTCAAATGCGATAGCATAATTTTGCCTCTGTAAATACCGTTTAGACACAAATTAAATTTTGTAATTATAGAGAAAACAAAGTTCACTAATTCATTTTTGAAATTAAAAATTAAAGTTAAGTACGCAATAATGTCTGTAATGTTGGCCAAATAATTTTAAGGTAGTAATGGAGTGTAATCTCTTTGCCATTGTATAAAATTTTGTGTATTTTAAATAATGCGAACGCCGACAGATGTGTAAAACAGTAACTAGCTCCTGTAATTGCGCGATTTTGAGTTGATCGAAGTGTTATTAATTACTAATTAACCTGTTATATAGGACACGTGTTTTTTGTTAGTAGAAAGTGGAAAAATTTTATATCAATCGATTCGTTATTTAATGACCAATGATCTGGGAATGTCGGAATTTCCAACCGCCGCCCCACTGGTAATATTTTGTATTCTATATGGGCAAGTGATACGGCTGAGTCTATCTTTTTCCGGCTCACTGCATAGTCGAAACCGCATTTTATTAATGAATATGAGGTAAAGAGTAGTTTAAATTAATTAATATAATTTAAGTTAATAGATCCTCGCTATATAAGTACGTTTTTGATTTGTTTTAATACTAGTAGTAAAAGTTGCTTTGCTACTGATAACCGCTCACATTTAAACCGTAACCATTAAAATTTAAATACACTAAGAGAGCTCGTATTTATTGAACCGCCATCATTCATTTATCATAAAACATTGGTGAAGGATTTTGTTTGTGAAAGGAACCTGTGACCTTTGTCTACCGTATTCACCGTCCGTCCGAATTAATTTTGTTTTAGAAACATCTTACACTGCTACGAAAAAACTCTGAACACATCCTTAACCGTACCACCTGGAGCAGTCTGTTTGGAAAAACCCAATAGTTCAGGATTGTCCCCAAAGAACAGCCTGAACAAAGCTTATCTTTGGGTGGTGCCCGAGTCCGTATTCACCCCTGGAGCGAAGACTGATATCCGCAGTCCATCAAAGAAATGGACCCGTAACATACTAAATAAACACCGTACTTTATAAATATTTCCAAATGAAGATATATATATATATATATATATACAGGGTGGTCCTTTAACGTGTTACAAAGCGATATTGAGAAAATGGCTGAATGAAAATAAATGAAATATCTAGGGATACAATGGGTCGTTGGGGGACACTTTTTGACAGAGTAAGTAATGTTTTAACCCTTTCCACTTTTTAGGGGTGGGGGGTTACTTTTAGATGTTAAATGGAAAGGTGTAGTATTCTTTACAGATTCATAATCTTCAGAAAAAACTACGTTATAATCAATGAATAATTTAATGCCAATGTCAATGTCACTACGCTAAATTCAACAAAATTAAAAAGAAAATCAACAGGAAAAAACTGATATTAGGTACATTATTTTATTATAATACATAGGTGTTCAAAATGACGATCATTTTGTTCTAAACATTTATCAACCCTCTTTCGAAAAGAATTCCGCACTCTGAATAACATATCTGGGGTGATTTCACGAACTGCACGCGTAATCCTTTCTCTCATGTCTTCGGCTGTAGTTGGAGCAGTCACCATGACTTTTTCTTTGACGAAACCCCACAAGAAAAAATCAAGAAGATAATTTAAGGAAATTACTGGCAATGTCATAACATGTCAAGTCGTTCGTTGTCATGATAACTGCAACAGTGGCGGCTGGTGAATCATCGCTGCAGTGCCACATAGCTTCAAAAAAAATCATGAACTTTCTAAGAAAATAATTATTCTAATTAATCTAACCAAAATACCATATTTTTTACCCAGTTGACATGTTAATTCTCAGAGGATGTAGAAAAAACAACGACAATGCTTCTGAACAAAATGGTCGTCATTTCGAAAATCTATGTATTATAATAAAATAATGTACCTAATATCAGTTTTTTCTTTGGTTGATTTTATTTTTCATTTTGTTGAATTTAGCGTAGTGACATAGACATTGGCATTAAATTATTCATTGATTATAACGTAGTTTTTTCTGGAGATTACGAATCTGGAAAGAAAACTGCACCTTTACATTTAACATTTAAAAGTTACCCCCCATCCCTAAAAAGTGGAAAGGGTTAAAACATTACTTACTCTGTCAAAAAGTGTCCCCCAACGACCAATTGTATCTCTAGAAATTTCATTTATTTTCAATCAGCCATTTTCTCAATATCGTTTAGTAACACTTTAAAAGGACCACCCTACATATATATATATATATATATATATATATATATATATATATATATATATATATGGTGCCCGCGGGGGAACTACGAAGAATTCGTATACGTATTTTTTGAACAATTTTAAGCAAAAATGTGCAATTTTTCCCAACTCCTAACCCCCAAGGGGATATGGGCGTTTGAAGAAAAATGTAAAAGTAAAAAGAATACTGATAACAGCTGCTGTCTTAAAATTATCATAAAACAAAACTTTAATAATAATTTTCATTAACAAATTAACAAGAACACAACATAGCACAAAAATGCACATAAAATAACACCATCGAACCGAACACCTGATGTGCTAGTCTGTGGTGATATTGGCCGATCAATACTTTCGGCCAATAATGTTCGACCTACAGGTCGTTTTCCTTGAAAGAAGTCCAACAGCTATCTCCTCACGAAATTGTGGAAGCTGTAGAAGCTTTTCTTCTTCAGACACATTGCTAGAATGATTTGCTTTCTTGGTATGAATACATTCGTAGCTGCCATGTCCACAAAATGGTAGAAGAGTCTAATCATAATTTTTCGACTCTTAGCTCGAATATATCGACCCATAAGGCCGTCCATCAGATCAACATTATATTCTCGGATGATTTGCGGGCAGTTGATTTCGATGAATTTCTTCTGCTTTCTATCATACCGAGCTGCCTTTGCTGTTTGTTCATCAGGGTTGGTTCTTAGGAAAAGTTCAATACCAACGTATGAAGATTCTAGGCACTTATTATCTTTCCACAAAACAGTGCTAATATGTATTCCTTGGACTGAAGTCATGTATTCTGTGAAAAATCCTCTATTTTCTTTGCTGACTTCGTTGTCGGTCGGCAGCTTACAGGCTGGTACACGCTAAAAATACAAAAAAAATAATTTTTTATTAACAAAATCAACTAAAATAAAATCAGCTCTCACTGTTCCCAAACTGTAAATCCATCTGGCTCGTAAATAAACTAGCAGTGGCAGCAATGTGTAGAAGTTATCAAAGTAGAGGATATGGTGAAAAAAATTAGCTGTTATGTGCGACAAACGCACAACAATATTTGACGTGGCCCCAAGGTCCGCTGTGTCAGGTATGATAACAATATCGCCGACACCATTGTACACTTCAAAACGTTAAGCAAACCCGTTGGAATGGAAATCACAGACTGATCCCCCCACTTATGCGGCTTATTTGGCATATATTGACGAAGATGATTTTTCGTCTTCGTGGGGCACATTTGTTAATCGACACAAAGTCTAAATGTTTTTGGGATTGAATCGAATAGATCGTTGAGTTTGTTGGCCAGCGTACAGATGCGGAACACCGGATCATATCCCGCTTCACCCTTCTTCTTTCGCTGTGATTCATCTTGGCACGATATGTATCTCTTGATTGTAATAAATCTTTCAATGGCATACACTTTTGTATCGGCTCAAAAGAATTCTTGACCCAATATAGCATGTAACGGGTAAGCGAATAAGAACGGCCGTCGGCCATATCTTCAGATCTGATTATAGTACAGCTTTGGGAAAAAAAATTTTATAACAAAAGTGGCCTCGAGACGTTTCTCGAGGCCACTTTTGTTATAAAATTAAAGAGTTTTCGTGCGTCTCACGCTAAACGATAACGTTATTTTTACACAACTGCGCTTGCGCACAAAATACCGTAACGATAAATATTTAGCGGGTGGACCTGAATACCGTATACGTTATTTAATTTGTGAGGTTAACTATTGTTTTTACTTTTTGTTATTCGCGTGATTGTGCTAAAATGGCAAAAAACCGTTTACGATTTACAACAGTAGATGATTTAGATTTGCTTCGTGTTGTGGCTACAGAGAAACCTTTCGAAGACGGTTCGAAATGGAAAGTAATTCTAGAGAATGTAGTCCTTACAACAGGAAAGCCATTTACTCTTCGAGCAATAAAGGACCATTAAGAATACCTTTTAAAATTATTTCTTCAGGAAGATAAGGCAAACATTAAAAAGTAGGTAGGTATCATAATCAGCGGTACAGCGTTACTTTGTATTACACCGATGTTCAATGTGTTTTAAATTGTTGCTGCAGGTCAGGAACCGATGAAGAATATGACGAGAAAGAAAAGTTACTGCAAGAAGTAAATGACTTAAAGCGAGGATTTACAACTGCGGCTTCGCTTAATTCGTCGCATTTAAAATTGAACGAGATCGTGGAGTCTGCTTCCACATCCAAACGTAAAGGAATTGAAATCCGTGAGAAAGCAACTGAAGAATCAAGTAAGTATACAATAATTTGTGTAGTACGGATATAATTTATTACAGTAACGTATGTTTTACGAGATGATGGTAAGTTAATAAATGAAGTGCGATACAATCAGAGGAACGAGACAGAAATGCATCCACTTCAGCAACAGTAACACCAGGTGGGTATTTTATAACGGTGCTTTTAAGTGACCGATTATTTAGATCCCGTGCGCAAACGAGCAAAAAGGGAGAATAGTTTGGACTTTTTAAAGTCTAAAACTTCGTTAGAATACGAATACAAAAAGAAACTGTTGAGTTTAGAAGAAAAAAAATTGCTCTAGAGAACAAATTGTCTTTAGAAATAGAAAAATTTGCGTTAGAGAACTAAGAACGCCGAGCACGATTGCAAGCGGAAATAGAGGGAAGAAAACAGCAAAATAAATTGATGGAACAACAACAGCAACTATTTACTGTTTTATTAAACCGTTTAATAAAAAAACAAGCATAATTTTGTTGCTTTTATTAATTTAAGTATAAAATAAATTATACTATAGTATGTATTTTATAAGTTATAAAATTTCAAATATATTATTAAAGTATTCACCTAATATAATTTTATTAAAATACACTATTTATTGACATACCTAATGAACTAATTTTATAATTTGTGGAAAATTTATCAAGTTAAATATTGTTGCAATGTAGGCGGTACTACATTAAAATATTGTGATGTCTGATTACCATTTAAGCATGTATGGCAATTTGTTAATATTGCAGCAACCATATACATTTTTCTCAAGTCTTGCAACAATAACTTTTGATTTTTTTTAAATCTAAAAAGGCAAATCAGCAATTATCTTTCCAAATCCCCACTCTAGTGCCTGTCTGACAGAACTCATTCGGGTATTAAAATTTTGTTGTTCGTCGGTGAGCCGTCGATTTCTAAATGGCGCAATTAACAGTTCTCTCACTGCATATGCGGGATCACCATACAATACAAAATTTTGTCCATTATTGAATTTACACCGTCTTTCCAACTGGGTATAAAAGTTTGATTCTCTTAAAATACCGGCATCATGGCGACGTGCCACATACGGACCCATAAGGCTACAAATTATTCCATCGGGACTTACAATAAACTGATACTTGACGCAGTGAACACGTTTATGCCCTGAAAAGTACTCTTGCTGTCCGTGTGATGGTCGGGTAATGGGTCGAGCAGTGCCATCAATAAAACCCCAACAGTTTAATAATGGAGCATTTTTATCTGCGATGGCCTAAAATGACAAAACATGTTTTTAATATATTTTGAATGTCAGAATTAATACCTACCTGGCTATATTGCAGCAATTTATCATAATTTAACCATGTTAAATTATTCAAGTTGGACAATAAACGTTCAAAATGATTAAAAATGTAGTTGGTTATGGTATTTGCAATTTGCGATAAATATGGACTTGATAATCCAAACAATGGTTCCAAATCACATAGTCGATTTGGGTATGCTAGTCTTCGGAGATATATGCACAGGCCCTCAAAACCTAGAAAAACAAAATCATGTCTGTAATTAAGGTTATCTGATCAAACGGTAATAAAAATCTTACCTGTTGCGACGTGGCCATCCTCAGTTCGTACTTTTACCGGAATCTGCAAGGCTCTGGTTAGTTCAATAAGCTGTGCTCTAGTAAACCGAAAGTTGGAATATATTTCTTCTGGTGTTAAATTATCTATATTGAACCGCCCATACTGTTCAGCTCCAATTCTTTTATTCCTTCGAGGTATTCCACTAATTCAATAGTTAGTGCATCCTCTACATCATCAACATCAATTTCCCCTAATACTGCTAAATCTAATAATGCTGCCATTCTTTATTGATTAAATTTTTAAAACAAGAAAATTGTTAACACACTAAAAAAACACCTATTATGAAAGATTATTCTCTAAACCATAGCTCTAAACTTAGCTGCATCGCCAACTTTACTTACTACTAAAACTAACTTCACAACCGTTTTACGTAGTTTGCGGACGGCGAAAGCTCTGTTTTCTGACTTGCCCCTTATTCGAAATACCGTATTTAGTCACGTGTTTTTAACGTTACCGTAAGTTTAACGTAAAACTTACGAATACTCTCTATTATTTATAGAATTGTAGGTCCACCACGAGAGGGCGTCATTGAATACCAAAATTTTAAAAACCTAATTTTACAAAATTTACCTAATTAAAGGGCAGGGCATTCTAAATGCGATAATCAGGTTCTACGGGAAATTCTGCGTACTTTTTATTGAACAAGTTTTAGTCTATCTTGTCAAAGTGGGGGAGAGTGGGAACCTAGTTATGAAAAAACTCCTTAAGGCCAATTCTGCTTAATCGATCTTCGCAAACTTACACTTGTTGAAAAGATTTCTTTTCCACCAAAGTAAGTATTATATACTCAACCCAATTCAATAAGTAACGTGAAGATTAGAGGGTGGTACTTATTTTTTTTTCTTTGGAAAATATTAAATGGAAGCATGCAGTTTTAACAATGGATTATGAAAGTAGGTCAAATTAGCAACAGAATGGCGAAAACCTCATGTCGATACCTTTTTTTCTATCGCGAGATATCTTAAGAAACGTGTAAACGGTGAAATGTTACCGTCCTCGCTAGAGGGCGTTATCTAAAAGGTAATCTTTGTTAACTTCTCGTTTAGCGTACCAACAATTAAAAATACTTAAAAATAATTTTATTGTAAACGTAAAGAAAATGCCTCTTATTATTTTCAAATGACCGCCACACCAAAAGTAAACGTAAAAGGGTAGGTATAGGTACATTTCGCTATTCGATAATTTTTATCAAACAATATATATTAACAAACAAATCTGAAAACAATTTAACCAATCTTAACAATCAACAATTTAAAAAAATTACAAAAAACAACTCTAAGAATGTGATTAGTGCCACCCCAGATGTTCAAGCTGTCGTCCATCATTTTCAATACAACATTCCAGTCTCTGGCAGGTGGATAAGACGGAAATTTCAATTTATGCCGCTGAGATGCTTTGTATTGTATTTCGTATCCTTGCCATCATGTCAGCCCTTGTTGTGGGTCTGTTGCCAAAAGCAATGTGCCGGGCACCCATCATGTTGGAAAAACATATCACGATGAATTGTCAATCATACATTTTCTAAAAGAAGTGGCAATTCGTTTGTTAAAAAATCTCAATATCTTTCTCCATTAAGTCTTTCGTTACAAAATATGGTCCAATTATTTGTCTACCTAGAATGCCGCACCACACTTACTGAGCAACGACCCTGATGTTGGACCTGCTGCATCCACTATGGATTTGTGACTGACCAATAATGCACGTTATGACGATTTACACTACCATCACTCCGAAATGTTGCTTCACCTGACCACATAATGTGTGAAAGTATTTCAGGCTTTTCTCCTATCATATTTATTAGCTAGTTACAATAATCAGTCATTGAAATCTCCAGTATTTAAACCTTGGTGTAGGACTATGTGATATGGGTGCAATCTAAAATAAAAATATTTTGTTGTTAAGCGAAAAAAGTCTTCAAGTGCTTTAACTCGTGTGGTGCTTTTACAAAAATTTTTCGCCTCCTCATTATTTTATATTTTTATTATTTGATACCAATAATACAATTTTGATAATAATAGTTATTTATGATAATGAAAAAATTTATTTTTTAAGTATTTACTGAACTGAACTTATTTGATGTTTTATTAATATAGCTGGACAAAAAATGGCAGACCACATTAAACACTCAACAAACTAAACATTTTATCACAAATTAATTATGACATAATTAAAAATATGGAAATTATAGGTAGGTAGGTACTGGCTTTTAAACAATGTGCATGTGAAAAATATTAATAAAAGTTGTAGCTAGAAATTTATAAAAAAAAGTAGTCACCTGTATTCACTTAGGATATTTCGAACGGTGGTTTGATTTATTCCCAAGTCTATCTTGTGTGCTTACGTGAGGGTTAAAATTTACATATGCCAAAACGTTTATTATATTTTCCTCCGTTCTACCTCTACCACGTCTTCGATACACGGGAAGATGAACACTTCCTGTAGTATGAGCGATTCGAAGAAATACTCTGTTGCTGTGATCTTTTGTTTGGGCAATAACTGCAACAAGACTAATAATTTTTGACATATGTTCTCGTATTAATCATAGCCTACTTGATTTCAAATGGTAATTTAATATAGTAACTACTGTGTAACTGTGTTAAAATATCCCTAATATGGTTATTCTTGAGGAATTTTCATAATATGTAAAACATATCATATTTTCAAAATTTGTTTGCTAAAAATTTTGAGTTTGACAAAAATTATCGAATAGTAAGTTTTACTGATCCTTCAATTTTGATGTAGAGAATTTAACCAGCCTAATTGAAGTTTGACAAAAAAGTTCACTGTTTACACATTTCTTAAGATATCTCGGGATAGAAAAAAGGTATCGAAATGCGGTTTTTGTCATTTTGTTGCTAATCTGGTTTACTTTCATAATCCATTGTTAAAACTGCATGCTTCCATTTAATATTTTCCAAAGACAACTAGATTTCTAAAAAAAAATAAATACCTCCCTCTAATCTTACATTGGTGGAAAGGAACTCTTTTCAACAAGAGTAAGTTTGAGAAGATCGGTTACGCAGAACCTAACTTACAGGCGTTTTTTCATAACTAGGTTCCCACTCTCCCCCACCTCTTATTTGAAAAGATAGACTAAAACTTATTTAATAAAAAGTACGCAGAATTTTCCGTAAAACCTGACTATCGTATTTATAATGCCCTTTAATTAGGCAAATTTCGTAAAATTTGGCTTTTTAAAATTTTGGTATTCAATTACGCCCTCTAGCGGTGGACCTACAATTCTATAAATAATTTCCAGGTGTTTCTCATGGCCACTTTTGTTATAAATTTTTTTTCTGAAAGCTGTACTATAATCAGATCTGAAGATATGGTCGACGGCCGTTCTTATTTGCTCACCTTATACATCAATATTCCAATGGAATGTCTGATTTCAGGGCCAGTTGTTTTAAAGGTGGAGTTTATATTTTCCTGTAAAGCACAACCGATTGTCTCTTTAGCGACCATCTATATAATTTCATCGACGAAAAAGTAATTGAAGAAATCCATTGGTGTTTGGAGCTCTTTCACAGCCGCTGGACATGATGAATCACCATGAAAGGTCCCTCGTTTACATGCAAACGTATGAGGCGTTTAAGCCACACCAACTTGGATAGCTCTTTCGGATCCTTTGATATTGCAGTTAGTGCTGTAAATAAAAAATAAACAATGAATTGTATAAACAGTGATATAAAAGTGGTTTACATAAATATGTCAAATATACCTTCTCTAGTGAAGCCACCAGTAAATTGAACTGATGGTTCAGTAGCTTCAACTGTTGGCAATGTGTGGTGTGAAACGTGCATTTGCTACGGTTGGAGTTGATGTGAATGGTTGTTGTGTATCAACTGTTACGGATTCTGCAACATAGAGAACTAATGTTGAAGAAGCTACTGGTTGTTTAATTGCACCGATATTGAATGAAAAATTCAGGGTTTGTACTAATTCATGCGTGTTCTCAGCTTCATTCATTTCCTGGATGCATTCTTCGATTGCCTGTTCATCTAAACTATCTGCCTCAATGTTGTCGACAATATAGTCTAGGTCAACGACACTGTCATTGCTACTATAAATTTCATCTTCACTTTCAACTGAATCCATGAACTCGAACAATTGCTCATTTACAACGTTTAGGACGATCCATCCTACATACAAAAATAAATAATAAAGGGTAGAAGTAACAGAGTATCAAGCGATTAACGATGCTTTTATGCACAAAAGATGAAAACAAGAATGAAATAGAGGTAAAATAGAGGCAAACAGACAAGCATTTTTGTTTCTACAGCACACTTCCAATCATTTTTTCACTTCAATTATATTAAATAACATAAATACAATGTGCTAACTACCTACGGTAAAATTATGAAGTTGATCACTTGATTCTAAGTGTGATTTTTTGCGAAATAACAACAACTCTTTTCGAAATAATTTTCGATGCTACTTTCTCGGTGCCGGTTTAGTATGCGGTCTACCTTTCCTTTGCGATCTACCTAATAATATAATATTTAAATGATCTTAAATGATGTATTGTTAATTTCTTTTTAATTAATTCCTATAATAAAATATCCCTTTTCGACAAATCGAAATTAAATGAAGGGTACTTAAATTACATTACTTGGAAAGTCAATAATAACTATCAAGCAAACGACCTTTTCATCACATTTTTACCAAATATATACGAACTGTATATCGTACTTAACTTGTAAATATAATGCAACCAATAAATAATTTTTGAACATTTATTTAGTATTTTATTTTCATTTTCAATGTAGACCGCATGCTAAACCAAATAAGCTTGGGTAGACCGCATACTTAACCAGATAACCTTAGGTAGACCGCATACTAAACCGGCACCCTTTCTTGACTGATCGCATTTGACCAATGACAGGATACAAACGCGGCGTTCGTTTCCGTTCATTTTGTTACCAAATTTCTAAAGATAGTTTCTGCAATCTTAAGCAAAAAAAGATATTTAAATTTGACTCTGTACACCAAAAATCAAAAGCCGTGTTGACACGGTCTTACACGTTAGAGCTTAAAGGGGAGAAATGAAAAAAAACGATTTTCTGATTTTATTTTTTATTAAAACTGCAATATTTTTGAAAGATTTTAAGACCATTCGCACTTTATTCTGAGCAGTGGAAGTGATAAAAAAATATATTCAAAAATATACAGCTAGTTCATAGTTAACCCTAATTCCATTCATTCCGATCCTATCCTGACCACACCAATCCTTAATCCCACCATGCATATATATGTATGCTGGAAATCCACGAATATGGCTGAAGGAGCTTGGAAAGCTCAAGCAGCCCCCCCCCCTGGGAGGGAAAAGAAATACATGGCCTTTTCATTAGTTAGTGACCATGGTGGTCAGGTGTTGTCTAAGTTTAGTTCTTCTAATCTGCTTCATCCATTACATTTGGCCTGTCTCACTTTAGATTCTTTTTTTAATTTATAGTCTGAACTGATAAGTCTCTTACTATTCAATTTTTTTTTTAGTGTAGTTGTATAGTTTTGAGTGGGTTCTATGCCTAGCGTTTGTAACACTTTCTAACGTCAAATTTGACCCATATTGAATGTTCCCACAGTCTCGTATGCACCCAAACGTAATGTGGCCAGACCCGCAAAAATTCTTTTTGGAACAATTTTTCATAGCGAGTTGCATGATTCGTTGAGAATTTGTGTTTGGCCGTGGGTGCATTTCTTTAGCAGCTGGGTATTTTATAAAACTGATATAACACAAGGTTATAAAAAAAATTACAAAACATAAAATGACGTCATAAAATAGCTAACAAGAAAAACACTGGATGAGTGAAATCACCTAACTTTTTTTTACTTGTTCATTAATTTAGGACATTATTTTAAGAAAATTTTTACTAGTAATGAAGCTATAACGGATTGAAAATCTACAAAAATTCGTTTTATTCAAGCGACAAAAACATTTAAAAAAAAATTTGGAAATAAGAAGGGATACAATTAAAGGTAACAAAAAAAAAACAGCTTAATACAGCAACAGAAAGCTGAGGAAAAGGAACATGAAGTTGCCTAGTTGTACATGGAAAATACAAAGGTCACTTTCCCCCCTTAAGTAGGCAACACAGCACGAGTACTTTTGACAGTACGGCGTCAAATTTATGTCTTGTCGTTTTGATAAATGGGAACAACACTACAGAAAAAAAATATCATGAACTACTCTAATGTAAAATAAGATGGAACAGTGTATATTATTTAATACCAAACAATGTTTAAAACATTAACAAACAAACAAGGAAAACCACAATTCAAAAAGGTTTTTCTTCATTTCAGAGCTTGACAAATGGTGGGAATGAAATGTACTCGAAAATATGTAACGCCAAATGAAATTGAAAAAATAGATTATTAATCAAAAATCTTTTTTCAATAGTTTAGTTTTACAGACCATTTAAACCTACTGGCGACATGGCAATCTTCACCTGCATTTCCAAGCCAGTCAGCTACTAAGCTTCAATCCTACTAAAAACCAAAATAAATGATTAAAAAACCTTTCGATTCAGCAAGATAGAAAATTTAACTATCAAAATCCATCTTCATCCCATGAGTTTCAATAATCAAGATCTAATAGGTACTCGTGTCAAGTAGTTCTTTTTGAGAAATATTTGATTTTTTTTTGTGTCCTTTTTTCTTTTATACACTTGCATACATATATATTTTTTTAATTATCTTATTTTATCTGATTAATAAAAATTGATTTATTTTTTTTTACAATTGATCGATATCCTTGTCATACATTTTTTTTGTTAAATAATCTTTTAGGACACTTTTAATTCTACAAATAATTATAACATCAAATTTACAAAAACCCTAAATATTTACAACTCCAGTAAATATTTAGTTCACATAGAAATTAATAAAACAAATTGTTAAAGCATGTGCTAAAAAAACAAAATAAATGAAAATAGCTAACTTACCCAAAAAATTGTAAAAGTATGAACAAAAAAACATCAGCTCTATCAAAAAAAAAAACCTAATATATAATATATATCTTATTAATATATACAATTTTGCGTTATTTTTAATACATTACTAATTAATTTCAATATACAAATGTGTAAAATTCTTTAAAAACAATTATAGTATTCCGTGAAAGCTATCGTCTCCACGAACGATCTTCATTGTCATCGTCATCTTCTTCATCATCATGAAGGAGTGCTTCCTCTGACAAACCAGGTTCAAGCTGAAAACAAAGAACTGGTAAGTAAATGCTGTAAATGTTTGTTAACATTTTGCATATATTCTAATGAAAAATCACAAACATCACATTACATTTCATCAACTCCCTTATAATGCATATACAAATTACAGTTATACATTTAACAAGATGAACTTGTACATAATGCTTAAAAATGCTACATCCAAGATTGAAAAAATCTAAAAATACAATTAGGTAACAGTATAACATTAATAAAGATACTGGTTGTGCTATAAATTTACCTCTAAATTTCCATCAAAGTCTAAAAGGTTTGAATCAATTAAATGATCTTCATCTGATTCACTAACTAAAACCGTCCGTGTCGACGTTCTTCCACTAAGTTGGTTATTTAATTGAGAATTATTACACCAGGTGATAGATAAAGTACGATCCTGAAAATTTAGCATAAATACAATTCATCATTACCATACTGGATACTTACTTGAAAATTTTTACCCTTGAGCAATGCAGTCTCCGCATCTTTCCTCGTTTTATAATTAAAAACTATACTAGGAGTGACGGGATCACTGACGTAATCGACAATTTCACCGAAACCCTATAATAAAATTTGTACAAAATGAAGAACTAACAAAATCAATATTTGCATTTGTCTTTTATCATACACAGTATGTTACATTTTAAAAACTTACGCTAAATTGTGTAAGGACGTTTTCTTGTTCATCACCTTCATACCCAGAAACAAGAATTTTTGTAGTACGATGATCTATTGCATGTTTTGGAAAGGCAAGTTTGCGGGAACCGGTTGGAGATTTTATACTTTTCAAACCTAAATTGTTACAAAAAATTATACAAAATCAAAAAACACTTTTCAACTCACCAGAATTGTCAATCAAATTATTTTTTGTAAGCAAATGTCTGCTAACTGGATTATATCGTCGCCCCCTACTGGCTCTTCGGCCACTAACATTAATCTTTGCTTTTAACTCAATTACCTTCTTCTGAAGTTCTGAAGTATCGACACCTTCTGCTTGTTTGGTAATTAAATCGAGTTCGGCATCTAACACCTCTTTTTGTACCTCTTCTTTACTTTTTCTCTGTGGTGCTTTAACAGGTGGTACAGGTTGTGACATCATATCTTTACGAATTGCTTCCGTCGCTTCTTGCGATTTTTTTATTGTTTTTAACAAAAGTTCTCGTTGAGGACCTGCAGGTGCTGATTATATTCGGTTAGTTTAAATTAGCAAAAAAATAAAAATACATACTTTTTCCATTTTCTCAATGAGTAATTTCTGTTGTGCAAGTTGCTTTTCCAGCAACTCCTGTTTTCGTTTCCTTAAATCTTGTGTAATCTTAAGAGCCTCTTTCCGTTTCTCTTCTTGATTTTTTTTCAATTTTTCCTTAGCGGCTAGAAGCTCTTGACCTTTTTTGATAGCAGCTGCTGCTTGGATTTTTGTTTCGCCTTTAGGTAGTGCAGGTACATTATTCTTAGTGAAATTGTTTTGTTGTTTCTCTGTTGTTACATCGTCTGTAGCATTATCAGCTTTCGGTTGTACTAAATTTAAGACTTTATTAGAATTTGGTGGTACTGTGTTCGGTACTCCTAAGCGATCTTTAACGGAACGTGGAGGCACATTCTCTTGTTTACCTTTTATAAGATTATTTAAATTACTCCTAGATAATTTTGAAATGAATTAAAAAGAAAAAGAAAAAAAAAGAGACTATTTTTATAGATATGTGCCAGAAAAATAGAGATGTATGAAGTTAGCCATGGATTTTAAGAGAATGCACATGCAAATACATATAAATTATAACAAAGTCAAATGAGACGACAGAAAATGTTTAAGTGAATAATCATTTTAATATAACGTAAATTACCATAAAGTATAACGTAACAACTTTATTTTAATTATTACAGTAGAAAAATTAGAAAAATGGTACTTATATGCAATTATCTGAGGTGAAGTGTTGTAAGAATTATGAAAGCATGACAAAGAATATCTTTCCTGTCATGGTTTAACAGAGCAAGTCTGAAACTTGAAATTAATTCAGTAAATCACAGACAAGTATTTTTTTTTCAAAAATGCTCTGACACTTCCATCAGTTTTTTCAGTTGTCTCTTTCTTAATAAAATAATTATACAATATGTTACAAAATCTGAAATATAATATTGTCGATAAATTTTTTAAACAGCAACATGGGTTTTTTAGCGACTATTTTTAAAGCTAACTACCAAAGTTGTCAAATACACAAGTTAAGTTAATTAATCTTTGGAAAAATCCTTTTATTTATTCCCTGAACTGAAATACACTGATTTGCTCGTTTGACAAGTGCATCGAATGACTTTTGTATGTTGTTGAGAATGGCAGTCGTCGCCTGTTGAATTAATTTTAATTGATGCAAAACGGTTACCTTTCATAATCAAATGAAGTTTAGGAAATAGGAAATAATCGCACGGAGCCAGATGGGGCGAGTAGGAGAGTGTTGAAGAAAAAAATTTGATTTTTAGTTAAAACATGAGATGGTGCATTATCAAGCAATAATCCACCACTGCCTGGTTCTCGATATACAGGTCGAACACGACGAATACGGTTTAGCAAACGCTTCAATACTGGAAGATAATACTCAGCATTAATGGTTGTCCCACTTGGAATGAATTCTTTATGGATAATCCCCTTGAAATTGAAAAACGAGGTGAGCATTGTTTTGATTTTTTACTTTGCCAGACGCGATTTTTTTTGGATTTCCTTCATCTGGTGACTGCCATTCAGCGCTCTGATGCTTTGTCTCTGGTTCGTATTGGTAACATCAATTACAATAGTTTTTAAAAAGTTTTCACCTTTTCAAGCATCTTTAATGATTTCTGTGCAATGTTCAATTCTGTGCAATGTTCAATTCGGTGCAATTTTTGGTCATCATTCAGTTGATGTGGAACAAACTTTGAAATCAATTTCCTTACACCAAGCATTTCATTTAAAATGCGTTTTCAGTATGTTAAGCTCCATTTCCATGCATCATCGTACGGAAGATTTCTTAGAAACCTACACGAAATCAGTACTTTATCGATGTTTTCTATGGTAATCAGATCAAATAGACGCCCTGCATGTTTATTGTCATCCACATCTTTCTTGCCTTCCTTGAATCGTCGAAACCACTCAAACACTTGTGTTTTGGATAAACAATTATCCTTATATACTTTTTCGGCAATTCAAACGTTTTGGTAGCATTTTTACTAATTTTAAAACAAAATTTAATATGATTCTTTGCTCTTTATGCATTTTTTCGACCGATGCACAAAAACTACCGTCACTTGAAGCGTTCTATTTCGGCGTCCACTGACCGAAATGTCACCCAACTTTGACAGAATGGTAAAATTACCAGCCGACAGATTGCGTCAATGTTTCCACCTGCAGAAAGCGATTCTGGTTTATTTTGGGACAGAGGGTTTTGTTTATTTAATAAACAATTATACGAATTATTTGTTTTTAACAAACGTATAGACGTTCACATATAAATTATGTAATTAAAATATTTTTTAAATACATAAAGAAAAAAAATGACTACCTCGAGTGGGATACCGCTCTATCAACTGAGCTATTGAGATACAAGCCCCAAACGATGCAAACTTAGTCTTTATGTATGTAGAAATGGTGTGTTTTAATAAACAACGTTCAAACATTATGTGAAATTGAATTTGAAGATTTGGAACTGGATACAGTTCACAAAAAAAAAATTTTTTGTTTTTGCAAAAATAAGGTGATTTTCATAAAAGGTGCAGAAGTGCAAGGGTCTAGAAATATATTTTAGAATATATTTTTTACAGCTTCTAATGTGAAAACTGAACTTTCTTTGAGTGCAGTTATCTTGAAAACCAATCCAAAATTATTATTAATTTTATTAAATACATAAATAAAAATGTTACCTTGAGTAGGATTTGAACCTATGACATGTACTTCCGCTCTAACAAACTGAGCTATCGAGATACAAGCCCCAATCGATGTAAATTTTGTCTTTATGTATGTAGAATTGATGTAAATTCAAAATATAATGAAATTACAGTTAAATTACTTGAATGTTAGCCTGCAATATCGCAACGATCCACACATACAAAAGCAACTTGACTAATATAAAATTAATATAAGTTTTGTTTTGAACGAATAAGTTCAAATGTAAATATGTAATTAAAAATTATTATTAATTTTCAATTATATACTTACTTTTGAACCTATGCGTTCATAACAAAACCAATTATTACAAAAAATGTATGAGAGCTTGCACCAATTCATTCTTTACCAGCATTGTATTATGGAGGAAGATATGAATGATAAACTAGAGCAATTTATCATAAACATTTTTTAGCTGTGATTTTCTGACTATTGTATGTACGGGGTGTCCTAAAAAGAATGGCTCTCGGCCATACATAAGAAACCGTTTCAGAAAAAAATGTATAACAAACGTGGCCTCGAGAAAAATCTGAAAATTATTTATAGAATTGTATAACCGCCGCTAGAAGGCGTAACTGAAAATTAAAAATTAAAAAATAAATGTTTTACAAAATTCGCCTAATTAAGTGGCTTTGAAAATACGATCATTATAGTCATCTAAAAATTCTGCGTATATTTGATTTCACAAGTTTTAGTCCATCTTTTCAAATAAGGGGTGGGGGAGAGTGGGAACCTTATTATTAAAAATATCGCCTGTAACTCCGGTTCTGCTTAATCGATCTTTGCAAACATAGTCTTGTTGAAAACAGCTCTTTTCCAATCATGTAAGAGTAATAATTTCCACACAACCTAGTAAGTAACATGCTAGAGGGCGATATTTATTTATTGTTTTTAATCTAGTTTTCTTTGGAAAATATCAAATATCTTAAGAAATGTGTAAATTTTTCAAGCATTTTCCTTTAATATAGGTTACTCGCGTTTTACTGAACGAATTTTAACAATTTTGACGCAAGTTGGTTACCGTTTTCCGCGTTGCTTGTTTGGTGCATGAGTTAAAAGAGATTAAGTGTGAATGTGAGAGTTCGTGGGATTTGTGATCGGGACGAGGTGAAATTCCTTATTCAAAAGTAAAAGATATAGTTGTGATAGGCGCAGGCCTAAGGGCGGGAGTTAGTGGTGCAGCAGAAGGTGTTTGTAGTGTATTAGATACAGAAGAGGGTGTCGACACAGTCATTTGTCGCGGCTTTATTTAAAGTGCTTGCAATATGCGTATTTTTGTTATATACGTCGTCAACAAACCGCTAATTTTCAGAATATGAAGAGCTTAGTGTATTTTGTTTAGGAAGGTAATTGACCTATGGAAATCTCCGGACTTGGATTTATGTTGTGTAAATTTTATATTATGATGCCAGAAGTAATCAACGTATACTGTTGAATAGTGGCGCGTTGAAGTACCTTAACATTATTGATATCTCCTAAAATAAAAATTGACAATTATGTCGTGCAGTACTTTCGTTGTTTTGAGGTTAAGTATAAGGTTTAAGATAAAGGAATTAGGCTTCATTTACATTCAATTTCACTTCGAAGTCAAATTGGAAATTGTATGCAATGTCATTTACACTGCTATGTATTGGTTTACAATTTATAGGTTAGATTATCTATCAACACAATTGCTTTTTCTGGTTAGGCAAGTACGAGTTGCCTTTTGTTATTCCGTACTTATTTGCTGCAATAAAAACTCGTCTGTTTCCGTTGGAAAGATGATTTTGTGAAAGGTAATCGACATTTCATAAAGTAAATAATACAATAACCTCACAAAATTGAAAAATGCGAATAAAAAGTGCAAGAAAAATAAAGAATCTTATATTACACACAATTGAACAAAGGCTCATTTTGAGTTCTCTCTAGATATAAAAGAGTTCTCTCTAGATATAAAAGAGAACAATTTTTCCATACCTGTTAAGATTAAAAGACCTATTGATTATTTTCGAATGTTTTTTCCAGATGACCTAGTGAAACTTATAGTGGAAAATACTAACTTGTATGCCGTTCAAGAAACAGGAAGATCCATAAACGTCACTGACAACGACATCAAAGACTTTAAATCAATTTTAATGTTAATGGGAATAGTAAGGTTACCAGCATACACTGATTATTGGAGTCAGAAACTAAGAATTCCTGACATAGCTGATACCATGTCTCTAAAAATATTTCAGCAAATACGAAGGTATACTCATTTTGCTAACAAGAATCTCAACTTCTGAATTAGACCTGTAATAAACATCATTAGGACAAATTGTCAGAAAATTGCAGAAGAAGTACGTCAAAGCATCGATGAAATGATGGTACCATACAAAGGTAAAAAAGCTGGGTTTAGAAGACAGTACATAAAATCTAAGCCGAAAAAGTGGGGATTTAAAATTTATGTAAGGATTCGTTTATGACTTCATTCTTTATGGTGGGGACTACGCGCTCAAGAGCTACACATTTACGTCTCAGGAAGAATATATGGGTGAAGGAGCCAAGATGGTACTTGTTTTGAGTCAGTCGATGAAAAATTCAGCTTTGAGTGTACTCTATTTTGACAATTACTTTACTTCCTTTAATTTAATTCATCTTCTTCGTCATGAATATGGTATCCTATCTTAGGAACAATTAGGCAGAATAGACTAAAAGACTGTAATCTGGAAAGTGATAAAGAATTATCAAAGAAGGGTAGAGGTTCCTTTTGTTGCAGAAACAACAATACTAATAATTAGCTGTGTAAAATGGTACGATTAGCAGTTACGTTATTGAGTTCATATACTTCTTCTGAACCATTGTCCACAATTAAAAGATACAATACGAAAGAAAAGAAAAAACTGATGTAGTTTGTCCTAATGTTGTGAAACAGTATAAGAATCACATGGGCGGTGTTGATACTATGGACATGTTAGTTGCTTTGTACAGGACTCCACTGAAAACGCGTCGTTGGTACTTATCAATCTTTTCACAAATGTTAGATATCAATATAAATAATGCGTGGCTATTATATCGACGAGATAAGAAGCTACTACAGGAGACGAATCTAAACAATTATCATTGAAAGAGTTTAGGTATGAGATTTCACGAGTTTTGAGGATGAAAGAAAGGAACAAGAGGGTTGCTGTAGGAGATGTGAATGATAAGAAAAAATAAAAAGCCTGTAGCTCCTAGACCAGCAACTGATGTAAGAAATGATAAAGTTGACCATTTTCCAATACATCACTCTAAGGGAAGGTGCAGACATTGTAAACATGGAGAAACATCCTGGATATGTTCTAAATGCCAAATAAGACTGTGTCTGAGAGAAGATATAAACTGTTTCTATCAGTTTCACCATACCTTGGGAATGATTTTTTTATACATTATATTTACTTTCTTACTTTATTTTACCTAATAGAATAAGTTCTTTTGTTTATTTGAAATAAATATGATTTAAATAAAATCCAAATTTATTGTTGTCAAACTTGGCACTGTATCCTGCAAGATACAAAACAAAAATTATTTATTGCTTTATGAAATTGGCAATGCATCTTATAGGATACAACTTTGTTCTCAGCTATTTACAATTTTTTTTTTCAAATATTGTCGAAGTTATGTTCTAATTGTCACTATACTTCAAAATATTCATGCAAAATTTATTACCCATAGCGAAATCTTACCTTGCCAAGTTAAGGGTTAAGAAAGATGTTTAATAGTTTTATGAATGAATTGGAATTAAAAAATAACAAAATTGTTAATTTAGAAAATGTTGTAGAAAGTTTAAATTCTAAAATTAATGACAACCATGTAAATTTTATTAGCACTCCAATATTTGACAGAAATGAATTGGCTAAAAATAAGGAGTAGAGAAAAAATGCTGCTTGAGTGTGGTGAAAAACTATTTAAATAACGCAAGATCTCCAAAATTTAAATTATTTATTAGATCGAAAGCTTCTCAAAATACTGATTTGATGAAAAATATTATACAATGGAACGTTAATCCAGTTGATATAAAAGTTGGTGTTAGTTCATTTAAATCTATTAAGGATGGCAGGATTATGATTGAGGCGCCCAATGAAAGTGACATAGAAATAATAAAATATTCTATAAATCAACTATGTGCTACTGATCTTGAGGCTTATACAGCTAAAAAAAGGAAACCAAGGTTAATCATATTTAATATACCAGAAGAGATCACTTTAGAAAATGCTATCTACACTATTGCTAATCAGAATTAGGAATTAAATTTACAAACTAATGATCTTACTCCTAAATTTATCTTTAAACATAAGTTTCATAAGTCTAGGAATTTAATTATTGAAGTCAGTACTGAAATTTTAAAAGATAGAAAACTTAAAATGATGTGGCATATGTGTAATTTAGACGATTATGTTTTAGTTACAAGGTGTTATAAGTGAAGCAAGTTTAATCATAAGAACAAAGCCTGTAAGGGAAATTTGACGTGTCCGTTACGTACAGGATGTCATAAGGTAACAGATGGTAAAAAACTAAATTTTAAATGTGTCAATTGTTTTAATTTCAATAAGTATAATGGTAATGTTGGTATCAATGATTTTCACTCATCAAGAGATAAACATTGCCCGCTATATAAAACTCTTCAAAATATAAAAATCATTAATTAATGATAGTAGATTGGTAAAGAGATGTTGCATAAAATCTACAGAAAATAATTAGAAAGTGTACAGGGTAGTTCATTTTCAATGTTTTCTTATGGGAAGTACCCTTTCTATTACAGATAGACAAAAAGTAATATGGGGTCCTTGTGCTCGATTTTGGTGCTAAATTAAAATCCAACAGTCGTAATCAAGAAATCTCTGACCATTATTGCGCAATTAGCCAAAATTGAGAAAATAGCAATTTTGAAAATCTTGAATAACTTTTTAGTTCTGAATGTATCAACAAACTGTAAAAACATTTTTAAGGCACATTTTAAGTAGAATCCGTTAGTGCATCCACATTTTAATACCTCCTTAATTTAAAAGATGTGACATAAAGTTGTATTTTTTTATATGGAAACCATAGTTGGCTATGACATTTTTAAATGACATTTTTTTGTGCTTTTCAAAAATATATAACACTTCTATGCTATTTTAATAATTAATTGATATTTTAGGTTTTTCTTATTTACGTTTTATATTAAGAATACACAGTAGACAGGAGGCTGAGATTTATTTAAGTAAAAACA
Organism: Vesta saturnalis; assembly: GCA_036346205.1. Lineage (NCBI taxonomy): Eukaryota > Metazoa > Arthropoda > Insecta > Coleoptera > Lampyridae > Vesta > Vesta saturnalis. The sequence continues at coordinate 1,149,728 of JARFJB010001127.1, read as the reverse complement.
AATGATACCTATACGTCAAATAATAAATTAAAAATTAGAAGTGAAAGGCACATTTTTTGTGCTTTTCAAAAATATATAACACTTCTATGCTATTTTAATAATTAATTGAAATTTTAAGTTTTTCTTATTTACGTTTTATATTAAGAATACACAATAGGCATAGGAGTGAAAGGCAGCAGCCAAATAAAAATATTTTTGAATGTTATGGTTAATAGAAATCAAAGTGTTTGCTGGCTCAAAACAATACCTTAATTAATTTTAGCTCACAGAAAAATTTAATTGAATTCAGTTCTTTTAAATACCCCAGGCCAAAAACTTATTTTAAACGAAATTCTGAATGATATTCAACAGTCATCTTAGGACAAGTCGAAGCAGAGCCAACAACTTCATCTAGACGAATGGTTAATCTAGCCCTGTCTCGAAGCAAATCCCTTCGAATTTTAAAGAAACACAAATACCATTGTTATAGATCTCGGAAAGAACATTTTTTTACTAAAGATGACAGAAGGCGGCGTACAGAGTTTTGTAACTGGTATTAATATATATTTTTCAAACTCTATTGCATGGTCTGACGCGGTGCATATCAGTAGTGATGTTATTTTTAATAATTACAGTTTACCTTACTAGGCTGTTGTCCGCAGGAGGCAAGGGAAATTTGGAATAAATGCGTAGTGCTGCATTAAAAACGGACGTTCTTATTATCACATGTATGAAGGAACATTAAACTCAATGAAATATGTTGATATTCTACGAATTCATTTAGAGGGATTTCTAGGGAGTCTTCCATTAGCACAATATTGCAATGTCATATTTCAGAAAGACGGAGCTCCAGCACATAATTCCCGTGTAGTTAGTGACTACTTAAATTTACGTTTTCCTAATAGCTGGATGGGAACGACAGCACCAATTTTGTGGCCTGCTCATTCACCCGATCTTTCGCCTCTGAATTTCTTTTTATATATTTATATATTCATTATATACAAAAGAACTAATAATACTGTGAATGAGTTAAAAGAAAGTGTTCGTGTGGCTTTTACACAATTAACACCATTATCTATATATAACTCTATAAATTCAATTAGAAGACGATGCGAAGTCTGCATCCAAAGAGGGCGCACAGTTTGAAAAATTAGTTTTAATGTTTTGTATATTGATATTTTGTGTTCGTATTTTTGTTGGTTTATAGAATTAGATGTTTACATACGTATAAAAATTGATTTGCTGTTAGCTTTTCATAATTTCTGATGATATATTGTTTATTTTCATTTCATTTGAGGTTTTTTTTATTCCATTTTTAGATTTTATAATTTGTTACCATTCCACAAGAACAACGTTACAATTAAACTTATTTGAATGACAAAATGTCTCTAAAATATTTTACTGGAAGTGAAATTTCTTTTTTGAGTAGAATATCTTTCATATCTGGTTTTCCAAGCAAACTGTTATCCTTAATAAGTATACCAATTAAGAAAAACTTATTAATTATTAAAATAGCATATATATTATTAAAAAGCACAAAAAAATGTCATTTAAAAATGTCATAGCCAACTATGGTTTCCATATAAAAAAATACAACTTGATGTGATATCCTTTTAAATTAAGGAGATATTAAAAATGTGAATGCACTAACGCATTCTACTTTGTTTTTACGGTTTGTCGATACATTTAGAAATAAAAAAGTTGTTCAAGTTTTTCAAAATCGCCATTTTTTCAATTTGGCTAATTGCGCAATAACGGTCAGAGATATCTTGATTATGACTATTGGATCTTAATTAACACCAAAATCGAGCACAAGGACCCCATATTACTTTTTGTCTGTCTGTAATAGAAAGGGTACTTACTTCCCATAAAAAAACATCGAAAATGAACCACCCTGTACAGGTAAAAAAATGATACAATCAAATGATGATTTACTCATGTACAGCACAAAACTTTCAATAACAATTGAACAATTAATTTAAGTTAATATATAAGCCAAGTTGATAGTGTTAATATTAATTTAGCTATTACATTAGATAGCACAGTTTTGTAGTACAAAAGTTATATCTTAAGGTATTTTAACTAAGTTGATTAAGTTTACTTACAAAAAGAGCATGTAGTATTTTTGTAAAAATGGAGCATGCTCAATAAAGTAATTCTACAAAAAAAACCAAACATTGCATTAGTCATACATTTCACTTCGAAGTGAAACTGAATGTAAATGAAGCCTTAAGGTTTATTAAAAATTAAAGAAAAGTGCAACGTTGTGAGGATTAAATAATTGGAACTGTGTGGATATAAATTTTGTCCATGGAGCACATAAATTAAGAGCTATTTCATTGTTTGTTTGACTTTTGTTTACCCTGTGGTTACTGAAAATATGTAAATAATTATTTTGTAGATTTTGTATATTTTAATGTGAAATTCTGCAGAAGTGTTGATTTGTAATTTGCATACCGTTAATTTTTTTCTTCTTTCTTTTCGCTGATTTTCAAATTAAATTTAATCGCTAGTTACGCAGAATAATATTTGATCTTTATGGTTTCTTTTTATGTTGAAACGTAACAGGTAATGAATTTGTTTACCTTTTGTAGCAGAAGTTGGTATTTTTAGTGAAGATCAAGTTCATTTTCATGATGAATTTTTGAAGTTACAATATTTAAACAAAGCATGTTTTATGATCAGTGTAGCTTTCTAGCATTTTAACGTAAATTTCTGGAGTGTAAGGAATTAAAATCAAGATTTTAATGTGAAAATTTAAGATGGAAAGAGTTTTCGTTGCAAATTAAGAGAGCAATTAGTGATTAAATTATAACAGTGAATTTGTAGTCGATTTACAGATTGAGCCAAAAAAGCGAGCGCTGGATGTGAGGACCTCTGAAGATTGTGTAGGTTTGTCGGATTTTGAGTTAACAGTTCGCATACTGACTTATGCGGTCGTTAAGATCTAGTTCATGACGTGATGAATTTAAAAATTGAAAGTCAAGTGACGCCTTGTGACATTTTATTACTGACTGTGACTTTGTTGAGATATAACGAGTGCCCTTAGTAGATTGAGTAAAAACCATGGCCCTACCACTAAGCTATGTCGGTGCCATGCACTTTGTCTTTACAGGCTGATGTTCTAATGAGTGACATGTCCGTAACAAGAGTTACAAACAACAATTTATTTTTTGTATTGTATTTCTTCTTTTGGAACAGAAATCTTGATGTGCTTGCTTATTGTCAAAATAAATAGTATAATGTACAAAATAACAAAATAGTTATACATTTATAACTTCCTGAAAGAATTCTACTTTATACATTAACGTCACAAAAAGAGATTTAGCAAAAGTACAAAAGTCAATGTGTGAAAAAGTATTGTATAAACTACACGTAGAAGTAGATAGACAAAAACTATCAAGCGCAAAAACTAAAAATGTATGCCTATTATTTTTTTTAATATAAAGTGCTAGTGATGCAATGCTATGACAAATCCCCAAAAGAAATAAAAAAATATCTACATCAGAAATGATTTTTAAGTCTTGAAGCGTACCAGTAGTATAGCTACTGAACTTCTAGATCACTTTACACTGTTTTCACGTCTCAAGGTCATGCGGCGTTGCCAGTTTCAAAGTCAAAGTTTATTGACAGTTTCAAGGTCATCGGGAAATTTGAAGGTTACGCCCCAGCAATTCTTAGAATCAAATTTCATTGACCTTCTGACCTCTAGGAAGTGTCGAAAACATATGGTATCTAGTATTAATTTATTTTTTACTTATATAAGGCCGCTCCTTACTCACCGTGCATGTACGCGCCCCCCACTTCTAGGTCAAAGTTTATTGACCTTTAAAAGTAGGTCAAATGACATTAGTAATAACTAATATAAAGCCGATGCTAACTCAAAAAGTCACTAGAAAAGTGACGCCTTGTGGCGAAAGCAAAAAAAAACTAAAAGTGGGGTCAGACCATTGCTGAACATCGCTGAACATCGCTGAACATCGCTAAAAGGTGGTTGCATCATAGCTAAAAATAGCCGGTTCATGTCCTCACTAAAAGGTGGTCGTCTTGGCTAAAAATTATAGTGACGGCATCATCACTAAAAATAACTGATGCGCGCCATTATTAGAAACATCGCTTAAACAGATATGTGTGGTAACCAAATAGATGGTTTTTATCTGCAGTAATGTAACATAGTGGGAAGTTTGCAACGCTTGAAGCAATAATTTTCGATAATAATTTCGACATTGCCTAAGATGAGGCGTTTTACGGGCGAGGTGATTATAGTGAAGAGGAGTGCAACGTCGTAGCAAAAAGTATGAAACAGGAGCAACGGTATATGAAAAGTTTTTAAATTTAAAGAAAATATGTGAAAAATGTTTTGTTGAAGAACTAAAAGCTGCGCGATTGCATCAGTTCTGTAACGATATAAAAAAAAATGGACAGCATCTCCTGATGGTAGCGGTTCTTCATCATCAGACACAGATTTAGACTACTGATGCAATTCTCAAAGCACTCTCCCCTCTAGCATCAAAACCGTGATGCAGTAATTTTAATAGTAGTGCTACAACCCTACTATATGTAAATTACGCATGCTTTAACTGGAATCATTACTTAAACCGTGTTTAGTCGTAGTGCAATTGTGAACAAGTAAAGTCGTTAAAATGCAAGCAGCAATAAAATCATTCCTGGAACGATCCAAATCAGAAGTTCACTGTTATATATGATACCCCACATAGTTGCAGTAACAATATGAATAATAATTTAACATTGTGCTGTTGGTGCCGTCAAAATAGTGATGATAGTAGTAGTAGTAATAAAAATGAAGAAAACCAAGATGATAGTTATTCTCTACTCCCCACTATGCTACATTAGTGCAGATATGAACCATTTATTTGGTTACCACACATCTGGTTAATAATAATAATAATAATTTAACACTGTGTTGTTGGTGCCATCAAAATAGTGATGGTAGTAGTAGTAGTAGTAATAAAAATGAAGAAAACCAAGATGATAGTTATTCTCTACTCCCCACTATGCTACATTAGTGCAGATATGAACCATCTGTTTGGTTACCGCACATCTGGTTACGCGATATTTCTAATAATGACGCTCATCAGTTATTCTTAGTGATGCTATAATTTTTGGCCAAGACGACCACCTTTTAGTGAGGATATGAACCAGCTATCTTTAGCTATGACGCAACCACCTTTTACCGAGAACACGAACAGCTATGTTTAGCAATGGTCTGACCCCATTTTTAGTTATTTTTTAGAATCTTTTTATATTGCTTCGCCACAAGGTGACCTTGAAAATCTAGTGACTTTTTGAGTTAGCATCGGCCTTATATTAGTTATTACTAATGTCATTTGACCCACGTAAGGATCAATTAACTTTGACGTAGACGCGGGGGGCGCGTACGTGCACTGCGGGTTAGGATTGGCCTTATATTAGTTAAAAATAAATTAATACTAGATACGATATGTTTTCGACACCTCCTAGAGGTCAGAAGCTCAACTATTCTACACTAGTAGACTAGTTGCAATGTTAGTTTATGCATAATCTATCCCATGGAATAGCTATAGAATATTTAAACTGTGTCTTTACTACAAGAGTCTATCCTGAAAAAACTGCTGTATCTAATTTTTAGCTCATAACACAAATTTTATATTTTATTACATTTAGAATTTTCTATAACATTTAATATAGTCCACTATCGAAGTTCATACTTCGCACTTCACTTATTATACAGGGTGACCCAGAGGTCCGAAAAGGCCCCATAACTTTTTTATTTTTTGAGATGTTAACGTGAAATTTTTTTTGAATAGCTACTTTTATTGAGCAACATTTAAAAAATGTAAAGTTATTTTTTTTAAAGGCACTGCCCTATTTTGATGTTATTATTGGATTCTACACTAACTTAGGTTTTAAATTTATTAAGATCATTTACACTTTATCTGTCATACTTTTTAAGATTTTTCAATTTTTGCTTCAAAATTCGTAAATGCAGGGACTTGTTTAAAAAATTATCATTTCTAAATTATTAAAGATAATGTACTAAACTTTTTATTTCTTTCATTAAGCAGGAAACGTTTCCAGTTAATTATTTAAAATTTACTCTAGAATTAACTGGTTTTGGGTTGCGTATAGTTACCCAGCAACTTGCTAAAGTACTATAAACATTGGTTTTATTTATTTGGTATATGGGTCAACTTTGGAGTTATTTTGAATCGTAATAATATTACTTCGGCTCTTAGTAACATTTATAAAATTGAAATGTTAATAAATTTTGTTTTGTTTTGGTGGGAATAAGGTCGACACAGTTTTGAAAAAGTAATCAAAGATTACTATTAAATTTACATTTACTACACTACTGTAGTTGTTTTCTTCCTCCCTTTTTCCTATAGTTCCTTACTCATCCACTGCACCACCGTGTATTCAGGAGTCGGGATAACGGTGCGGGCTGCCGTTGGGGGCGATTCCTGGCGCCCAAAATTACTTTAAACTTTTATTCCCCCTACGCACGATCCGTTCTGAGCAAAACGGTCGTTTAAATAGCTACGGTTGAGTAGTGAACTCTCTCTGTCTCGATCCTTTAATAATAGACACACCCACGCATCCAGTGCCTCCGGCGAACTGAGCCCCGGCATTCTTTAATTTGTTGCCTCTGTTTTATTGGCACGTAACAACGTCAAAAGGTTAATAACACATTTTTTTAAATGGCATGCCCTGTTTATTGTGGCACTAATCAATACCTTTTTTGACAAGCTTTCCAACGATATAAATGATGACATGCAAATGTTAACTCTTGACGCATTAACGCTTCAATTAGAAATTATAGTATTAACCCATTAGCGCCCATCGATCTATCCATAGATCACGAAGCTTACATTTTTTGTGGTAATTTGAGTCCTCCCAGATGCATTTATGTTTCTAGACAATAGTAGACACTAAACTGTAATTCGTCAAGTAAGCAAACTATTATATTTCACATTTCTTAGTAAACTATCAGGGTGTTTAAACGCATCTTTTTGGCGTCACGCGTCTTGTTAGTTGTTTATTGTTCTCACATCAATATTTATCGCGTAAGTATTATTTTAGCATTGGATTGTTATAGTCAAATGTCGCATTTATTAGCTGTATGTAAGTTATTTGAACATTTTGTGTAGAGTTTTGAGTTATACTCAATAGAACCCCGCGATCTATAAATAGATCGCTGGGCGTTCGCATATACATTTTGTTTTTCTTGCAAATATGTGTCTTTAGTTTGAAAATGAGCCAAAAAGCATTTAAAAGTATGGATGAAGCCATCGAGTATTTTCATTCCGATGAAATCGAACGTGACATGGCTCTACTTCCACCAAAAGTGGATGAACTTACTGATGAATACGAAGGTGACGATGATGAAATCGGTCTCCCGATGGTTGCTGATGTTCCTGACACTAGAAATTATTGATCAAATTGATCAAGACGATCTTAATGATGAAGAATTCCTGAAACCTGGGCTATCGACTTCCACTTCCAAAAGAAAAAGAAAACCACAGAAACTAAAAACGAATTGGCAGAAAAATATACCACCCCAGTATGATCTTTTACAATGCGATGCTGCTTATGCAGCCAACATAAATAATGTTGAACAGAATATAAAGGAAGAACACGTCGAGTATTTTGAACGGTTTTCAAACGCAACACTTATTTCGGAATCAAATCAGTACTTCATCTTTAAGACAACACTCAAGCCCAGAATAATCATCACGACAAATCCTTTAAAATTCAACCTCTACTCGGTATAAATAAATGCCAACTTTTAACAATGGGGAATGTTTCACCAATATTTAGCAATAGACGAGATGATTGTTGTTCGTTACTATGGATATCATCACATAAACAATTCATCCGTTCCAAACCTATTAGGTTCGAGTATAAACTGTTGGCTATGTGTGGCAACGATTGTTACTGCTACAAGTTTAGTTTATATTGTGGAAATGAGGAAATTGAAAATCAACCGTTAGATCCTCTTGGAGCACGCGAGGTGAACACGATGTTGTCAGCTGTAGGCAGCCCTACTTCACATGAAATATACTTTGATAATTTGTTCACAAGTATACAATTATTGGCGGATTTCAGAAAAAAGGGGATATCGAGCAACGGGGACTTTGCGAAATAAGAGAACTGCAAACGCTCCACTGGTATCTGCAAAAAAAATAGCAAAATGCGATCCGGACGCTTACGATTTTGTCTTTGACGCAGAGAACAAAATACTCTTGGTGAAATGGAATGACAATAAGTCCGTCACCGTGGCCACAAATTTTGATTTTATTGAACCAATGGCGTCCGTGCAAAGATTTCACAGCCGGTAGTGATCAAAAACTACAACAAATGGAAATTGGGGCATGGTTCGAGGGCTGCAAAAGGTAGTCCTACTTCCAACCCATCAACTTCAAGGAACAATGTGTTAACAAATGTAAGGTATGATGATGATGATATTATCACAAAACGAATGCAACAGAGGCACTGCCAATATTCAAACTGTATAGGAAGACCACTGACATTGTTCGAAATGGATGGTCACACTGTGCACTGCTTGTTTTCCTTATACCATACACCATAATTGTTGCTTATTTTAGTTTTGTAAGCATTTTTACATTTAACATAATATATTTCTTAATAAAAAGCGTATTATTTTTGATTTAATTTTATATGGCATCCGCCAATATTTATAGATCAGTATTTTTTAAACAATTGTAAGCCCAATCAAAAAATTCTTATAAAAGTTTATTTATAACAGTAATAGAAATAATATTCTGGAATCTTAATTAAAAAACAAAATATAATAATTTGGGCGTTAATGGGTTAAGTAAGTAAAATTAATTGTTTGAAACAACAATAAACAGCACATTTATCTAATGGAGAGGAAAAAATGTTAACAAGAATAAGTAACAATTAAGAATAAGTGTATATACAAAACATTTTTTATAGCCAATGTTCAAAAATATCACGGTCTTGTTCAATACAAACATTCAGTCTGTTTACAAAAGAAACTCTCACGCGCGTTAACATTTCTTCATTAATCGAACGAAAAGCATTAGTTATTCTAATCTTCATATCCTCAGCAGTTGTTGGTCGAAAACGATATACTTGGTCTTTAACAAACCCCCAAATTTAGATCAATATTTTCGCGAAGCATCGGAAGATCATTTTGAAGAAACTCCTAGTATCTTATTACTGTCAACACATGATCAAAAAATAAGGTCCAATCATTTGATTTCCACATATTCCGCCCACACATTTATTGACCGTCTGTTTTAATGGTCAATAGTTTTCATCAATAGGGATTTGCAGTGCTTTAATAATGAATATTGTGCAGATTAACATATGCATTATTCTTATCCTCATCGCTGAATAAAATGTTTAAAAGCCACAATCATTGTTCACTAAATCGAGTATTAATTCCGAAAACGAATCTGATTCTGAAAACCATCCCTGTCCTTGATGAAGATCAAGGTGATATGTGAAATTTGTGCTTTCAAGTGATTCGATTAACGTTACTTTGTGACAATTCTATTTCAGCTTCGTGAACTCAACTGCGGATTTTCTTCTTGCGTCAAGAAAACTTCCAATTCTTTGTCATCGTCAATTCTGCATCCTATTAATTTTTTTTGTGGTAGGCTATGTTTTCAGTACCTTCCAACCTACCTTTTCATTTTTAAAAGCAGCACTTTGCTGTACCACTGCTTCAGGAAATTTTAATGATAAATTCTACTTGCCAATAGAATATTTCGATCTGCTTCACCAAAGCAATATAACATGTTTATCAACTCTTAGCATGAAAAATTAATTTTAATGAATATGGTTTGAGGCTGCAAGTATCAAATTCTTTTGACACGGTTAAAGATGACATATTGCCATCGTAAAGTACCTAGTCTACTCGAAAATTGCGTTGTTTTAAGAGAAAATTTCTTAAAATGCAGTTTATTACTCTATCAGCTTACATGTTTACATTTGACCTGTACAAACTTTATATTGTTGGAAAGCTTTCCAAAAGGCTATTGATCAGTGCCATAATAAACAGGGCATGACATTTAAAAAATGAGTTATTGACCTGTTTACATTGTCATATTTGAAAAACCGCAGAGGGCGAACACCACTAAAACAATTGCTTGGCTGTTTAAAATGCTTCCTTAAAGTTTAGAAAATTGACCAAAAAAAGTTTATCAACTTATCTTTAATAGTTTAGGACAAAATTATTTTAGATTTTGCTAAATAAAAGTAGCTACTATTAAAAAGAATTTCACGTTAATATCTCGAATAGTAAAAAAGTGATGGGGTTTTTCAGACCTCTGTGTCACCCGATATGTGTACACCTAAAATAGAACATTAAGACAAAGAAAAATGTGCAGCAATAACTTACCAGTGACATTATAAGAGTTTCATTTTACCTTTGGGCAGTTCTAATAACCATTTCAGCACATTTATTTACTTTCACATAGTTTCAAATGAAGAAAAAGTTAAAGATGAAATATGTACTTCTGTTCACGGAAACTGCATACACATAGATTTAAGTTGTGTAACTCAATCTTTAATGATACTGTCAATGCCATTGTTATCCAACCATTAATATACCAGGTGAATGAGACCACCCATATCAGTATTTTTTTAAAGAACAGTAAGTTGTAGTTTAAGAAAAATTATTATAAACCCCATAATAAAGAATCAAATGGTGATAATAAAGAATCAAATGGTGATATTTGTCGGAAAAGTCAGCATGCTGAATAGTTTTGTCTCCAGAATTTTAAATGGCATCATATGTCAAAAAAGTATTGTTGAAAAGATCGTTAAAAGAAGAACGTTTTATAGAAAAATTATTTTCTTACGCCCACCCCTTTTAAGTAATATTCGACTAAAATTAATAAATTTGAAATTCAATGTTAACAAACAAAATTGAAAAGTCAGACTTTACAAAGTTAGATAATGTTACAAGGGTTCAAAATGTCTTCAATTGTCATGCTAAACACTGTTCTGCCGCCCTAAGAAAGAAGGCCTTAACTCCAATTTTGGCCAAAATGACTTAGTTGTTCCAAATGATTAAAATAACGTCAAAAATATCCACAATAGGCTGGAATGCCTTAAAACCATTTATTTTAAAAATAAGAAACTGATATCTCCACCGCACCATCATTTTCGTAAACTAAAAGACCTTAAGTAATAAAGAAGAAACAAAAACCTATGTACATACTTCATTGGATATAGGGCCTTTAAGCTTATTACTTAAATCTCGATGGCGTCATCTCTTTCGTAAACTAAAAGACCTTACATAACAAATAAGAAACAAAAAACCTTATGTACATATTCCATGCAATATAGGGTCTTTTAGCTTATTACTTAAATCTTTATCGCGTCAAAATTTTGGTAAACTAGAACACCTTAATTAATAAATAATAAACAAAAAACCTTATGTATATGTTTCATTGGATGTATGGTCTTTTAGCTTATTATTTAAATCAATGTTAGCGCTGGTTAATTGTGAAATTTAGGGTTGTCATGTAAGTTTGTTGTTTTAACTGAACACGTTAGTGACGAACTCACTGTGAATAATTAATAACTGTGCATTAGTTATATTTATGGAATACTTTTAAATAATACAAGTAAAACTTTAAATTTCGTAATTATCAGAATATTTTATTATATGTTATTTTAGGATTATTACAATGAATCCCGAACAAGAGCTAACAAGATATTAGCACTTGCCCTTCAAAATAAACGAAATGTTGCTATTAACGAAAATAATGAACCTATTATTATCGATCAAGTGAGCGTGATAACTCTATAATTTATCTAGATAACGTACCAATAATTATATTGTCTGAAAATAATATTACAAATAAATATACTGTAACGTCCAACAATGATGTAGAGGTGGAGTTGCCACAATTGATGATATATAACGAAGGTAGTATTCCGTTAGAATTTAATAATCAAAACCTGGAAGCTGATTCAGCCTTAATAAATGAGGATGATACATTGAGAAACGAGGTCTTTATTAACGGATTAACGATAATTGAAAATCCAGAAGAATCCAATTTCCAACTCAATGCATTAGATATTGCAAGTGAAGCAGTTAGAACAGATAATATTATAATAGAGACTGAAACACAAAGCGATATTATTGATGCCAATAAAGAAAATTTAACTGAATTAACTAAAAAGAACTAAACGTAAGCGGCAGAAGTACAAGAAGTTGTTAAGTATCCGAAAGAAATATAAAATAGAGCAGCAAATATTGTTCCATCGTGTGCAGCCACCTTGTATGGAAAATTGCAAAAGAACGTGTACCCAAATGTTTAATGAAAAAAGCGGGTTGCAATAAACAAAGGTTTCTGGAATTTAATTTATATAGCCAGAAGGGTGTTGCACAGAATAACACAGTAACAACACATATTAAACGTCGAAGAGGGAGTGAAGATTCTACAAGACAGAATAATTTAAATTTATTAAATATTATTTTAAAAAGATGCTTCAAGAGTCCAAGTTTGTAAACCCTTTTTCCTAACCACCTTCGGTTTTCGAAGAACAATAATACAGTGATACACAATATACTTATACAAAGCAATGATAATGATTCTCCACAGCCTGATGGCAGGGGCAAACACACAAAACTCAAATTTGGTAGGACAGAAATACGTATGCACATTGAGAGTTTTCATCCTTGTATTTCTTACTACAGAAGAGAACATGCTCTAATAAACGTTACTTGCCAAGCGATATAACACTTGTGTCGATGCATAAGGACTTCATAGAAAAACATCCAAACTTTAAGTGCTCATACAATTTACACAGAATCTTGTGAATTTTTCAATAAACACAATCCTACATACGGCAAAGATAACTTGTGATCTGACTGTCATGATTACATGGAGTGGCAAAAACATATTAATAGAGCAAATGAAGCTAGAAATAAGTACAGAGAAGATCAAGACTGTGAAACTTAAGATAAAAAAGATATTGTGTTTTCTGCAGGCTTGGAAAAAGTCATAATGCTTCCAAGAATGGACGCTTTTAAAACAGTTGCATTTACTCCAAGAATAATCGCTTTTAATGAGACGTTTGCACCAGTTGGAATGAATAATAAGAATATACAACCTTTAGCGGTATTGTGACACGAAGCAGTCACTGGCCGGAAGAAAGAAGACATAATCAGTGCCTTTTATCACTTTTTTTAGTACATCGTGATGCCTCAAAAATTAATCTTTGGGTAGATAATCGTTCAGCTCAATACAAAAGCTGGACGTTCTATTCATTTTGGGTCGAGTTGTCAATGAAGCATGCTAGAAAAGTGTATGATTTCAATGATTTTGTAAACTATGTTCAGGCAGCAAATTCTGGAAGAGTAACTGTGAAAGTAATGTGTCCCGCAGATTTTTATAAATGGAAAGATTACACTTCATTGTATAAACTTACAAATTCAGACCCAAGGCCATATATGGCAAATATTGTACAAGTTGTTGGGAAAAATTTTTCCCAACAACTTAGATATTTGCCATATACTTGGGTCTGAATCTGTAAGTTTATACAATGAAGTGTAATCTTTCAATTGTACTATAAAAATTCGTTTAATGAGGAATTAAAGCCCCTTAATTTCTTAACGCGTAAAATAATGAAATCAAAAAAAAAATAGATAAGCCTGATGCTCATAATATATACAGAGGAATAACTCAGACTAAGAAAGACAATATTATATCCAATCTGGTTAAACTAATGCCTGCAAATCGCCGTGCTTTTTGGAACTTATTACCAGTTGATAATGATGCAGTGGACTTAATAACAAATATTGACTAAATGTTAACTATTATTTATTATGTACTTTTTAAAAATCACTTAATATTTTTACGTTTTTTAAATAATATCGTATTACCTTTTCTTAAGATTATAAAACTGTCTCTATTACGATTACTTTTCTAAGAAGGTAAAAGACCTTAACTGCCATTTTTGTACGAAAAAACGAATTTTTTATTTTTTTGATACCTATGTTAAATTTTAGCATAATAAATAAATTTATATAGCACATAGTTGTTAATTTATTTTTTGCTCAAAGAATGCGAAGAGCAAAAATCTTAATCGGCTCGTGGCTCGAAAAAACGATTGTGTACTCAAGGCTTTCTTTCTTAAGAGGGCAGTGTTGAGCTCTTCAATGCTTAATGAATGGCAAACATTGCGAATTCTCAGCTTCATATCATCTCCCATTGTTGGTGTCTCTTTATAAAGGAATATGAAGTACGTGACCTTTCCTTTCCGAGTGCCCGAGTACATCTCAATGCTCTCCGCGAAAAAACATTCAACGAGCGCCTTGGATTTTAAACATTTGTGTTTGTTTTGTGCTGAACCAGCTGACTCAGAGCTAAATATAAAACAAGAAGAAAAACAGATAAGTAATGTAAGTACAGTTATTAAAGCAGCGGATGCACATGGTGATCAATTCGATAATTGTTTAAAAGAGTCTCTACGATATTTAGCATTTGCTGCTATTAAATCAAATTCATACGCGATTTTTAACTATTTTCCCAAATTCATCACCACATGCATCCGCTGCTTTAATAACTGTGTCTTTAAATTGAACTGTACTTACATTACTTATAATTGATCTGTTTTTTCTTCTTCTATTATATTGAGCTCTGGGTCAGCTGGTTCGGCACAAAACAAACACAAATGTTTAAAACCGAAGGCTCTCGTTGAATGTTTTTTTCGCGGGGAGCATTGAGATGTACTCAGGCTCTTGTCGATGCGTCGCTTTTTATATGCTTCAATAGTGTTTTTATTAACATAGTCTATTCGACACCCCACACGTACATTTAGATTTGACATTTGTTAAATGTTCAATATGTTTATCACCTCTCTTAACACTTGACTCTCTTAAAGTTTTCAAACCGCGCTCTACAGTGACAGTTGGAGAGCGGTTCATTACGTACAAAACAATTTTCCGACATTGGATTTATCAATATAATGATTATTTGCTGTAGGTTTTACAAAATACCAACACACTCACTGAAAACCAACGCACAGTATAGCTATATACTGACGCTCGCAGGTATAAAATAACGGTCCACAGATTACAATAATTACATGAAATTTCATCGCTTGTTTACGTTAAAACGGGTCGTCGAACGTGAAAAATGATTAAGACCATTTTTGTAGATAATTTCATGAACTTTCTTTCTTGTAACCACCTCAATTGACCTCCGAGCCATAGAAAACAAGATTTTGCAAATAAAACTAATTTTTGTGACATTTAACCTTGAATAATTTTTTAAGCCTGGCCGCTATCGTTCTCCATTTTTAATATGTTGTTTAAAACAACAAAATGAAGCGATTAAAAAAAAATTGCTGCCACCATTTTTTTTGCACTGACGGCCTTTTTTAAAATAACTGGACTAGTGGGAGTAATAAAATAATTTTTTCTATAAAACTTTCTTTTTTTTAACGATCTTTTCAACCATACCTTTTTCGACATATGGTGCCACTTAAAATTTTGGAGACATTCTGGAGAAAACTACTCAGAATGCTGAATTTTCCGAGACATAATATCACCGTTTGGTTCTTTATTATGGGGTTTATAACAAACTTTGTTAAACCAACTCTCTACGACTTACCGTTCTTAAAAATATACTGGTACGGGTGGTCTCATTCACCCGGTATATTTACAATATAAGTGCGTAATCGACTGTTTTACTGCGTGAGCGCAGGCAGGAAAACAGATTTTGCACGAATATAGAATATGTTTCACATTGAGGAATTTTTATGTTGAGAATATAATTCACATGTCACATGGTACATTTTTGATTACTTTCATTGGTTAAAATACAAAAACAAAATCGCAGAATAGGCTATCAAATCGGTGATAATTTTATCCCCGTATGTTGACTGTCACATGATTTTAATGAATAAAATAGTTTACTGTCAAAGTGACAAATCGTTTAAAATTGTAGACTTTAAAAAAATATATTTTTTATTAACGTTCATTATATTCTCTTACCAAATATAACTCGTGTTATGATTAATAATCGATGATAATCATAACACTAGTTATATTATCCCCGAAAATAAGAAACAAATGTTTTCATGAAATATTGCTAATAAATAATTTTCTTTTTTATCAATTCAGTTGCATGTACACATTAGCATTAATAGGGGGCGCTGTACGTTAGACGTCACTCTTGTTTAAATAATTGAACATTATCTGTTAAAAATTAATTCTTTAAAATATAGTTTGTATAAAAATGAGTGACAGTAAGGTTGAAATAGATTATACTTCCCTTGAACTTTGTTCTGCAGCAGAAAGCGTTCATGATAAATTATTACCTGAGTAAAAAAACGATACGAAGATACATACAATAACTTGTTAGAAACGTGTGACCATTACTACATAGTTTTATGTAAATGAACTTAATGTACATTTTAAAATAAGAAGAATGATCATGAAATTGTGTTAAAGTCGGGCCGGCGAGAGGTGTCTTATGTCTCACCTTTTAGTAAAGCATGGTTTAAGATTTTAAAAACGTATGTCGTTATTGGTTCATACAGTTAGTAATTTTGAATGCCAACATAACCTCGTCAATGGTTATAGGTTATTTTCAAATTTAAGCCGTGCTGTCAAATTTAAATAAGATTATTGTTCGAATATCTTGGGATTCACCATCCTAAAGGTCTTAAAAGTCCCCATCCACTCGTATAAATAAAGTCGAATTTCGTTTAAAGTCTGTTCGCACTTATTCTGGCATGTAAAGTCCACCGAGTGTGGGTAGTCATATGATACAAATATATTGTACAATTGTAAACGATTATCAGAACCGAGGCCGGTTCATTTTGGATGTGTTTTACAAATTAATTATATCAATAAGAAACGAATTAGCTAGCAGTAGGCATTTCCCGAATGAAGTGCGAAAAGTTTGGTTAATTGCGAAGGATCGTTTTAGCCGACAGATCTCACTGCGTCAAAAGAGTCAATACTGTAATTTGGTTATCGAAGCCACTTATAAATAACTGATTTTGTCATAAATAAATACTCTGTATTGGATGTTAAAATGAGATTTATTATTAGTTAATAATATAATCGATTTTAAAATCTCAGTTTACAGTTGGTCAATATATATATATATATATATATATATATATATATATATATATATATATATATATATATAACATAAGTACAGCTACAGTTAAATATAATAATTCTTTACAATGTTATACAGTAACTAAGATTCTAATTTTTGCCTTAAATTCAAATATTGGTCATGTTATAATTAAGTCATCACCTTCACTTTCACTATCATCTTCACTCGACTCTCCGACATTGATTACCAGAGGTTTTACCATTTCCTCAGCTCTTTTTGAACGTTCCACCTCTGGCTGATTTTCGAACGCTTCTTCGACTAAAATCCACGTCTCATCCAAAAGACAGAATCGTAACTAATTTCACAACTTTTATTAGCAAAATATTTTCGCAAAAATGTTGCTCGAGCACCAGCAATATGAACCTGCTCCATTAAACGCCTTCTTCCATCGTCAACTTTGAATTCAAAACCAATTTTGTGTAACAATTGTTTCAAACTCGTTTTACTGAAGGTAAATATTTTATCTTCTTTAAGTTCAGTTTGGAGTTTTTCGATAGTAATATGTGAGTCTAAAATTAAACAGTGATTAACCCATTTCAACAATAATTTGTGAATTATTTACTAGTTGCATGCATGGTGTAAATTTTTCGTTTCTAAACGTCTTTCACGTATTCGTCGACATCCTCG
This sequence comes from Vesta saturnalis, assembly GCA_036346205.1. Classification (NCBI taxonomy): domain Eukaryota; kingdom Metazoa; phylum Arthropoda; class Insecta; order Coleoptera; family Lampyridae; genus Vesta; species Vesta saturnalis. The sequence continues at coordinate 1,131,975 of JARFJB010001127.1, read as the reverse complement.
GACTTCGACTTCAAGCGCAGCCTATGTTTTTGCGGTGAAACCGGCGCCGATTTCCCAGATTCTAAAGCGAGAGCCACTCTTGTCTGTGTCCGAGTTACGGTTTTCTCGGAAATGCCGCATGCGAGAGCAGTTCGCTGCAACATATTACATAAATATAAATTTAAATAGTAAAAATTATTAGCGTACCTGGATAATGGAAGTTAAAGGTAAACTTGGCCCCCCGTTATCGCGTTCCATCTCGAAATAATGCAGTATATTCATTAACATTACTTGAGTTTGGCTTTTCAAAGATTTACCTTTTAATGACATCATTATTTGCTGCAAAATACATAAATGCATTCAATCAATTGGAAATACATGTTGCATTATAAACTTACCTCGTAATAGTGAATATTAATAATAATAGTTTTGAAAAAAACTGTTGTTTACAAATGCAATGGAAACTAATAAATTACGAAGCGAAAGATAAATTATTATAACTACAAAACACGATCTGAGATTATACGAAACGAAATACGAAGAATAATTTGAGGTTAAATAGCCAAGAAGACATCTGACAGCGTCATGCGCTTTGAGTTTAGAATCGACATACGTTTTTAAGTCCTGCATTTAAAATATATAGAAGACGTATAAATTATAACCCGTCTTTCTTTAAGTGGGAATTTCGCACTAAGGTAATGGGAAACAGATGCATTTCACAGTAATAATTATATCCCCATTCTCGAGTCCACCATGAGACACCTCTCCCCGGCGCTACTATAACATGTATTTTAATGAGGTTTCAAACCATTACAACTAGTTGAATTACACCAGAAGTTCAAAATGTGTGTGCCGTTGGCACTTTAATAGGTAAATTCTAAAATGACTAATTGGCTTAATACTGGAAATTATTCCTTGCTGTGATTGCTATTGGAAAAATAAACTGAACTCTATTATAAAATACAGTGCAAATATAATTGTGGTTTGACAATAAAATAAAGTTTTAATGTGGTGTCATCTAATAGCAGATCGCTTAGTAATATAGAAATTCCGTAGCCTTAAAGTCAAATAATTATCAATTCTATAAAAAATCTTGCCCGAATAAAAATTTTTAGATTGGAAATCTATGGCTAACTTCACATCGAAAAGTATAATAATCAAAATTAGCATAAATAAACTTACCATCTCCGCCAGTTGGGTGCCAAAAAACCTTAATAAACCTATTATTTAACACAGCTTCAGTACTTCTATACGCAGCATTTGCTTCAGCATGACTAGAAAATGTAACAATGGCAGCTTCAGGATCACTTTCATAAAAAACTTGAATATTAACAATCTTGCCAAATTTTGAAAAATGATTATTGAGATGGGCAATATTGTTTAATCCAGTCGGCACTTTCTTCAATTCTAAGGAACAATTCGATGGATTTTTCGCACGTGGCCCCAGTCGGTTGTAATCAAACGGTTTCTTTTTAAAGATGCCTTCTTGTTGTTCGATGTCGGGTTGAACATACTGATGACGTGAAAAATTATTACCAAATGGTTCTGGTTGTTGATTATCCATTACCGGTACTGATATTAACTCCCTTTGTAAACTTGATTGCGGCATAAAGGGACCCATCTGTGGAAGCCGTGGTGCTAACATCGCCCTCGGACCGCGAAAACCAGGTCGGTGCCACATTTGCGGAGCCTGAAATAAGTTCATTAAAATATAGACTAATCAAGGTGAAATAAATACGATAAATCAATGTGCAAACGATGTCACTAACAAGTCTCTGTTAAATACTTCAAGCTAATTGTGGAAGATTATGTGAGATTTTGATTTCAGTAATTACTGTAGTATGGCAACACTATCGCTTCATTTACCAGTTGTATTTATTTCAACATGCCACAGTTTTCATAAGGGTAGCATAACAAAATTGTATAGAGATTACGATTGATTACACATTTATTATGGGTAGTTCAACGTTTAACGCATTTAACGTCAACGTAAGAGATGTTTGGGAACGTTTGGGCTTATGAATAACATTTCGTAAATACGTATTGAGAATGGACAAAATTTGTTTTTATGTTGTTTCATACAGTATAACAGTTATGATACGCCACTGGTTATATTTCAAAAGGAATAAATAATATTTGAATATAAAAGGAGTTGAGTACTGAGTTAAAGTACCAACTTGTTTTATTTAATAAGTTCCTTCTAGAAATTAATCCCTTTTACGGTTTTGTATACAATAAAATTTGACGACGTCATGTATTTTCAAAATGTGAAAAACAATATGTGGTGGATTTGAAACTGCATTCAAAATAAACAACTATCATGTCAAATAACTCTTCGTTGGTATAAAGCATTTTGTAATACTAAAAGGCAACGCAACACGAACAACAACAAGAATAACTCAAACAATAACACGAAATGGTACCAATGCAGCATTTGCAAAATCAAGAACAAGCTTTGAATAATCAAGAACAAGCTTTGAATGACATGAAACTAAACTGTTTTAATATTTTGACGTATTTGCTTCCAATTTTGTTTTCACAGCCTACTAACGTTTATGATGGATGGCTTCGCTAAGAAATGATTATTACTAGGTCGAATGAAATAATAACCGGGCTTTTCTTTTTAACGCTCCCTAGGTCAAATGAGTAACGTGACGACTTGATATATGTTGAGTGAGGATGTAAAATGGAGGGAAGAGCAGATTGGCTTATAGCAGCATCATGTCTGAGCAATAGGTGCACACGTCTGTAGAGCAACGCATTATTATTACATTTTTGTCGCGGTGTAACGAGCCAGCCGCCTTTACCAAATTGTTTTTGAATTATTTACTAATTATCCTGTTTAATTTGAATTTACAGATATCGTCAAATAATGAATTTATATTCCCTCCGACGTACATTTCAAAAACGTTAAGAGTATTGTTACGTCAAAGTCCCCACCAGTCTATCCACCAATCACGGCATTAGAAGCCCGACCAGAAGCCGTCTCCGCCCTCCGCGGATTCTAAATAAAACCGCGAGACGCGCTACAGACGCTCTCATTCCATTGCGTCAACTCGACTCATTCCCCTGGGTCTCTTTGGAGACTCAAGCCTGTTCCTGTTCACTCTCATTCCGCTGGGTCTCTTTCCAGAGCCCAGACCGACCTGCTCTTATCTTATGCACCAAGGTTTACTACTGCCTCAATCTGCGGTCACCTGCATGTAAGTTAAACATACAACACCACACTTACACCAGTGAACGACTTCATGTCGAGCAAAACACCCGATGTAGTCTTCTGCTTACTCCATTAAACAGAAAGGTTGTCGCCTGAATCGACTAAACAGAGCAACGGGTATTTGTCCAGATTCTTGTAATTGATACTCCTACACAACGCACACCGATTCACGCAAACACGCCTACACTAGGCAATATAATTAAAACGGAAGTGCAGTAAGCCGACAGATTGCAACAACAAGCCGCCCCCAATTAGACCATATTTCGGTTACCCAGTTTCGTAAATTACGAACCCCGTACGTAACATTGATTATTACATTGTAATCTCGCTAAACGTAATAAACCGCTTTCCTACCCGCTCAGTTATCGTGAGATATCCAGAGGATAGGAACATCCTGATTTAACATCTTCGTTAAATGCCGTCAGCGTGTTTAACACCGCTGAATACAGAAACGTCCCGAATATTTAAAGGTCTTACGCCGTTCCCAGGCTAAGAGAAAACTTTACTTCTTAACGGCCTTGAACCTCTATTCGATCCTGATCGCGCTAACCCAGACTTGCAGGAGAAACCCTTCTTTAAGTCTATCGTACCTGTGAAACGTTTAGTTTATCCTGTACCTGACAATCTTTAAATTAAATCGTTCCGGAAGATTTAAATACTTTATCACTGTTATTATTAAAACCGGCCCCGAGTTAGAGCCATCCCAGCCAAAACCAGAAGTGAAGGGAGCTACTAAGTGGCCACCGCCTTAAGCGTACCCGCACCCAGAATATAATACGAAAGTATTCATTTTCAATTCAAAGAATTTGATAACTCGTAAACACCACCAATTCTGTTTTACTAAAACTTCCCCTAATTACTAAGAGTAATTAAAAATATACTATTCCACCGTAATTAATAACATACTGTAAATAGACAGTAAGTTAATAAACACCCTGTAAATATTATTTAGTTTCTTTAAAATTCAAAGGTAGAGGTATAAAAGTTGCATTTATCTAATTTAAACTCGTATTCTTTGTAAAACGCATAAAGCGAAAATACTCCCTTTAAAAGTATTAATTTCTGTTGACCGTAAAAACAGTAGAGAGACTTATCTTATCACCGCATGACCTAGACCACTATTATAAACACAGTTACAATAATTGTATAAAACTTTGCTGCCGACAGCTACCCGAAAGGTCCGGCTTTTACAATTTTAATTTTATTTGATTGAAGGAGACCGTCGCCTTACAATACGGGAAATTGCTGCGCACGTCAGAATATCGTACGGAAGTGCCCAATCAATCATTTCAGAGGATTTGGGTTACCGAAAAGTGACGGCAAGGTGAATTCCTCGCCTCTTGACGCAAGATCACAAAGCAAACCGTCTTGCCGTGAGTGAAACACTGTGATAAGACGTGGGTGCATCATTACACACCGGAGTCTAAGCAGGGAAGCATGGAGTGGCGAAAATTTGGAGAAGCAGCACCGCGGAAAGTCAAGACCCGTATTTCTGCTGGGAAAATTCTTGCAACGATTTTTGGGAGGCATATTGCTCGTTGATTTTCTCCATGAACTGCTTGCTAAATTACGGCAAGCATAGGCTAGATGAATTCCTAGATCATCTAAATAGCCGCACACCCTCCATCAAATTCACAATGGAATTGGAGTCGGAACAAAACTGCCATTCCTTGATGTACTTGTACACACTTTCACAAGTGTATACAGGAAACCTACCCACACGGGGAGGTACCTACACTACAACTCCAATCACCACAAAACGTGAAGTTAGGCGTGGCAAAATGCTTGTACGATAGAGCAAAAACAATATGCTCAAAACAAGAGGACCTGAACAAAGAAAAAGAAAATAGTGCTAGAACACTCAAAGAAAATGGCTACCCCGATCTAACACCCAACCTAAACAGGGAAAGGGTAACCGAAAAAGAAGAACCTAAATATACAGCGATAATACCATATATACAAGGTACCTCAGACAAAATACGAAGGATAGGCAGCAAATACAAGACACGCACTGCCTTCAAATCGACCAGAACGCTCAGGGAATACTAACCAAAACCAAACCATACAATGAAAATCAGAATTCCAAGAATTGTGCATACAACCTACCATGCTAATGCGGCAGAGCATACATAGGAGAGAGCAGTAGACCACTCAAAGTGAGAACTCAGGAACATAAGAACAACGTCCGTAAGGGCGAAACAGACATCAAGAATCACCGAACATGTCTGGAACGAAGACCACCGCATCCAATGGGATAACATACAGATAGTGGCAAAGGACGAGAACACAACTCGTTGGAAACTCAAAAAAGCTACATACATCGCACTAGCAGAAATACGCGAAGAGCTTAAGCGCAATACACCTGCGCAAGAAGTTACGGCGCAACATGCGCAATAAACTTCTGCGCAACCACGAAAAAGTTTAATATATATAAGTTCTAAAAAATATATATTGGATTACTCAGTGGCTCAGCGGTAAAGGTGTCAGACTAGTAAGTGAAAGGTACCAAGTTCGAATCTGAGAGTAGTCAAGTGCTTGGGAAAAAATTATATAACATATGAATTCGACTCAAGTGAGAAAACAGTCCTTCTCAGGACTAAGCCTGATGACGGCAGGAGAGTCCGCTTCCGAAACGTCGCGCTCAAAACCATAAACTGTGGAAATAGGCCGATAAACTCCACTAATAGGAAACCACAGTTACAAAACACATAATACAGAAATAGAAATTATTCAACGATTCCAAAACAAAACCTTAAGGCTAATAGTGAATGCACTGTATTAAGAAGGAAATAACAAAATTTAATGTTAAATACAGCGAAAGAGTGGAAGTGCATCAGAATGCTCTTGTTGATAAACTAATGGACAGGACATAGGAAATACGACGATTAAAACGGTATAAACCTTCGGACTTACCCACTAGATTTAACTAATGTGTTTCTACTACAATATAACTAAGTAGCAAACTGGTAATGTGAGCATAAATATCAAGAACACTCACAGGGTGACCCAGTCTTCTGTAATCGGTCCATAGCTTGTTTACTTTTCAATATATCGATTTGACATGCGTTTGGTGCAAAATTTAATTTTGTTCAATATATACAGGGAGTCCTACTAAGAGTGCTGCACCAAACTTAAGTTTTATTAAATGGAACACTCTGTATATAATTATTTTTTTAGTTTCCTTGTACAAAAATAATGAGGGCTTGCATGAATCAGTATCTTCAGTATTCCAGAGTTATTCACGTTTTTATTAGAAAAATTGCTCACCTTCGAGAAATCACTCTGAAGAAAGCAATGGATATTTCTAAAAAATCTCGCCACTAAAAGTTTCACAATAACTCCTAGTTTCCAATAATGCACAACTTTTTTTCTACTATGTACACAATATACAGGCTGAGCTAAAATCCAAAAACTTTAATTACTTCATTCTTTCAAATGGAACACCCTCTTTATTTTTTCACCATTCGATAGCATTTTCGATAAGCTTTCCGTTGATATAAGATTTATCTGGCAAATTCTGGATATTTCTCACGGTTTTAAAAATAAATAATAATAATTTGGTAAAATCAAGTACGCTAGTACCATGGTTAATTTTTTATTCAGTATAACGGCAAAATTGTTAAAAAATTAACACTATGAGATTAATGGATACAATACAGCAAATTTTTATAACAGATGTTCGAATAGACTAGCATTCTGATCGAAACGCGTCCTCAATCGCCGTTCGAATGACAGGTTGACCTTATCTAGTAGTTCGACTCGAATTCTCCCAAATGCTTCGCGAATACGAGCTTTCATGTTTTCTTGTGTTGTTGGTTTTACTACATAAGCTTTCTCTCTGACATATCCCCGAAGGAAAATTGGCGTCAGGTCGGGCGACCGAGGTGGCCAAACAATGAAACCTCCTCTACCTATCCATCCATTAAGGAAAGTTCTATCCAAATATTGGCGAACCACTCTATAATAGTGCACGGGAGCACCGGCTGTAGCCATATGCCTCTTCTTGTGAAGATATCGACATCTTCCAATAACACGGGAAGTTGATGTAGAAATCTTAAATAAGAACACCATCGAAGAAATATGGGCCGATCACTTTTTTGTGCCGATTATTCCTCCTTAAACGTTCAGCGACCATCGGTTCTAACAATCAAAACCAACAACAACAGAAGACATGAAAGCTCGTATTCGCGAAGAATTCGGGGCAATTCAAGTCGAACTACTAGATAAGGTCAACCTGTCATTCGAACGGCGATTGAAAACGTGTATCGATCAGAATGGTGGTCTATTCGAATATCTGTTATAAAAATTTGCTGTATTGTATCCATTAATCTCATAAGGTGTTCATTTTTTAACAATTTTGCCGTTATACTGAATAAAAAATTAAACATGACACTCTGAACCCAGCCTTAGTTCAGACATTTATTGTTAAAAAACCTTGATATATCCAGAATTTACCAGACAGACCTTATATAAACGCCTAAACGGACAGCCTATCGAAAATGCCTTCGAATGGTGAGAAAATAAATAGAGAAAAATGAAATAATTAAGCATACTAAAAAATTGTATATTATCTGAAACAAGGAATTACTGTGAAACTTGTGAGTTTTTAGAAATATCCATGGCTTTCTTCACAGTGATTTCTCGAATGTGAGCAATTTTTCTAATAAAAACGTGAATAACTCTGGAATGGAAGAAAATAGACCCATACTGATTCATGCAAGCCCTCATTATTTTTGTACAAGGAAAATATACCGGGTATTCCATTTAAAAAACATAAGTTTGGTGAAGCACTCTTAGTAGGACACCCTGAATACATTAAAAAATTTTTTCCAAGCGACCTTGATATACAAATTTATATGCATGTATAGATCTAGTTGAAGTGAGTCTTTTTATTATCGGAGACAAAATCTTAAAAGGCCTAGGCCTAGAAGTAAATCATGAGTAAAAATCAGTTGAATTTTATTCACGAAGGTAATGAAAACCGTCGATAATTGTATTAGTTTTATAATTTGTGATATTTTTAGCGAAGAGATACATCAATTCAATAGAAATGTCCGATTTAGACGAAGAATTAATGCAATGCACCCCCCGAGCTAACCTTACTTGCAACAAACACATTTCAATAGTTAATTCCAATTTTGCTTATCATCGATTCATCAAATGGACTAAAAATCACAATGCCTCAAATTAGACCGAAAATGTGTTACTGGCATATTTTAGTAATTTGACTGACAACGAAAAGTTAAAAAGTTCAACTCTTTGGAGTCAGTATTCAATGTTGAAGGTAGAATTGAACATTAATCATAATGTTCAACTCGCCAATTACACAAAACTAATTCCGTTTCTAAAAAGAAAAAATGCTGGTTACACGCCCAAAAAATCGAAAGTTCTGTCGAAAGAGCAGGTAGACACTTTCCTGCAAAAGGCACCCAATGAAAAATATTTAGCTATGAAGGTAATACTTTTGGAAACTTACGTAGAAAAAGAGTTAAAAACATTTAATCTGTTTCTTAGTTGATATTGATATTGGGAGTGTCAGGGACATGCCGCTGTGATTTGACAGTGCAAGATATCCAAGATTTGGGGTTAGCAATCCTGGTACAAGTTCTTCATACTAAAATTAACAAATCCCGTTCTTTTACTATTCTGGGATAGTTCTACCTGAATATTTGAATACAATACCTCGCTCTCCGGCAAAATATAAATAGATTCATGGTTAAATACCATAATGGTATGTGCCACAAAATGGCTATAGGAAGACACAAAATAGGAACTATTCCCCAAGAAATCGCTTCTTTCTTAAAACTTCCCAACCCTGAGAAAATACAGGTCATTATCTAAGACGTATGTCAGCCACTTATTAGTGTAGTGTAGTGGATAAGGAGTGAGGGGTTGATGTTACGGCCTTAAAGAGGCATGGTGGTTGGCGATCTACGGCTGTTGCAGAGGGATACATCGAAGATTCCATGCAGAATAAAAAACAAACTGCAATGAAAATTCTAGTACCAACTGATTAAGTTGATAGATCTACCACTTCAAATAGTTCTGACTGTCTGATGTTACTAATATTGTAGAAAACCCCGCGAATAATAGAAAAATGGGAATGGGGAATGAGTATATTGTAAAAAATACTGAAAATAACGGATTAGACATGGGAATTACTGGTGCTTTAAAATTTGAAAATTGCAAAATAGAAAATTGTTCATTTACTGTCACTCTTTCAAAATAAAATAAGATAAAATGTTCAAATTGTATTTAATTCTTACGCTTGAAAAAAAAATAGTATATGTTACTTGGTGCTTCAGCACAAAAAGACTCACTTCTACTCCATGTGACATAATCTACTACAAATAGTGCACCAAAAGCATATCTATTAAATGGCGAAAACCGTAAATCGATATATTGAATAGCAAACAAGCTATGGACCGACTACAGAAGACTGGGTCACCCTGTATGTATTAGATTTAACCAACGAACAACTTATTGTCCTTTCGGACAGCTTGTATGATTATTTTTGACCATTAAAAAAAAATTAAATGTGTAAAAATGAAAATTCTTTCAAAATCCTGTAAATTATACAGGATTTATTATTGATAGAAATGGAATTAAAACTTCACCAGAAAAAATTAAGGCGTAAAGAAACTGTTGGGAATTGGTGTAACACTTGTAGAGAATCGTTTAAATTAGCAAAACAAAAATTAACTTTGGCAGAGATTTTGGGTCATTTTAATCCCGAATTACCTTTGATATTAATTGTTGACACAAGTGAAAAAGTCGGAGCAATTTTAAGTCAAATTTATCCTATAAACGACATATTCAAGTAAAACTCTTTCGCCAAGAAAACAAAAATTCTCTCAAGTAAAAAAGGAAGGCCTGGCTATTATTTTCGGCTTTTCAAAATTTCACCAATATTAATTAATTTATTAATAATAAATTTAAATTAATTACAGACAATAAAGCGTAAATAGCAATTAATGTAAGTAATGGTCCAAAGTGAAATGTAAAATTCTTGGCCTCAAAATATTACGATCTGACGCAACTTGCTTTAATAAAATATTGATAAAAAAAAGACAGTGCTCCAAAAAAAATTTTGATTTTTGAAATATCTCCAAAACGAAAAAAGGTATTTTTCTCATGCTTAGTATAATAAATAGAGATATAAAGTACATTTATTTTAGCTTATTAATACGTTTTTATTGGGTACAGTGGCGTAGAACGCAAGGAGTAGAGCAGCCTTTTAATCCCTAATTTCTACGCCAATGGAATAAATCGGATTTTTTTATTAAAATACGAAATCTTGATGTTTTTCAGATAAAAAAGATATACTTTGTCTCTAAATCGATAACTTTAACAGTTTCTAGGATAATTGCATTTTTAGGTATTTGTTACCATCTGCTTTGGCAGGTTCTTAACTTTGACACCCTGTATATCTCAAAAACGAAGCACTATTGGACATTATATGAAAGTTTGGTGTTAAAATGATTAGATCAATCAATTCCTGAAGTTACAAAACACATATTTTCACGTTTTGATGTTGTCTCTCAAATATTGCAGAATAATAATCTACCTAAGCAGTTGGTAATAAATATCTAAAAATGCAAATATCTTAGAAACTGTTAAACTTATCGATTTAGACGAAGTATACCTTTTTTATTTGAAAAACATCAAGGTTTCGTAATTTAATTAAAAAAATGCAATTTACTCCATTGGCGTAGAAATTAGGGATGAAAAGGTTGCTCTACCTCTTGCGTTCTACGCCACTGCACAGAATAAAAACATATTAATAAGCTACAACCAATGTACTTCATATCTCTATTTATTATACGAAGAATCAGAAAAGTATCTTTTTTCGTTTTGGAGATATTTCAAAAATCAACATTTTTTTGGAATTTAAGACATTGTTTTTTTTATTATCAATATTTTATTAAAGCAAGTTGCGTCATGTCGTAATATTTTGAGAATCTTTGGACCATTACTTACGGACTATCGCATACAATTACGAAATACAATATGTAAACCCTGTAAATAATCAGGCAGATTGGTTATCACTTTTATCAATTAAAGAAGACAATTGTCAGGTGACTTATAAATTATAGTCTTTACCTAAAGAATGACATTTCACTAAATTTTAAAATAAAGACAAAAATAGCGATCCCATCCTAAATAAAATTTAAATATTTTTATGGATTGGCTGGCCTATAAAATAAATTTAGATAATGAGCTGAAATTTTTTTATAATTATCGAAATTAGTTAATCATAGATGACGATTGTTTGTTTTGGAATAATGGCATAGTCATTCCATTAAGTTTAAAATAAAGATTGTTACACTCCTTACATTCTTCACATTTAAGAATTGTATAAATGAAGAGTATGGCCTACTCATATTTTTGGTGGACACAATTAAATTCAGGGATAAGTCAACTGACAAAAAAGTGTCGTACTTGTGCTATAAATTTTACAAACCCTTCCAGTGGAAGTGGCCCAAAAGAAATTTTGAAAGGATACAAATTGATTACATGCAATTCGCCAGTGATTATTTTCTGATACTAGTTGATGCTCACAGTACATGGTTAGAGGTGTTTCCAACTAAAGTAATAACAGCTACATTCACAACTGAGAAATTGGGGGGAGGGGCGTGGAATATCACTAAATTTGGTTTCAGATAATGCGTCTCAATTTTTAAATAGTGAATTCCAACGTTTTTTTTTACACGAAATAACATTAAGCACACAAGCCCACATTATCATTCGGAGCCGCGGAAAATTCGGTCAAAACTGTCAAGTATGCTTTAAAAAAAAGTTTTTTGTCACTGCTGTGAGTAAACAATTTGAATTCAGTACTAAATAATTTTTTGCTAGATTATAGAAATGCAGTACATGTGTATCACCTCCTGCCAAATTAATTTTTAGCAGAAATTTAAGAAACAGATTGGACGCGCTGCTACCTAATGAAAAGGTGGCGGAGATTTATTAAAAAAACACACATTAATCAAATTAAGTACTACCGTGAAAACAAAAGTTCAATTTGTTGAAGGGGAAGTGGTCTTGGTTAGATATTATAAAAATGTTAATAAACGTACAAGGATTTGAGGTATAATATTAAAGAAAATACGACGCTATATATATATATATATATATATATATATATATATATATATATATATATATATATCGTACGTTGACGACGACACATTCAAAATGTCGCCTAAAATATTTAGCCAAATATATTTTGTTGACGAATCAAGAAAAATTCAGAAGGGTCGTGATGTGTATATGGAGCAACATATGGCCGGTCAAACACCCCCTCAGAAGCTAAGGAAGTTTCTTTTAGCCAAGGACAGAATTTTAAGAATTGTGACAGAATTTAATAACAGATCAATTTTAGAGTACTTGCGTTATTTCGTCTACAATTACCTATTTCAATAAAATAATGTTTTTTGCGTATTTAATTTAATTATTTGAGCTATTGTAATATTAACATACAAAATAATACTAACGCTAAAAGTATTTCAATATAGCAGTTTAGCAGCTATATATGTCTACTATATAATCCCTTAATTCCAAGATTTCATTCTTATCAGAAGCATAGTTATGAGGGATTGAAATTTTGAAATTTGAAAATTTCTAACTCCTGTCCTGGAAAAGCCAGAGAAATCTCATAAAGCTCATTATATTTTCGTTATATGTGACTATAAAATCCGTAAATTAAAAAAATAATTACCAGGGCCGTTTTTTTTTTTTGAAAAAACGGGCGATTTTAACCCCATAATTAAATAAAAAATATTTTTTCAAAAAAGCCCAAGTCAAATTTCATTAAAATCGATCAGATAGTGTCGGAGTGACACAGACACACAGACATACACGAAATCGATGTTTTCGACTGAGGGAACACGAAAAAAATTTTTTTTTCTATTGTAATACTTTCTCTTGGTATACATACGTAATATACGAGAAAATAAAAAGTAAGGAATAAACTTAAAAAAAAAACAAGAAAATGGTACATTTAACTTTTTAAAGAGAAAATGCACTGAACGGAATCAAAATCAACATGTATGTACTATTAAAACTTGCTTAACACAAAAAAAAACAGTTGCAGTAACTTATTGTAATAGTTTTCCACCTTATTCAATGTGTTGATTCTGTTATTTTATAATGGGCACACGTAAGTATAAATGGAACTACTGAATTTAAAGTGTGAGAGTATGATTGCATTCCTCTAAAGTGCTAAATATGTTCCCTTTTGCAAGATGTCTGTACTAAAATTTTGGCGGCGAACCGGGCGGCGACAAACCGGCCGCGGCGAAACGGCGACGGCGAAACGTCCTAGCATAAATCAGTAGCAATATTTTAATGTTGTTGATATCGTTGAAAAGGACTTGAAACGAGCTTTCAAATGAGGTATTACTTGCTATATGATCGCATTTAAAATTATTTTAGAAAATAGCCGCCATTTAGTAACATAATTTTAAATGAGAGCCATATGGCAAGTAATACCTCATTTGAAAGCTCGTTCCAAATCCTTTTCAACGACATCAACGACATTAATATTATTACTACTGAACATGAGTATCAACCCAAAAACGGCAATTAATGTTTTGAGGGTTTTGGGTTGAAACTCATAAATCAGCAGTAATATTTTAATGTTGTTGATGTCGTTGAAAAGGACTTGAAACGAACTTTCCAATGAGCTATTACTTGCTATATGATCCCATTTAAAATTATTTTACAAGAAGGCGGCTATCCGCTATTTTTAATGATTGCGTCACTGAATACCATCAAAAACGTTGTGCTTTAGTTCGGTTTCCCAAAATTTTTGTGGTTCACATTACAGGTTGGGGGGATTTTAGCCGGGCACTGTATCTATTGTTGGTGAGGTCCCTTTAAGAGGTTAGTGCTGTAGTTTGCTCTCCACATTTCCAAATTTATATAAACAACTTGCAATCAGTACAAAGGAAATTTCTATGTTGTTGCTTTTAAGTCTGGTGTTCCCCATGAGAATATTAATTATACTGAGAAAAAATCTAAATTTGCGAAATCTTCAGGATAGAAAACATAATGCAGATGTTACACAGCACATAAAACCTTGCATGATTGTGTTGATTGGCCTAAACTCCTTCAAAGGCTCAGTTTCTATGTACCACCTCGTAATTTACGTGTGACTACGCGTCACAACTAAAGCAATATCTTAAATGTAGATAGACTTTAATGCTTCTCTCTTACTTAATATGACTTGTGATAATTGGCATTTCCTAGTACGTATATGTGATATTTTACTTATGAATAATATTTATTTTTTGTAACATAGATATAAATAATATAACAAAATTTATGAATGATGTCCGTTAACTGTAAAAAAATAAAATAAAAAATAGAAAATTTAAACGGAAAACATAGCTGATGTAACACAATCATTTTCGATTTCCGATATATAAATAAACACACGAGGATGAATTGCTAAACAACAAAACAAAGCACATCAATGAAAAACAACTTGGATTGTAATCAAATAGATATGAAAATTTTCCCACCACAAACTTTGATAACAATTTTTTTTTTACATTTTGTACACTTACCTGTGGATTGTATTCAGGCATTAACGGACGTGGTGGAATATGATGCATGTTGGGATGTCCGGGACCTGCAATTATTGGTGGAGGTATCATCGGGGGTGGCGCATCATTTAATGGAGCACCATTGGGACCAAAAGTAAGGACACGAGTAAGTGCTGAATCTTCAAGCACCACTGGATCAACACCATGATCGTATGGACACATTTCACCACGCATACAAAATCCTTTCTCATCATAATCTCTACATCGTTTTTTTGGTGAACGATTTCCTGTTGAATTATGAACAATAACTGATTGAATGCTTTGAGTTGTATTTGTTAATCGTAAATCTAAATCACCATGATTCGAGTCCTGTGTAGGAGTTCCAGCACCAGAACGATTGTCTTTTAATTCTTTGTCAGATCTTAATCCATCCTTACGATCTTTCCTATCAGTAGAACGTGATCTACTACGACTATTGGATCTTGGAGGTGATCGATTCCTATATCGACCTCTATAATTATGTCGTGGACTACGTGAACGTGACCTTACACGACCAGGAACAGGTGATGGTGAACGAGTTCTTCTACCATATCTTCGAGGAGGTGATTTATTTCGATATGGTCTTGGCCTATCACGTTTCTCTCTATAAGGTTCACGTGATTTTTCTCTAGAGCGCGACCGTCGATTTCTATCCCATGATCGTGAACGTGATCGATTTCTTGATAATGATCTATGTCGTGAACGTTTTCTTGGTTTATCTTCCTTTTCCTAAAATGCAATGTGTACGATAAATATTATGATAGTGTACAAATAAAAGAATTGTAATTTTTACATAAGGCAGCCTTGAATTCTTTTTCAACAGATTAAGCTAACATATTTTAAATATTAATATTTATTTTTTGCTAATTTGAAAGCAAGTCATAATAGACAGTCAAAATAAGTAATTATAAACATCTTTTCTTTGGTGCTAATTGGATATGATCAGTTATATTGACAGAATAAATCCATCTCTGTATAGAATTTAGTCCCAAAAAAGTATTGATTACAGTTCTAACCAACAGAGCTTCCAAGAGGCCAGGGCGCAAGGCGTACCACACAAAAATTAAAAAATACCGAACGCGTTTCAATAGATAAGCTATTATCATCAACGATCGTCTACGACAAACTAAAGAAATTGCAAATATACAGGGTGTATTTTAAAATCATTGACAAATGAAAACTAGAGATTCTAGGTACTGAAATAAGACAAAAATGCTTATGAATGCACTAACAAGTTTTAGTACAACTATCCGTTAAGTGATATGTAAAATTATTTCATATTCAATTCAGCTTCAACAATTTAAATACTGCATTTTCGCAAAAAAAAAAGTTTAAACAATAAATACTCAAAAACTATAAGGAATTTTGATATACATATATCAATAAAAAATATTCCAAATTTAGTACAGAATACGAATATACTCTAATATATAGCACATTACATTTAAAATAAAAAAGTCGGTTTCAATCCAAGTAAAACTGAACACCCTGTATACACAAAAATTACAAAAACAAAAAATTTATTATTTCCCATTTAACTTTTGTATTTAACTTTTTTCTGTAACTGCCACAGGTTTCTAGATAAGGTACAGGATCATCTTGGGTGGACCATCCTGTACAATTAGATATAATAATCGATGTGCAAGATAATCCACATGTAAGTTCCCGAACTTTAACCTCCAATCGTGACATCAGTCACAGGTCAGTTTTAACTTATATGAAAAAACATAAATGGCACCCCTACACATTCAAAACTTAAAACGAGGATCATGGACCTAACCGTTCATGCAGCGGATTGACAGATGCTTTACCTTGCTTTGAAAATTTTTTTACTGATGAAACGTTTGAAGAAATTACCAAGTGGACTAACATAGATATATCCGTGAAAGGAACTATCTATGAAAATGTGACTGCCACAAATAAAGACACAAACAGTTTAGAGATAGAAGCATTAGTGGGGATTTTAGTTTTAACAGCAGCTCTCAAAGACATTCACATGACATCGGATAAGTTATTCAATTCTGCTTTATGTGGAGCTGAATATGTCACTTCTATGAGCAGAGATTGGTTCGATTTTCTCGTAAGATGTTTACAATTTGATAATAAAAATATACAACTACAAAGTTCACAGACCGATCCTTTTGTACATATCAGAGTCACTTGGGATCTTATTCCTGAGTCAAATGTTACAATTGATGAACAGTTGCTAGGGTTTCGAGGCAGATGCAAATATCATATGTACATTCCCAACAAACCGTCAAAAGATGGAATTAAAATTGTAATGATGTCTGACAGTGACAGTTACTACGATGTCCTTCCTTACCTTGAGAAAGGAACTGGTCCTGGTGGGTTACCATTAGGTGAATATTTTGTGTAAGAATTGACGCGCAGCATCCGTGGAACTAACCGAAATGTCACGACCGATAACTAGTTTACTTCAATACCATTAGCTAAGAATCTGCAACATGAGCCGTACAAGCTGAGGATAGTGGGAATGCTTCATGCCAACAAAAGGGAAATTCCAAAAGAATTGAAAAACAAAAGAAACAGAGAAGCTGGTACATCTATATTCTGCTATGACGGCCCACTCACTTTACTATTATTTAAGCCTAAGCCAATGAAAGTTGTGTACTTATTGTAATCATGCGATGAAGATGGTACCCTGAACACCGTTACTCATAAACCACACATGGTTGAGTTTTATACTTCCAATAAAAGAGGTGTCAGTAGTTTCGACCAAATGTGTACAAATATGTCATGTAACAGAAGGCTGACGGTAACATGGAGCATTAGTACTGCCTACTCCGCTGAAAACCAACACTCAAAGTGTTCTTTCGTTGCAAAAAGTGCAACCATGTACTAGCTGTGATCAACCGTCAACAAATAAAGCCCACCAGC
Organism: Vesta saturnalis; assembly: GCA_036346205.1. Taxonomy (NCBI): domain Eukaryota; kingdom Metazoa; phylum Arthropoda; class Insecta; order Coleoptera; family Lampyridae; genus Vesta; species Vesta saturnalis. Next base: position 1,114,290 of record JARFJB010001127.1, on the reverse strand, counting down.
CAAGTTCGTATCAACTGTCGCACAATGAATCGGAATCATAAAGCAAGGCATTCAGAAAGTGAGAACCGGAAAAGAAAAACATACGGGATATACCATTATAAAAAAAGCGAATGACAAAAAGTATTTGTTCTCACTGTGCCAATTCTTGGCTATTATTACCTTAATTTAAGTTTTGAGTTTGTGTTTATTATTCGTAAATATATTTACATTACGTTGGTACTTTAAGGCATTTCTTTTTCTCCTAATAATTAAATTTTGGTATAAGTCGATATTTTCCCTTTAGTGTACGTAATTACGACCATAGTGTATAAGGGCTATTTTAGCGACAACTTAATTCAATTGCGTTCCTTCTGCGTTTCAATGCATGTCGTATCTTAAGTTTCTTCCCTGCACAAAGGAAATCCCATGGCAATGGGGAGGCCCTGGAATTAGGAAGGTCCCCATTTGTTAATGAATTCGTATCGTAATAGATAGTATAGGAAAGCGTAGTCGACGATAACGTTACGAAGTTAAATACATAAAATGGCGTGCATAATATGCAATTTTATCTTGAAGATTTAAAAATTGAGATACCTTTGTTTTGCATGCTGTTGCAGTCTGGTCTACAAATGAAAATTATCTTATTATATGGTCTACCTTTCGTTTATTTGTACGTAAATGAAAGCAATAGAAATTACCATACCTTACCGTATGTTTATCATATTAATGAGAAATGAAGCTCTCGAGCTGCAGTTCGTTTCAAAATAAAGTTAATATATTATATTTATTCTGAGTATAAGAAAATGTAATTACGTATCATTTTAATGCAACGTACGTGTTACGTAAATCACAAGTCGATACAGTTATAATGAAAAGAAACTTTGCATTTTCTGTGATAAAAATTTTGAGTGCATAACCTTGTAACTCTAATGTTTGTTGGCATAGGTCAAGTATCCTCTATTATTATTGATACACAGTGTTGATCACCTTTCATTTTGAATTCTGCGTAAAGCTAAGTTGTATGTTGTATAGTTTGTATTTTTAGTAATTAGTTAATATCGTAAAGGAGAAGTACTGTTTTAGTTCGTTCCATGCCGAAAGTAATCATATCTTATTTTGTTTTATTAAATATACATATAAATACAGCTGTTTGGTGTTATCCAGATTACCTGCGGTATTAATGTACAACTTTCTCAATTTTTGTTGTATTTTAATTATTTAACCTATAAAATTGAGTGGCGCCTAACAAAAAACAAAACAAATGCTTACTGACTACAGCTGTGGATATATTTCTGTATTCCTCACAACCTGACAAAAAATGAGTTCTCAACCTACAGTAAGTTTCGCAAGCAATGTTCCTTGCTGAGCTAGACCGAGGTGCAAACTTACCGTTTATTGTCAAATACCAATCTCTACATTTTTTTTATTTGTTATAACTAGAGGGCGGATTATATGCAAAATGCATATTCTTGAATATTGATGCTGTAAAAATACCCTTCCGTATCTAGGTGAATCACATTAATGAGAGTTATATGACACCAATTTAATTTAGCATTTATTTGCAGAAATGTTCATATATTTGTAAAATGTGTATATTATTGCATAATTTGTGTATTTCTAAATAAATCTGACATTTTACTAAAACAAAATTCTCTCATCTCCTCAAACGAACACAGTAAATGAAACTTTTTAAATAAAAGATTAAAATCTAAGAACGAAAGCCTTTAGAAATTCCTGTAAAATGTAAGCTGCTTAAAATCATTCACAAGAAGCGTCACTGCTATAATTTCGCCGTAGCGAAAAACTATGTGAATTCTGTCTTTGTGGATACAATGCGCGAGATACGAGAACAAATAGGAAATAATTATTTATATTTTATAGTGTATGACACAACGGATAGTTATGGTCGTTACATCGCGAATTTATTGATAAAAGTTTTGCATCCTGATTATAACAGAAAATCATTTTTGGTAAGTTCTAAACAACTTGAAAAAACGAACCATTTAACCATATGTAGGTTTATACGAAGGTACTAGTAAATTTTTTTTTTACCTAAAAAGTTCCTACCCAAAAAGTTTTATTAATGTTGTCTGATGCTGCGCCATACATGGTCAAAGCAAGTCAACATTTTAAAGTATTTTATAAAAATTTAATTCACAACACTTGCTTAGCACATGGATTAAATAGAGTAGCGGAGGAGATTAGATCTCATTTCCCATTAGTAAATAGTTTGATTAACAATGTAAAAAAAGTATTTATTAAAACACCCCTTAGAATTCAGCATTACAAAGAAAAACTTCCAAATACTCCTCTTCCCTCTCACCCAGTAATAACTAGGTGAGGTACAAGGCTACAGGCCGCCCTGTTTTACTCGGAAAATTTTAAAGACATTAAACAAATAATTTTACAATTTGCCGATGAATCTCATTCAATTACGGAAGCAAAAGCTATTCTAAATAAAATAGACTTACCGCAACAATCAGCATTTATATGCGCCAATTACCACTTTGTGCCCGAAACAATTTTAAAATTAGAGAGCGAAGACCTTGCGCTTCCAAACTCTGTTGAATTAATAAATAAGTTTAGTATATCTTGTAGTCAAGTTCGTGGTCCAGTAGATAAAGCCATTGAAAAAAAAACTCAATCAAGTTTTAGAGAAAAATGAAGGGTATCAAGTTCTTGTAAATGTGTCTAAAATTATTTCTGGAGAAACAGTAGAATTGGAAATCGAACCAAACATTGTATCCGTGTCGAAAATGCTCCAATTACATCTGTTGATGTCGAACAGAGCTTTTCAACTTATTTTATCTGATAGGCGACAAGGATTTAATTTAAACAATTTGGAGAAACACCTTATTATAAGTTGTTATAGGCAGAAAAGCGATGAATCAGAATAATATGTACATATTGTGTTTAATTCTCCAACTGATCGTAAGACTATTTGTGGTTAATATTAAACAAATACATTATTATTATTTTTATTACTTAATATTTTAAATGTCATTAAGAATCTTTTTCACATAATAAAAGTTTTTGTTTAATACAGGTTGTTTATTATTTCTTGGTACGCATATTTTCCATATAATGTTGCATGTTTTAACAAACTGACTGCATATCTTTTACATATTTGGTGCACATATATGCGCATATATGTGACTTTTTTTGTGCATATTAATCCGCCCTCTAGTTATAACGGTAAGCCATTTGTGGCGATTATAAAGTACACATTTGCGTGTCATGTTCTAAAGATAAAGAATTAAGTATGGTTTTTATTTTATTTTCTAATGATTTTTTTAGTTTTCTATTAGTCTTAAAGAATGACAAAAACACCAATGTGTCTAATTTTTAAATCGATTTTCCTTTGTTTAAAATTTTTTGAGAAGTTTAGGTTACGTTAAAGTTTACTGGAAATAAAAGTTTTTATTATTATTTTTAAATGCAGTTTTATTGTAAAACCTTGTATTTAACGATTATACAAGATATCATTGAAGTTGAGTTGAGCTAATCGATAAAAAATACTTTAATTATTTTACCCGTCGTATCGACGGATGGTTATCTTTAAAGGGGTATCTTCGTAGGTTATCTATGTAGGATCACAGTCTAATCGCTACGTGTTTACCGAAATACCTTAGTCGTTATCGGACATTCATAGTATAAATATTAGTGGGTGAGCGTTTTTGTCAATGACGTCGTTCAAATTAAAACTCAGCAAATGTATCTTACCCAAATCATTTCGTTCTGTTGTATTTAAAACGAGTTCTTTTACAAATTTTAAGTATACGAGGCATGTCTTTTAAGTGTTGCATACAGGGCATAGGCGGCGCTAATCAAATGTCACTACTACAATTTAAACTAGTTGTTCGAACAAATCGAGAAAATTTTCGCGCAACAATTTTTTACTACTTTCGAAGACAATTACCTCAACAAGAATGTCTCGCTGAGTTGGTTTCTGTTTTCGGAAATAAAGCACCACATCAGTCGACAATTTCTCGGTAGTATGGAGAATTCAAACGTGGACGGATGAGTCTTATCGACGATCCAAGGGCAGGTGCACCAAAAACGACCGTCACCCAGAAAAACGTTGATGCTGTGCGCAAGAGCTTATCACGGAAGATATCGCGAGATTGGGTCATCATTAGGGATTTCAAAGACTTCAATTCAAAAAATTTTGCATGAATAATTGGCGGTAAAAAAATTAGTCTCTCGTTGGATACCGCATCTGTTGATCGAAGAAGAGAAACAAACTAGGGTCAATCGGTGTCAAAAAACTCTACACCGCTTCAACGCAGGAAACTCTAAAACGTGTACAGCATCGTTAGTGGCGATTAACCGTGGATTTACTCTACATTAACCCGAAAATAAACGCCAGTCGTCTATTTGGGTGTTTCAAAGTGAAGAAAAACCAAAAAAAAATCATCCATTCTCGATTGCGGCATTTGCCTCAAAAGCAAGTCATGTGGCAACAATTCCTCTGCAAGATCAAAGAGCTGTTACTCCCGATTCGTATACAACCATTTGTTTGCCGAAAGCCATCGCTGAGCTTCGAAAAACCAACCCGGAACAACGAATCATCCTCCACCATGACAATGCAAGTTCGCACACAGCTCAAAAGACAAATGGATGTTTAACGTAACAAAACGTCGAATTGTTAGATCATCCTCCGCACAGTCCCGATCTAAGTCTCAACGGTTTCTTTACCTTTCCGAAAACCAAGAACGGATTGCGTAGTCACAGGTTTCAGTCGCCAGACGAAGCAGTTGACGCTTTCACAAACGTCATTTTCACTGTACCAACAAACGAGTGGAATAACTGCTTCCAGAATTGGTTCGAGCGCATGCAAAAGTGCATTGATCTTATTGGAGGATACTTCGAAAAACAATAAAGTCGTTAAATGCTATCTACTATTTGATTACAGCTCTATAAGCAACAGATAAAATACAACCCTCGTATGATGCAAATCTGCATGTTACAAACTCGTAATATGAACACTGCATGTGCGTACATATAAAACTTCATTTATACGTGTACCATGCGGTAAATACGTGGAATACAACAGTTTTATTATAATTATTACCGTATACATTGTATAATTGTTCCTCTGGTTAGTAATAACATCTCAATGGTTAAGTGAAAGAGCGGGTAAGAACAGTTTTGTTCCTAATTGAGCTTCGCATTTGGGTTAAGTGTAGTTAAGCAAGGTCCTTGTACACAAGTGTATTATAAGTTCGTTCCTTGTGTTGTGTTGTATTGTCATCGATACTGTATTGTGTTGTATTATTATCACACTGACCAACTCAATTAATTTGGATAACTTTCAAACTCGGCATGTCATTAGAGTATATTATCCAAACAATAATGAAAATAAAACCTTTGTAATTGCAAGTAAAAGTCTTTAAATTGAGTTATAAATTTTGTATCAACTGAAACACACCAAAGAAATGTACTAGAACTGTTTCTAAATTAAACAATTATGTTACATTTAAAATTCGTAACTAATTAGTGAGTATAACAGTAATTTATTTACATTAATATTTTTAATAAGAGTTTATACTACATCTTCGACAACTTCCGAATGTTCCAGACGCGAACCTCGCCACCCGTGACATTTTGAACGATCTCTACTAATCTGACATTGTGAGTAAGAGAACCTCTCTTTAATGGTTCCATGTGATGGTAGTTCATCTAGACCGTCTACTAATTGTGGCATTTCAAAATTTAGCTCTCTAGTATGAACAAGAAGGTGCACCTGCTCACAATGTCATATTAGTAGTTTGATTATTTAAATGATCGTTTTAACAATAACCCAATCGCTACAAATACACCCGTTTGTTGGTGAGCAAGATCGGCAGATTTAATGTGAGCTGACTATTAGAAGTACAGTGTAGCAACGACTGTTTCGAAGCTTATGTTTTAATTTAAATTATTGTATCTGATACTATACATCTGAGTTTATTAGGTTAATCTAAACAACTTTGCTTAATACAACTTCTTCGTAGTAAAACAAGCGCACTTGGGTTCCTAAGTTTTTTTAAAACTATACTCGTAACATCGTTAAAATAAGTATTGTTAACTCCACAGATATTAATTTTGAAACAAACAAATACTTTTATAAACACATTTTTTAGTACGATAAAGTCTTTGACTGGTTACACCGGTCAAACCTGGGTCATACTACGGATGTGATCGAATACCAATTGTCATGCAAAGAGAAAATTGATTGAAGCAAAATGAACAAATAGATTTAAGTATTAGCATTCAGCCACAATAACACATCTAATTAATCCTTAAAGTTAAAAGAAAAACATGTTCTTACTTAGATTATGTTAATCTAAGTTCAATTGTAATTCTTATTTGAATGGTTTCAACACATAATTACCACAGCAAAATCGGTGAGGCACTTGGCTCATTTTTCTTTACATCGGCTTCAAATATTAATGAATTCGGTCTCTCACTAAACGATAATAGTGCAATTTCACGGTTGTATCAACATACTCCGGATACCGTTCCTTTATAAATCGTTAAAACACTCCCACGCGTTTCTTAATTGCAATAATTAAATACAATAAACTGTTCTTACTTTCCCCTTAAAATAATACACGCTGAAGCACATCAATCCTTTCTAAAACTATCTTCTACTAATACTTTTACTTAACTTATGTGTTACTTTATACTATCGAAACCTGTGATAATAATTTTATACGAAAAGTTTGTTTGAAGTATGGTGCACTTATATCCGTTAAAAGTTAGCTTTACAAAAAGTGTTCCTTCAATAGAACGTTTACACTGCCACATTTTAATTGTAAATTAAGATCCACCAACGGCATTTATTAGATAAATTGAAATGTTTCATGTATTCATAAAAATAATTTCTGTTACAGTTAATAGGTTTTCAGCGCACAACGATTAGTCGTTTTATCTGTAACACGAATTTTTGTAGTTTTTAAATCAACTACATTACTTCAGGTTAAGACTCCCTGTTACACCAAATTGTTCTTGATTTTATCGTTTCACATTACGTGATAAGCCGTAAAGCAATTTGTCCTACACAAATTTAAGTTTCACTAAAAAACGTATCGATAATTCACTTATCCGGTTTCATCGTTATTTCAAAAATGTCAATATTTCTTTCATGTTGACCAATTTTTAGTTAAAATTATAATTTACTACACGAAGGATAACTTGACTCAAAATTCTATTATCTCTATAATTTTCTATACAGCCTAATATATTTAATTACAACACAATACCATTGATTTAATCATTATTTCAACAATTTGTAGAGCAGCAGATTATGCTCAATCTTTTCTCACTATATCTGTCCTTTACTGTTTTTCACAAATTTTAAAATTAGTGATATTTAAATTAAGCAGCACAACGAAAAACTTTAGTTCTATGGCAGAACTTGTTGAACAAATCAATTGGTCAATCCAATCGCATTCAAATTGTATTGTTTATTACTTACATAAGCTAAAAACGTTTAAACTTTATAAAGAAAAACTACAACATTTGTTATTGATTCTAAGCATTCGTTTAAGCAATTTTAAAAACGCTTAGCCTAAACGTTACCTAACATGTCCTATATTGACGTTAAATGCGTGATACATTGTGTACACCGGATAGACATTTTAGCAAAATACAACGACTTATCAATCGGCCCACGGAATAAAACAGTTTGGATTAGTTATCATGTGTTCATATACAGGGTGGAACAAAAGTATCAAATAATGGCTTTAACTTGCTATTTACTAAGTTTTTTAGTTTGTCTTCTTTTGGTTTATTACTATAGCACCCAATTTGTTTTTTTAAAGGCGCCTATACTTTTTTGTCATTTTGAAACAAGCATATTTTCTCGATTCAGTCATAAAATTTTGCAATTTTTGAAAAAAAAATAAGCTAGAAAAAAATTATTTATTGCGACTCAACCACTACTAAATTAATGAATGCCACAACACTACAATTTGGAAAAAATTAAATACTTAAAGAGTAAAAACGTAGACTAAATACAAAAAACAGCAATACTAAATCAAATGTTTAAACTTAGCTCCGTTGATTGCCAAGCAATGACTTAATCGCCATTTAAATTCTACTGCTCTGTGTAACGCCTCTATAAGTACTCTGCGCATTTGGGCAGTTATTCGCCCCTTTGTGTCCTCCAAATTACGTCGTCTAAATTGTTAGAATACATTATTATTTACATGAATCCACAGGAAAAAATTTAAAGACGTCAAATCCTCTCAATACATCCTCTATTGCCGATCCACCTGTTTCGAAAAACATTATATACTCTCTAACATATACCGCAAAATTTGGAGGAGCTCCATCGTATTGGAAAAAATGTCTAATGTCAATACTAGCGCTGCGCAATAATGAAAATTTATTATCGATTCTCGATAAAAAATATCGATAATATCGACAATGTATAGCTTTCGAGAGGCTAACCATTCCCCGTATCACTATCTATAGTTAGGTGACAATAAATTCTTTTAGGTTTGTTTTTTTTTCGAGAATTAATTCCACCTCACTGGGGTGACTATAAATTCTTTGATTTTAATTTTTTTCGTAAATATTATTACTGAATATGCAAGGATGCATTTAGTGATTTAGTGATGCGAGGAATGGTTAGCCTCTCGAAAGTTATACATTATCGATATTATCGGCGTTATCGATAATTATCGATCATCGATAACAATCGATTTATCGATAGACAAATATTATCGATAATTATCGATCTATCGATGATTATTCGCACCCCTAGTCAATACATTCAATTTCACCCGGGAATAATGCGGCGATCACAGGTATGACATGAGTTTGAAGCTGTTGAAGATGATCTCGATCAGCGGTAATAGTTTCATAAAGAAAAAAAGGTCCTATGATATGCCCTCTTATAATGCCTATCCACACATTTACCTTTTGCGAATATTGTGTGTGCGTGTGTGTGTGGGTACGCGCGCTTCTTGCACCTAGTGTGAGTTCGTTTTCGCGCAATACCGACAATTATGTCGATTTAATGTGCCGTTTAGCATAAAGGTCGCTTCTTCAGAGAATATAATATTTGAATCATCTGCATTACATCGTTCCATCATTGCTCACAGAAATCTATCCCTTTATAAAAATCATCTTCATTCAATTCATGTATTAAGATCATAAGGATAAATTTTTTCTTTTTTTAAAATTCTAAGCACGGAAGTATGGCTAATTTCTACATTTTCAAGTACCCCTCTCGTTGAAACTTGTGGAGTTTCTTCAATTACGAACAAAACATCTAAAGCTTTTTCTTCACTTGTTGCCGATTTTGGTCTCTTTTCAAGTCTTCAACGCTGCTAATTTCTCAAAATTTTTAAATTAGATGAGAGATTATTCCTTGAGAAACAGGGGCATCTGGGTAAATTCCGCTGAATACAGTACACACTTCACTTTGAATCCTCTTCCTACCTGCGTACCCGTAAATCATTAATATTTCAATACGTTGTCACTCACTCAAATGTGTCATGTGTTCAAAATTAATAATTTGCAAGAATATCGAACAAAAACTTTAAACCAGCAGTAAATATTTATTGTTCGTTTGTATAAATTTAATTGATTAGAAGTGACGGCTGAGTCACGATAAATATATTTGTTCGATTTCTTTCAAAAACTGTAAAATTTTATGTGTGAGTAGAGAAAAAGATGCTTGTTTCTAAATGACAAAAAAAATACCAGTGCCATTCAAAGTTGGTTGCCATGGCAACAAAACAAAAAGATATCGACGAAGTAAAAAACTCAAAACGTGCATGGTAATGAAACAAAAAAGTTTTATTTCGATCATTTTTTTGTAACTTTGCTAATAAAATTAAAGGCATTACTTGATACTTTTGTTCCATACTGTATCTAATGTAATCAAGTACAGGGTTTCAAACTCATCAGAAGTAGTTATATCAAGCACAGTTATAACCTATTGTGTGCTATACTGTAGGGATAGAAAAAGTTATCAGAATGCAAAAATCTAATAATATGCAGTGTTCCATTAAAAAATACATGTTTTGTATCTCCAGCAATTATGTAGCACCCTGTACAAAAATTGTAAATTTTAAAATATATACGCTACCTTTGTCTGAAACATTTTTATCTAACTTTAATAGTGGTCTTAATTAACCATGGGCCATATTCAGTGGACTATTTTACAATAGCAATCTTGTGCACTTCTGTTTTTGCCAAATTATACATAAACCAAATAGAAAAGTAAAGCATGGGACATATTATCCACACCATAAAGAACGCATTATAATGTAAGACAAATGATGATGGTTCGTTTAAAGTGGAGCATTACATTAAACGACTTTCACATATAACTTATAGAGGATGTTTCAAAAATGAATGGCTCTGTTGCTAGGATAGGTAGAACACTTAAAAATAAGTGGGGTTTGCTTATTAAAAAATGTACGAAACGGCATCCGTATTCAAGATACAGGGTTTAAAAAAAAATGTATACACATTTTTTACGATTATGTCGAAACTACTGGCAACATTGTAATGAAACTTTGTAAGAATATGTTTTGAAAGCTGACACATCCCATGAATTTGTTTTTATATCTAGCTCTCATACAAGGCGCTAGTTACACGGTTCGTACCGAGTAGTTTTAAACATAACTTTTTTGAGGATTTTCAAATCCAAATTTTAAGTGCACTTAAATATCATTCAATTTTACACCAAAAAGGTACTATTGGTAAAACTCGATACTGTGTACCGTTTTCGGAATATTTTGATTTGAAAATGATAAAGTAATAACTGAAGCTAATATAAAGTAAGTATTCTTATTAAAAACCAAAAACACTAACATTATTCTAAGGCTAAAGTTATTAAACAAAAAAGAAAATTAAAATAAATTTGACTAAAAACATTAAATATTCAATCAGTGTTCAAAATGTGCTCCGAATTCGCGAATACACAATTATATCCCTTTTTCTAAAGAATGTATTAATCTTCTAAATGGTTGACATCAGCTATGAAGTCATTAAAATAATGTTCAATTCTGTCTAGCAACTCTTGACGTGAATTTACTTTTGTAGCATAGACTTTTTCCTGAAGATACGTCCAAACTGTGTAGTCCAAATGATTGAAATTGCATGACCGTGGAGGTCAATGAATTACGATACCTACTATCAAAGTGAGGGGGAGCTCCATCACGCATCAAAAATAGAAATCTTCGCTCGTTTAGCGTTCTAATATCTCGAATAAAAGAATTTTTAAAAAGTCGTGGCACACATTACAATTTAAATTTCCAGGTAGAATAACCAATTAATTTGTTAACTAAAGTTCTGACCAAACATTAACATTAAACAAGTGTTGGTAATGTGATACACTTTTAACATGTGGATTCTCATCACACCAGTTATAGTGTACATTATCATTATGAGAGTTAAACATTCCTTATCGCGTAAATGCCTCGTCGGTAAAAACGATACATTTTAAGAAATTGGGATTGAGGGCTGTCATTTCTTGTAACGTTTCACAAAAATCCACTCTAAAACGGTAGATCGTCTGGCAAGAGCTATTGAGCTTGTCTGTAGTGATAAGGATGTAGTTGTTACTCCTTACGTATCCTCCTTGCAGAAGACGTAATTGTATGTCGTGCCATATTCCTTACGCTAATTGTAGGATCCGGATCAACTAAATCTAAAATGATATTCTCTTTCTGAATGGTTCTTGTTGTTCTGGGCCTACCAGAATTAATTTTTTTTTTGCCTCACATTCCCAGTTTCTCGACAATGTCGTTCCACGGCTCTAAACTTTTTTTATTTGGTAGGTTTCTTCTGGGAAACTTTTCTGAATAACGCGTAGCCGCTGCACTAGCGTTTCCTAAACACTCGCAGCTAAGGTTAATAACATGTCGGTGTATGCAACATCTGAATACATTTTGGTTATTAATTAACTATCTTAACTATCAATAAATGTCAGTTTTCCATTTGACATTTTGAACAACCTCACAAAAGTTATGTTTAAAACTACTAGTTACGAACCGTGTAATTAGTGCCCTCTATGAGACCCAGATATAAAATACGCCTGTGAAAGTTAGACACTCAGGAAAAAAGACATACCCAAGATAAACACTATGGAAATGAAACACCTCACGAAAATCGTAGGAAAACCAAATGGGATATAGTAAACAACGAAGACATAAGAGAAATATGGGAAAACCAACAAAAGACAAAGAGGTAGACCTAGAAGAAAGTGGATAGAACAAATCAAAGAAATAGGATTACATAGGGGAGTAATGAAAATAATAGCGAGGGACAGGTAAACAAAAATTGGATGCGGGATTAGAGACCTCCATCCGAAGCCCGAAAGGACATTAAGGACTAGAGAAGAAGAAGATCCTCTTTCAGAATCTGAAGTCAGATTTTCAATATTCCTAAACACAAAAAAGCTACACACGCACACACAGACACACAGATTTGGATAACATACCCTTTACGCCATTCCCTTGCGGGGTAGGCAAAATAATTCCTGCCTCTTATTACTTTTTCATTCATAATCTTTCTTCATGCTTTCCTATCTCGGTATAACTCCCTAGCTTCCACAAGTTTCATTTTAAAATTCATTATCTTTCTTTCTTTTATCATACAGTCGGCCAAGTTTTACGCGGCCTACCAGGCCCGACCTTACCCCACATATACTTGATACGTTAATCTTGCGTTGTTCATTCTCTCAATGTGACCAAACCAACGTAATGTACTACTTTTATATCTATCCATCATCGTCTTTTCCTCGCCACACTCCGTCATGATACACTGATTCTTTATCTTATCCCTTCTCATTTAACCACATCCGCTTCTCAGGAATCTCATACCCACGGCATTTATTTTTCTTTTGTGCTTTTTCTCATTATCCAATCACTTTCCTTCCAACATTGACCCTTCGTTCAATCTCGCCATCCATTGTACCATCTGTAGTAAACATTCTACCCACTTGTTCCACAATTTCATCTTGCAGAGTAAATACTCTACTCTCCTTTCCACCTTCCCGATTGAACACCACAATTTTAGTTTTGTTCACGTTTACCTTTAGGTCCATGCTCTCACAGACTGTATGAAATTTCCTCAGAGCAATTTGTAGCTCATCCGCACTGTCATTTAATAAGACTGTGTCATCTTCATACACCAGAGCTCGTACATTTACGTCACCATCCATTACACCGTTTGTATTGATACATGCTTGCCTAACACATTTATCCATGTATATATTGAACAACCACGGTGACATCACACAGCCTTGGCGCACTCCTTGATCACTATTAAAGTATCACACCACCTCACACCCTAACACATGCCTGGCTACCGTAGTATACTGCCCTTATCCCGTTTATTCATATTCATTTAATATTTCCCACAGCTTCTCCCTATTTACTCTGTCGTACGTTTCCTCCAGATCATCCTCTCCCTGGTACGAAGCCATCCTGCACATCCCAAATCTTAGTTTGTGTAGTTTTTGTACTCCAATCAGTACCCTTCTAAATACTTTACCAGGTATGCTGAGCAAACTTACTCCTCTGTAGTTCTTGCAATCATTCTTGTTCCCCTTACCCTTGTACAATGATACAATGATCGCGCACTTAAGGCATACATTGAAAAATTCACACAATCTTTGTATTAGCTTTACACCTCCATACTTTAGCATTTCAGGGCGATTTGATCTACGCCTGCTCCTTTACAGTTTTTCAACCTTCCTACCGTTGTCTCTATACCAATATCCTTCTCAGTTTCATCCACCATTCCTTCTACATTCTCCTTATTTAGCCCTTCAGTCATACTTTCCTCACTACTGTACAGCGTTCTCAAATATTCTTGCCAGCATTTCATTGCTTCATATGTCCCATACTATTTCGTTGCTCGTATTCATCGCTCCTGCAGTGTTATGTTTTTGGGCACATTTCCAGAAGAGTTTTTGTTTCTCTCAAAATCATTCTGCATTTTCTCTCCTTCCACAGCCATCACTTCCTCTTTATCTATCCTTACTGCCTTTTTCGCTTCTTTGTTTCTTAATTTATACACATCATACAATCGCTTTTTCTTAGTCTCATTTTTTGCAGCAATCATTGTCATGTACGCATCGTTTTTCTTACATACTGCCTTTTTACAGATTCATTCCACAAGCACATTTTTTCTGTCTACTTACAGTCGCTCTTCCACATACCCGCACGGCACAATTGACAAGAGTTTTTCAAGCTTATCCATGCACTTTCAACGTCAGTGTCTTTTATTTGTTCATTCCACACTGCTTCATTCACATTGAACTCTACTCACAGCATCTGCGTATTTCATTCTCACACCATTATCTACTAGTTTGACTACCCTAATTCTGGACATTCGCACTACGTTTGCTTCCCTTCTCCAGGCCTACTTTTGCCCTAAACACACTCTCGATGCAACCAAAAATTGGCCCGATCCACACTCCGACCCGCGCATTACCTTTGTGTCTCTCATCAGGTTTCTAAGTCGTTCATCATACACGATCAAGTGAATCATGCTTTTAGATTCATCCCTTTGCCATGTATACATATGCACATTTTTATCTTTAAACCACGTATTAGATACAAACAGGCTTCTCTCCACACAGATGTTCACCAGGCGTTCACCATTCTCAGTGACTCTTTGGTCTCCGAATTTTCCTAGAACGCGTTCAGTATGTTTTCTTTGTACAGCCACCCATCCGTTCATATCTCGCAATATCATCACTCTTTCGTTTGGCTTACCTATGTTCAACACGTTCTCAACTTCATTCCAGAAGTTCTCACACTCTTGGTATCTTTCTTCATTCACTGGTACATAGCATGTAATAAGAAAATCCTTCGAAACTCCACTTTCATTCTAACCCACATTACCGGTACTGTTTAACACATCTTTTCACTCTTTCACTTATGATCACCCCAAATCCTTTTGCACATGCACTTCAGTCTCAACTCCTGACCGTAGTGCTAGGCTGCCATCCTCCATCTCCACAGCATCCTTTCCTTTGCGCTTTGTCTCCGATAGACAGAATATCTCCAAGCTGCCTTTCATACAGTACATTCACAATTTCAAATTCTTTACCATGCATACATTTAACATTCCACGTACCGACTGGCCATCATACCTTGCACAGTTGTCATCAACGGGACCTGTCTGTTTCGACCTGGACCCCCCGTTATAGACAGGTGGATAAGAGGCAATTGTATTGTTCTCTTGAGTAATACCATAGCGGACAGACCGGTTACTAGTCAAATCGTGCCGCGGACAATGAATTAACGAATACATATACCGAACTTTAGTTCGGTAAATACACTTGTATTAAAATTTTTGAAATACTGTACATTAAATAAAGAAATGAATCCATTCTACAGTAGACATTTACTTTCTCTAAGAATTGAGTTGTCATTTAATATTTTTGTACAGTAGTTTTAATAACTCGTGCCCGAAATGCTTCGGGCTACGATTGCACTTACAATGCTATCTACAATCTAAATCTATCTTACATGTTCACTGCTAAATAACTTTGTATTAAATTTTATTTTTGGCAATACGGTTCAAATATTAATACATACACCTTCAGCCTTCATTTTTATTGTCTCACCTTAAAGTAAACCAAAGGAGGGCAAAATATGAATAGGAAATAAGGCAAAGGTTAAATGGGGAAAAGAAAGCAGGAGGTATCAAAGGAAAATAGGACGTAATAAAAAATACGGTTAATGAAGCAGCAAAGAGGACGATCGGATAAAAGGAAAGAGAAAGGAGGGTAAAATGGTATGATAAAGAATGCGAAGAAGCAAAAGAAAGAATAAAAAAATGAAGAGATGGCTGAAGACAGGAAGTAAAGAGGATCTCCAAAATTACATAGAAAAGAGAAAGATAGCAAACAAGATATGTAAACGAAAGAAAAGCGAGTGCATAAATAAAAAATGGATGAGATATGAAGAGAGCAAAAAGTAGGGGAATAAGGAATCGAGGAGTAAAAAACGACGGTGAAGAATTAAAGGAAGCGTAGGAAATAACGAGACGTGTGACAAAGATACTTCGAAAGCTTATTAAACACAATAGGGAGAATGGAAGGAGAGAGAAGAGTAATAGAGAAAAATGAAGTAGACATAGCAGAACCGACATGAGGAGTTGGAGCCAATTATAAAGAGACAAAAGAATGCAAAGACAGAGATGGAATCTGTGCAGAAATGTTGAAAAACGGAGGAGAAAAACTAAGGAAGAGGATATATGAACTATTAATAGGAATTTGGAGAGAAGAAAAGATTCC
The DNA here is from genome assembly GCA_036346205.1 of Vesta saturnalis. Lineage (NCBI taxonomy): Eukaryota > Metazoa > Arthropoda > Insecta > Coleoptera > Lampyridae > Vesta > Vesta saturnalis. Next base: position 1,098,050 of record JARFJB010001127.1, on the reverse strand, counting down.
GAAAGAGTGGAGCGAAGGAGTGATAATACCAGTCTACAAAAAGGGAGCCAGGCAGAAATGAAATAACTACAGAGGAATAACTTTACTAAATATATTGTATAAAATAATCGCAGCCATGATACAAATGAGGCTCGCAACTTTCTCAAATGAAATAATAAGGTACTACCACTATGGCTTCAAGAGAGGAAAATCGACAATAGATGCGATACACATATATTCAAGCAAATATTGGAAAAGAGCATGGAATATAATACAACGTGTTTCTAAATGAATACAGGGGTTTTAACGCTTTGCAGTATTTATTACGTAAAACTTAAAATCATAATTAATACATGAAATGAAAGAGTAACTCAAACAGTTCTGTTTGTTGGTACGCGCATGCGCTAGAAAGCGATAGTAGCAAAAAGTGGCGACTAATGAACAGAATACTTTTTGTGTTCTGCAGTTTGCAAAGAACGAATCTGTAGTTACTGTGCAACGTGTGTTCCGGATTAAGTTCAGATGTGATCCAAGTACCTTTGCAAAGGGAAAAGTACGGGACGACCAAGGGTTAGTGAAGAGAGTATTGAGCGAGTGAGAGTCTTTCACGCGTAGCCCGACGAAATCAGTTCGGAAAGCTAGTCGTGAATTAATTCCGGTGAGGACTGCTTGGAAAATTTTACGGAAACGCTTATAACTACATCCTTATCGTTTTCAGTTATTACAGGCTCTAAAGCCTACATACAATGGTTTACGTGCCAAATTTGCACATGATAAGTTGTTGCAAGACGATTTTCTGGATCATGTTGTTTTCAGTGATGAATCGACATTTCACATCAGTGGCCATGTGAACACTCATAATGTGTGCATCTGGGGCTCAGAAAATCGTCACGAGATGGTACAATTGTAAGACACTCCCTAAATTGAATGTTTTTGTGCAATATCTCGGCGGAAAGTGGAGAAGCAACTGTAACTACTACTTCCTATCTTGATGCTCTACAGCTATGGCTATTACCCGAATTGGTAGAAGACGAATCAAATAACTTCATTTGGAAGCAAGATGGTGCACCGCCTCACTGGCATAACGACGTACGCGATTGGTTGAACGTCACTGTACCCGAACGCTGGGCTGGCCGCAAAGGGCCCAATGACAGAGCTTGTTTCGCATGGCCTCCACGCTCACCAGATCTGATGCTATGTGATTTCTACCTGTGGCGACAAAATTTACATCGATTGGGGCTTGAACCTTGGTGGCGCAGTTGGTAGCGCGGTACTCTAGCAAAGTACAGGTCGTAGGTTCGAATCCTACTCGAGGTAAACTTTTTATTTATGTATTTAATAAAATTAATAATAATTTTTAATTACATATTTACCTTGAACTTATTCGTTCATAACAAAAAACTTATAATAATTTAATATTAGTCAAGTTGCTTTGGTATGTGCGAATCCTTGCGATATTGCAGGCTCACATTCCATTAATATAAGTAATTTGATTGTAATCTCATTATATTTAGAATTTGACATCCGTTCTACATACATAAAGACAAAATTTACATCGATTGGGGCTTGAACCTTGGTGGCGCAGTTGGTAGCGCGGTACTCTAGCAAAGTACAGGTCGTAGGTTCGAATCCTACTCGAGGTAAACTTTTTATTTATGTATTTAATAAAATTAATAATAATTTTTAATTTGTTTTATTGGTTGAAGTTACCTGCACTTTTTGATAAGTGTTAAAGCACTTAGTTAATCGAAATGTGATTGATTCAAAATTTGAACTTCTCTTATTTCATTGGTTGATGGTGTTAGGTTGACATACGTATGTAATAGTCTTTAAAATGTGTCAAAATATTTGATAAATAATTGATAAGTTTTCATGTGTAAAGAGCTACATTTAATAAATCGTGCGTAAATGAATTAAATTGTGTGTAAATGAGCAATGTAAATTAAATGGGACATTATTATGAAATGATTTCTGTTGATCAATGACGCCAAACGACAACAAACAAAACAAAAGTTATTTGTCAATTGTGAATTGTGAAGACTCTAAATTACAATTTGTCAGTCCTGTTAGTGAGAAACGGCTAATTTTATTCTAAATTCAATGGTATTTTAACCCAAATTTTAATTATTTAGAGAGATCATTATGGATGAAGAAGAATTTGTAGAAATCACTCAAGGCAGAAACAACTCAAACTCGTTACCAAATATGTCAGAGATTATTATGGATGAAGACACCTCCAGAAATCGCGGAAGCAGCCAATAACATAACTTCAAACTTGTTACCCGTTAAATCTAAAAAGTTATATATGAATACGTACAAGGATTTCTTAGATTGGTGTAACAGAAAGAACGTAAGAAACTATACAGAAAACGTCTTCATCACTTACTTTTCGGAGAAGTCCAATACTTCCAAGGCTTCGACTTTGTGGTCACATAATTCGATGCTCAAGGCGACTTTCAACATAAATAAGAACATCGATATAAGCAAGTTTACAAAACTGATTGCCTTTTAAAACGTACATCAGAAAATTATTAAACCGAAAAAATCTAATATGTTCACTCTACAAGAAATTGAAAAATTTATCTCGAAGCTCAGATAACCAATTTCTATTGATGAAAGTAAAAATTATGAATTTTAATTGATTCAGTGTATTTATAAAATAACTTTCAAGAGTTGTCAGAGATTCAAACAGATGATATTCACGATGCAGAAACAGCTTTAATAATAACTATCTGGGAATGCAAAATAAAATACCTAGAACTTTTACTGTTGTTGACAACAAGGATAAAATTCAAGTTTTTTACAAATCTATCTAAAGTATGTTTCTCTGTCCAGCGGTAACTGATCACAAACGATTTTTCGTCTTTTATAAAAATAATAAGTGTACAAAACAGCCCGTAGGTATTAATCAATTTGGTAAAATACCTTCTCTAATTGCTAAATTTCTCAATCTAACTGATCCTAATGGCTATACAGGACATATCTTCAGGCGGAAATCCTCAACCGTTGCAGAGGGTTATGTCGAATATTCCCTCCAAAATAAAAAACAAACAACCAGAAGAATCTTTGGAATAGAAAATCAACAACTGCAAACTCAGCCATCGACATCTCAAACACACACTATTACGAAAGAAGTAGTGTACAAAGAAGAAAAAGAAAATATTCCGAATGTAATAATTAAAAACATTAATAATTGTACAAATTTGACAATTAATGTAAATTTGAAAAAGTTGACCAAATAAAATTTCTTTCTAATTAGGTCGTAGATAAAATATTGTATTATAGACATGTGTGAATGGCTTTTATGCACTCCTTGCGATTAAAACACTCGCCTTCGGCTTGTGCTTTAAACTTCGCAATTCGTGCATAAAAGTCAGCATTCACACACTTGTATCATAAATAACTATTTACTCCAACCACCTAAATAAGATGCCATATTGTGACAGTATTTCGTACCAAAAGTGGCCGATTTCGGGATTCTTCAGCGTTTCCATGGCAACTGTAACTTCACTAAATATCAACTTCGTGTTAATGACATTCATGGGATATCATTACTTCAATAAATACAACTTTAAAATTTTCACATGTTCATCACAAACAACGTTCTCAGTCATAAATAAGTATTGATATTCAATATAATTCTGCTTTTTATTTTTGTTTTATGCAAGTGTAACTTTATTTAAATGTTTTGAGTGAAAATCTTCTACAAACACAAATCGACTTTTGCTGGTGCCGGTGGCACTATCTATCTTCACTAACATGTCACAATGAATTAAATTTATAGAATGCAACGAATATTAATTGAAAATTAAACGGCAATTTTTTTTTCACTAAAAAGTAGAATACTCATTTTGTATAAAATAGCGACATAAATAAGGGGTTCAAAATGTAGTGAACTACAAATAAATGACTAAACATAAAGATAAAAGTGACTGGCGAAAAAATTTTATGTTTTATTCACATAAAAAATGCATTTTCGGGACTCGAAAGATTGGGGGTCCAGCAACTTTCTTCGTTGTCCGGAAAAATGACATTTTATTTTTTTATTCATCAACATAACTCCTTAATAAAAGTCAGCGGCTGAATTATCCACATTAATGACAACATATTTTATAATATTTTCATTTTCTAACCTGATATCAAAAAATACAAAACTGAATTAGGTTATTTATGTGAATATGACAAAAAATGGGTGCATTACCACACACTTGTGAGAAATTTAAGCTACCTTGTTCATAACTCAATAACGTAATTTTCCATTTACAAATATAAAACAGAGCTAGCAACGCTTTTTCCTCATATTATCAATGTCTGATCGATACATCAGGCTATATCCATAATTTAGGTGAGCAAAAATTCTATTTGTTTTGAAAATATTGCAGTACGTTCCTCTTTTATTATAGTTCTAACTTAAATACAACATGACTCCTTTCACATTTTCATTTTTGTACGTAAAAAATTCACATCTCAAAGAATTATTATTAGACGGTCTTCAAATTCCCCGTTTAGAAAACTAAACTTCGTAGTACAAGATGTAACGAGTGTGATGTTTAATTACTAAACGATTATAATACTGAGATAATTTATAAAATCAAATTTTTAACAAAGAATTCATTTCATTAAATACTAATACTTACAGATTCACTTTTTCGAGTATCCCGTTTAAACTCGTCTTTTTTAATTGCAACTGTTCCGTTAACTGATTCACTAAGATTTGGTAATTCACTAACGGGTATAATTTCTTTTTTAATTTCTTTAGATTTAGGCGATAATGGTGTTTCAGGTTTGATTATATTGGGATTTGGTGGATTTGTACTAGGTATCACTGGTGTTAGATAATCACGATTTTCCAGAGTTTTAAATAACAAATTTACGAATGGTTCGGTTTCTGTAAAATAACACATTATAACTTTACCTAAATATTAAATTGTGCACCTTACCTAATTGTAAAAATACTTCCAATTGACTGATCATGCTTTGTCGTAGTGCTTCAGGACTTTTATCTTTTTTAACTAAAGCAAATACGTATTTAGCCAAAGCACCGGGATCAGCTTCACAGCTGTAACAGAAATTAACACTATTAATATTTAAATTCGTTTAGGTATTGATACACTAACACACAATTAGTTGACATTTCATATGATAATATGAAAAGAATGAGTTAAGTGATTATGAATGCAGATATGTAGTAAATAATAACAACTTACATTGGTTTGAGAACAGCTGTAAGCCAAGTTTTAAATGCCTCTGCATCATCGATAATCATTTTATCTAATAATTATAATATCCTAAAAGTGAATTTATACACATTTATCACTATAAAAATAGTGGAAACTTTATAGTTTAACAAATTGAATGTATGTACACGCTTAATGAAAGATACTCTAAAAAAATGCTGTTGAAACTAAATTCATACCAACTGTAATGACCAACTTAACAATATCTCGAACGTGGGTGATAAACTTTCTAAAAATAAATGTTACTTAATTAGTTAACATTAGCGTTGGCCTCTAATTTCTTTAAATATCGAAGGATTTTATTCTATTTTCTATTTTTACAAATTTTTGATTCACTTATCCCCCCAGACTTATGGTATATTTGCATAATTGCAGATATTGACACATTTATACGCACAAACTGATGCGTTATACTTTACACAGGATGTTCTAGATGATCTAAATGCTAGTAATTAAATTTGTCTTTTCGCAAAAAATAATTGTGTTATATCGGACCTTTTTGTTTCCAAAATTGTTTCTGGCCAATTAATTGAACATAGTCTTTAAACCATCATCGAATACTGTTAATAAATCGGTTATTTTAAGTATTGTAACACTAGGTTATAATATTTATATAAAATTAAATATGAGGCCATTAAATAATTAAATTAAAAACACTTTTTAGAGGAAATAAATATATACGTAAATATATCAGTAAATTATGAGACGGAAGGCTGTTCTATCGATAATAAATTTAATGAGTTATTTTCCTGATATGAGTTTTCAATAATTCGTTTTGAAAGAATTTTAGATATCTTTCTCCAGTTAAGAAACTTAGGAAAAAAAAGAGATTCAATAATTCCAACCGTACACGTAAACGTGAAATTCGTCTTGAAACTTGCCTTTTCTTATCAATTTCACATTTTCTTGTACCCAATATGTTGTTATAACTAGCAGGTAACCAAATAAGTTCGTGCCATTTTTTATGGTAAAATAAAAATATTTTAACAAGCAATAATACATTATTACTCATCGAAATAGCCACCATCACAATTAATGACCTTTTGCTAACGTAACACCAATTTTTGTATATCGTTCTTGTAAAATTCCATAGATTTTTAATCAAATAATTGACGGACTGCAATTATAACATCAAGTCTTGTTTTGAGTTGTCTATGTCTCATGCAGTTTTCAAGAGACAAAAAAAGGTTACAGAAATCACTTGGTGAAATGTCAAGAGTATATGGAGGGTGGGGTAATGTTTCCCAGCCGAGTTCAGAAATTTTTTCCCGGATCAATCGTGCGGTATGCGGTCTGACATCCTGTTAGAATAAGCACTTTCTTACGATTGACCAAAGAAAGCTGTTTTTGGATGAGTGCTGCTTGTACTCGCTGAAGCTGTTCACAATATAAGTTCGCAGGATGGTTTCCCCCTTTCCAAAAATCATAATGGATTATTCCGGTCACTGTCCACCAAATACATAATAAAATCTTGTTTGGGTACAAGGAAACTTTAGGTACCGAATCAATAGGCGACAACGACAACCAATGATACAAATGCTTAGAATTGGAGTATAATATCTACTGTTTATCGCAGGTCAATAAATGCTCGTTATTGTTGCGTAGAATGGTTTCGGAGCAATCGGTAAGACGACTTAATTTGTTATCGCTTGATAATTCATGTGGGACCCATTTGCTTAACTTCCACGTCTTTCGGAAGTGCAATGGAATGGTTTCATCACTCACATTGAACGTTTCTGTAAGCTCTAGGCACGTTATACTGAAATTCTGATAAGATTAATAATACTACGATTACAATTTAATACAATTTTTTTGCATTTATTCATCTTTTTATCTCTCTGTGTACTTATTAATCTATTTTGTAACACTTTCCTCTACATCTTTCAAAGTTGCCTTTTTTAAAAGAGCCGTCGAAGCGTATGTAAAAACACAAAAATAGAGTGCTCAAACGTACGTAAATAACAAATCTTACTGGTTGGAAGTTCATTGAGTTGTAGTTTTTGGAATGATTCCATCCTTCTTCCTTAGAAGCACAATGATGCTCCGCAAAATTTATTAGTAATTATCTTCTGAGTAGTATGGAAGACAAAATCATAAACATTGAATCCTCCAATCTTTGAAACTTCAGTTATAAATGTGTTACTTTTATTAATCACATCTAAGTTTAATAATACGCAACATACCCAAAAAAGCTTTGTAACAATAACTATACTACCACTAGTTCCCCATTGTTCAAATACTTTCGCAAAATTTTGGAGCTTCTCCATATTGTTAACAGGTAAACTTGGTGAGGTAGTGAACATGGATTCATTGTTTTCAACATTGTCGACAGTTATATTGTTTTGATTTTTTTCCTGATTTACCATTCGGTTTTCTAAATCTGAAATGGTATATTGCAAAATATTGTGCTTGCCTGAAATCTACTGAAAATAATGTACAGCAACATTTCTTAACATGGAACATTAACACGCATAATTGTTTTGGAACCAACGTCGCCGTCGTCTGATTTGGTTTGCTCATTTCTTTCATCTGCTTTCATCTGCTTTTGGTTTAGCTGCATGTACAGAAACAATTTGCAGATCGTTAGTAGTACTAAGTAACAATGGTCTCATCTTTCTGGAAGGCGTTTCCGTAAAACTTGCTCTTTATAATATGTTGCGTTAAATGTCGCTACGAAACACCATGTTGCTGTTCACGGTGGATAGCACTATTATTCTCAGCCATTTCATCATTACCAGGTGGAGGAATGGCTTTATTTTCTTTATTGTTGTTGGTTCAGTGTTGTTATTTACCCATCCCAGTCCCAGAAGACGTATACGTATCTGTACAAAAGTGTGTTTTATTATAATGAAAAAGAACTCTCTCTCTCTCTCTCTCTCTCTACTCTCTCTCTCACTCTCACTCTCACTCTCACTCTCACTCTCACTCTCACTCTCACTCTCACTCTCACTCTCACTCTCACTCTCACTCTCACTCTCACTCTCACTCTCACTCTCACTCTCACTCTCACTCTCACTCTCACTCTCACTCTCACTCTCACTCTAACTCTCACTCTCACTCGGAAATTTAGTTTACAACATATGTTTTTCCGACGAAGCAACCTTTATACTATGTGGGAGTGTAAATCGACATAATTTAAGGTGACGTAAATCCACACTGGATGCGTAAAAACATACTCAAAATTAACTTAATTAAATGTATGATCAGGTATAGTGTGTACTCAGTTAATTGGGCTGTTCTTTATCGAAGGAAATTTAACATACGAAATGCTACTTAGAAATGAAATTGCACTTACACTGAGAAACTTGTTATTTTTTTGGTGTAAATGTTAGGCGTTATTTAGATGAGATATATTCCAGACGATGGATTGGTAGACGAGGTAGTATTGAATGACCTCCACGTTCACCTAATTCCAATCTTAAAGATTATTTTTATTGGGGATGCATGAAAAATTCAGTTTACAAAACTAAACCAGCAAGTCTTGCAAAGCTAAGGCAACGAATTATTTATGAATATCGATTAATTTCTAGACAATTATGGAGAAATGTGGCAGACGCATTCTACCGTCGATTAGGGTACTGTGAACTTACAAATGTAGTACATTTTGAACACTTGATTAAGTAATCATTATGTTACAAATGTTGTATTTATTGACACGGTTAGTCGTTATCAGGCTTCTGTTTCATGTATTTAAGACCTTCTAGACTACACAAAATCATAAGTGTTACATATTGTTGAACTGGTATTGAAGAGGAGATTCTAATAATGACTGTACATACAGAGTGATGTATTTAAAAAACCAAAGTGACTAATAGTATCAGAGAAATCTGGCAACATTACAAATGTCAAATCTGGAATCTCCGTATCCCAAAATAGGCGTATCCCAAGTTTTGTACAATTCGGACTAGCAATTTACGAGTTAATTGGTCGTTTCCAGACTTTAGGTCTACTCTATATATATATATATATATATATATATATATATATATATATATATAAACAAACCATGAGTGTATCTTTGTGCTTTTCAAAATTAGTGGCTCGGCAAGGCTAATAATGCTTGTGCTTCTTAATCTTTACTTTCTTCCACATAATCTAAACATTTTTTAAGACATAATGATTGATTGCACATTTAAACAAAGATTTGAATATAAAAAAAATTTTGTTTCATACCATAAATATTGTTTCGAAAGCCTCTGCATGGAAAAAGTTTGCAAGTGGCTGAATCCCATGTTTCATTCTTCTCCATCATCACCCTTACTATGATTTCTGGAAATGGGGGCCAATGAGAATGTGTTCCATTTGGTAACACTCATGAAGTAGGAATTGCACACACTGAATATGTGTAAGAAAACTTAATTACTGGTGTCAATTGAGGGATAAATTCATATTTGGCTACTTATCACAATATACATTATAACATATGCCTCAAAAGTTTTGGCACAAAATATTATATTCAGTTTTAATAAACAAACACGTTTTATTTAAACTTATAGCTATCAAGCGTAATTAATAGACTTATATAATTAACAAAATTGACAACTTACATGAAATGAAGTGGTCCGAGCTTTTCAACAAAACGCAATTTTCTGCGAACATCGCGCATAAGGTCTTGGGCGGCTGTAATATCTATCTCTCGAATTTTCCTGTGCATCCCCAGTATAACAGTTCTTCATTTTCAACTTACAATCCTCCATTATACACTTGTCTACTCAAAAGTTCCCAAAATTTTTCTATTTCGCGGGCCTGAGGTACATTAGGGGGATTGTCGTTTCGTGGTATGAATGAACGTGGATCCAGTTCCGAGTTTCCCTGGCGCGAAGTCTGGCCAAAACATTATATCGTTTTCAGCATGATGTGCATTAATGAAATCATTCAGTTTGACCAGACAATTCTGAATATAGCGCCGATTATCCAGTCATTCGCCTCTTACACGCCCCACATGAGGCCTCGATATCCCTCTTATAGAAATCTCGCACCAGACTAAAATTTTACCAAAAAATTTTGCCTTTTCTTTATATTTAACATCCTATGGGCAGTTTTATATGTTACCAGTATAGAAACCATCGCTATCCTTAATTTCTGAGTTACTTAGAGTGAAACATTTTCATCACCAATAACGATGACTTTGTTGTTGACAAAATGTATCCGTCTTAATGTAACTCTATCCTTAGAAGTTCTATACTCCCTTGCCAATTTGCTGGCCGACATTCTAACTCCATTTTTGCTCTTCTTACTAAACTGTCTGCAACCTAACATTTTATCATTCTCGCGTATTTTACATCCATTGAATTTTGTGCCAAAACTTTTGAGACATACGTTATTACATGACTG